>JAUMHF010000011.1:2543281-2597869 GCA_032359275.1 Microctenopoma steveboyesi | reverse complement strand
ATCATCATATCTTTCCTGTGGATTGAGCAGAGCGATAGAATAAACTGGCCCATTATTAAATATGGGATGGTTTGCTTCTAAATGTCTTTTATTGTCTAGATCATGCTGACTGTGTTCCTACATCAGAATTATGTTGCACTGCAGCTAGCAACACACAGAGCTGTTGAGCTGCACGCCGCCCATGCCGACTCCCGTCTACCAGAACCTTTGACGGTAGATAGATGTATTCATCCCTCACCCTCCTTCAACTGCAGCAGGACAGTGCTGTCGTTGGGATTGCTACAGAAGTAGCCTCCACCCTGGTCGTCCCAGAACATCACATCCTGCCTCAGCTGCAGCTCCTCAGCCCACTGCACCCACTCCGTCTGCAGCGTGGCCTCATACAGGTCCAGCAAGCCACAAATGACGAAGGCGTAGTCATCCAAAAAGCCAGAGATCGGAGGGGTTCTGCAAAATACAGAGGGAGAAGGGGAATGAGAATCAGAGCAGCGAGAGAATTAGGACATTTTCATTAAGAATTCATTGATGGTGATAAATGAAAGAACTGTTGGGACAGTTGATGTTGTAAACTAGGTCAGCCGCAGTTTCTTTTCTCATCTCTAAGCCTCGAAGACCATAAACCCATGTTTGCCAAGATGACAGAGAAGAAACCCTGCAGAGTCGGCTATAACTGAAACTATAAAAAGCCTGAGGGAATTATTTGGGACAAACATACATGATACAAACACCAAAGTGAGTGTGATCTCTTCCTAAAGCACCCTCGTCTGCATTATCTGTGCCTGTCAGAGGAGGCACAGATAGCAGCACACACAGGTCATAGCATCATTTTTCCCACTTTGCCTACGTCCAGGTTTGTCTCTCAACTAGCATCATTTACCTTTTCGCCATTATCTTGCTCTGTTTCTCTTGGAAATCCTCTCTACCCCTCGAACTGTAAACCTCCCTGTACAGTTCCTGTTCCATCTGCTACAACAACGACTCTCACACCCCTACCACCACCACCACCATGCCTCCAGTTCCCACAACGGCACTCTCCCTAGGTGAGTGTGAGGGGATGAATGGTGACAGGGAGCCAGATAGTGCTGTCTCAGGCGAGAGTGGTGGCTGAGGGTCAAGTGGCTGGAAACAGGACGAGGCTTTAGAGTGGACGAAGCACACGTGGAGGTCACGGGGACATGTAGAGTCATATCTGCATGTAACTTTCCCAGACAGACAGAGCCAGCCGAGTCACAAGTCAAAAGGAGACAGAAGGAACCTGTCCACTGGTTAGGACATCACCAGTTTAATGGAAACCCATCAGCAGAAAGTGTGCTTCGCTATTTGACACTTAAAATAATAATATAAAACAAGCTTTAAAAAAAGAAGAGCTTTATCCGGCAGTATGCTGATGGTGCCTGACGGAAAGTCAGGAGATCAGTGCTTTTAATCTGAAGTGGGGGGGTGTACCAGATGTTTACCAAACCAAAACATTAAACATGATAAACAAAACCTTCCAAACTCCTCCTCCTCCACACGGCGCACGGCCAGCCTAAAGAACGCTTTACATGTCATCTGGCTGAGGTGACTCCAGCTACAGAGATGACAGCCTGAGACAAGGCCTGGAGAGGGCCTCACTGACACACAAGCACAGAGACGTGAAAGCCTTCCAGGACAACCGTGACAGCCTTTTCATTCACACCTCTAATAATTTCACTTGCTAGACTGTTTACGTGTCATTACATATGAAACAACACGGACGATGTGAAAGGGAAAAATGATATATACACAAAAATTCACAGTTTGACTCATTAGTCAGAAAACATAGCTTTTCTGATCCCATTGGCTCTTTGTGCAGCAGCCCATGTGGTGACACTTGAACCTCTGTCCGCTGCATCCTTTTGTCCCAAACATTCACACTACGTCTTCTAAAACTACAGGATAAATCCAACACAACACATTTTACTTAAGAAGCAGTAAATACATTGAACACTACTTGTGTGAGCTAGATTTATTTCCCATGCCGAGTTGCCGCCTGTAAAAAATACAGGGCCTGTTGTCATTGTTTCACCTAAATAAATAATTCCCTCTGCGGTTAATAACATGTTTCTTAGTGTTACACGAGTGTTTTGTGCTGCCTGCAAACTTTCTGTTTTCTCATCTACTACTAAAAAATATATTTCTCCTTCATTCAAGCCGTAGCCACCGCAGGTCACAGAGGAACACACTTCACTCTCAGAGAGAATCCACAGAAAGACAAGCTGTTGACAAGTATTCTCTGGTGGACACACGGCAAAACAGAAACAAACTGTATATATGGATTGACAAATCCAGTAGGAACACCCTCAGTACCATCATTCTTAGGCCATCCTCTGCTCCCAGAGGACTCTCCATCACGCAGTGCCAGGCAAGGGTCACTGAAACCCATGGTATCAGCAGCGCAACACATCCACAGCCTATTAACCCAGTTAGTCTCAGCACCCACCATTCGTCCTGCTAAATTAGCCCGTGGCCCATATGTGACTGTCATGACAGAGTGAATTACTCACGCGTGGAAACTAAACATGGCTTGGAAAAGAGACCTTTGGTAAGCATTCTCAGTGACCAGAGCATTATGAATGAGACACGAGTTGTGGAACAAGGCCAGAGCGTCTGTGTGTTCATGCGAGCATTTCAAATCGTATGCGTTTCATCTTGTGTGCTGTGGGACTCCTGGCACATTTTTTTTTATTTTGCTGATTCTGTAACATTTCACACTCGCTCATTCACAGTAACTAGGGCGAAGGGCTGGCGAGCAGAACCAGGACACCTGCAGTAGTGGTGGTACAGTCAACAGGAGACTATACTAGGAGTTTATTTCTTAATTAAATACTTCAAATAGCAACCATTATGTTTTGCTGGAAGACAATACTAACGTATTTTGATTATAGGCCTCTGTATGTTTATGTAAATATTCCTTTAAAAAGACAAAAATATGTCCAAACTTTTGACAGGTAGCGTATATTCTATATGGAGATGCTCTCCTCCATCCTGTGTTGCTCGTTCTTTAATCCACGTGAAACACATGACGGAGGGAAAAGAATGAACATGGTTAGTGACCGGTGCATGTAAATGCCGTTTTACAGTAATCATATTGCAGCAGTTCTGTGAACAGTAAGCATGCGATTTCCTCCCATAACCCGATTTATCTCAATAACCTTGTTTCCTGTTTGCATATAAGCAGTCATCCCAGCACAGTTCATTGGCAGTGAACTGCTCCTGTACGGCGCTCATAGTCAAACTCGTTCACGTTGAATTTGCCACAATATTTCTTTGATGGTCGAGTTAAACGAGGAAGTATCCATTAATTTTGCCCTGTTGCCAGAAAAAGAGATGGTATAAAAAGGTATGTGTAATGTCATTCTGATTATAATACTAGTGACCCTGTTGAGTTTCTGACCACTTGTCAATCAGGTCCCTGCTTTGTTTGAATTTCACACATGGACAAAGCAAAGAAAACAAACTATGCTGTTTTTGTTTGGCTTTTGTACTTTTCTTTAGGAGCTGTTCTTGTCAGCCATGGCAGCCATATGATTCTGTGTTTCACTGGTGTCTAACTTTTCTTTCAGACCTTCTAACTGAACTTCTACTCGTTGGTCATCTGCCACTACAGTTAAAGTGAGCATTTGATAGGACGTTTACGGTAGTCTTAAAACGACTCAGAAGAAACAACGGCGCCAAAGTCTGAATCATTTAATCAATGTACACTATAAACTCTCCTGTAAAAAAAAAAAAAAAAGCCTCTTACGTGTGTTGCACCTCCATCTGGTCTCCACGGTAACAGGATCGGAGAATGGTCTGCTGTTCAGCATCCCACAGGTGCTCTTTCAGGAAGTCACCAGCCTGCACCGCCCTCTCCAGCAAGGCCTTGTCCCCCAGCACAGCTCCAACACGAGCGTAGGCCGACAGCATCAGACCTGACGGGGAAGAAGCAGTTGAGATGGTGTCGGTGGATGTGCAGAAAGGATTAGGTGGAACTAAATGTCTCTTCTCAAATGAGGCACCAATGTTCGGCTGCGACTCAGTCCGGGCTTAGTAATGTTTTTCCAGTCTTTTGAACTTTTCCTGTTCTCTCTCATTTCTTCCCTTTTCTCACCCCCCACCCCCCCCATTCCCTCCACACTGCTTTCATGTCGCGTATCAAAGTGAATGAGTGCACAACCTGGTCTTCAAAGCACAGCAGCCGAGGACAGGTGATTAATGGAGGGTTTTCTTCATTAGAGGGGAGAAGGAGATTCTTCTCGTCTAATTGGAACGTTCTTGGGAAACCAGAGCCTCATTACCTCACTAACATGTTGTCTTGAGACATGAGCCCTGGGAGTTAAATCTGTGGGTGTGTGCACGTGTTTGTATGTGTGGTGCATTTCTTGTTCATGTAATTTATCACACGTGAGACAATGTGTTGGACAACATTGAGGAGTATCCAAAGTGGTATCACAGTAATGCAAAGGGACAACTTGTGTCTCTCTAATAATCTACACGTACTTTCAAACTGCTGAAACTGGGTCTGCAAGTTTCTTTGTATAATTCTGTCAGCTAGAGAGGTGTGATGAGTTTGGTTTGTCCCAAACGGGGCTAACAGTAGTACATCTTACTCACCGTACTGTTGCTATTAGCTGGATTCCACAGGGCACATAGATGACTAAACCGGCATCCCTATGTCTACGTCTGACAGAATACGTAATCTCTCTCACACTGGTTAGACATAGACATGTTATTTGAATAGTTAATACTTGCTCCATAACTACAATTGGGGCAATTGAGCAAAGTTTGGTGTAAAACAACCTAATTTCAAGGTTTGCAGTTGGCGATTAGTTTCTGCACTGTCAGACATTCAGGTGATTCCACAAACTGCACATGAGGGCTGTTACAAATCTTGGGGGCAGAGAGCACTACTGACAATGCAGTTTGAAGTAAAGAACGGTATCCTTGAAAAACTTTTCAGTTGGCGCATTATGAAAAACAAAGCAAACTCCTCGACCCTACTGTACCTCATTAAACGATTTTGGTTTCTCGCAGCCTATTTTTACTGTGCTGAATATATAAATTACCATGCACATGCATAATTTAGTTTGAGTAACATTAATTGGTTCGACTTTTCATTTGCATTATAAAAGACAAAGATGTAACGACGCACTTAATGATGACTATTTTAATGCTGGGAAACTTATTACCAAAACAGTCCTACTGATGTCTAGACTTTACCATTCCAGGAAGCCAACATCTTGGTGTCCAGATGTGGACGTGGCCGACTCTTCCTCACTTCTGCCATCTTGGCTCTGGCAGTGGCCAGGAGCTCATTGACTTTCTCGACACCGACTCCAAAGCGAGCAGCCGTTAACTCCATTGAATAGCGCACGATCAGCACATTCTGGCCCTGCAGCTCCCCGTGGGGGTCCTGGCAATGCACGGTACAGAAATGAGCTCATACGGACTGCAACAGCTGTCATGTTAATGCTTTAATGGACCAACTCTAACACCTCAGAATGCTGTTTGGATAAAATGAAACTATTTACTATTACACTAATAGTCTGAACTACATCTGTGTGTGATGATTTCATGACCGTCCAAATAAAAACAACTTCTAGAGAGATTTGCAGTGGCTACATGAGATATATTAAAGTTAATTACCTGCTCAGGGGCAACATTTCCCTGCTCTTTGACCCCATAGTGGTGCATGAAGATGTCTGCCTGTGTGGCAGCACCTGTGGCGCCTTCCACCACCTCGGGCAACAAGTCCCGAATTTCAGACGCAGTCCAGACACAGAAAGCCCCCTCGCGCTTTTCTGGTCCCCCCAATGCTGGGACAGAGTCTGCATCCTCTGCACTGTAAAACCCCCCCGACTGTTCCAGAAAATACACAGGAACAGGGGAGGTGAAGTAAAAAGGAAACTGTGAGGTAATAGCGGTGGTTATAATAACACGGCTCCAGTAGTTAACACACATATAAACAAAGTCTTGACGGTGCAGCCACTACAAAGTCACTCAGTCTTTCACAACTAGGACAAAGAAATAAAAGTCTCTAAAACTCCAGCAACTGCAAAGACGGAGGAAGAAGCAAATATATTATAGTGATTAAAATAAAAACAACAGGGGTTAAAATATCTTAAAGTTTAGTTGCTCCAATATACCCTTAATAAAACTCATGACCGTCTTTTACTTTAGCCTCCCTGAAAAAAATCAGTTACCTCCTCAGACTCCATCTCTACAACAAGACTGTAATTAATTCACCAAACAATGGATGTTATATACAAAGGCAATGGTCAGTGTTTGGGTTCGCTCTGATCTTTTCAAAGACAACTGGACCTTGATAAAGATGCAACATCAAAATGTTTGCTTTCAATTCATCTCGCACTTTGTGGCTCGTTGGCACAATATGACAGGTTACAACTGATGTTCTGAAGTGAAGTTTTGCAGTGTGCAGAACTCACCTGCTGCTATCTAACCCCAGAGACTTACAGAGACTACAACACCTGCTGCCAACAACAACAATGCAACAGTGCTGGTCCACTTTATTCACAGGTGTTCAAGTAGCACAGCTAGCACTACTCCACCTGTAGTCACTCAAGTCTTTCAGCGCGGCCTGACCACACAACGACGTGTCGATGCTCCCCAGAAGCCAGGACACAACAGTGAACGGTACTTCTCCAGTCATGCTGAGAACGCGAGCAGTCACTACATCACTGACGGAAGATCTCAGCAGCCGGAGCACAAAGAAACATACATTCTTCAGAAAATTGACTTTTCAGTCTTAATTCATTAGCGTATAATTACGTAATAAATCTTGGAGAGTATAATGAATACAGTGAAAGTGGTTTTAATTGTCTGCTGCGTTCACTGCATTCGACTCATTAATCAAAAAGGGCAAGTTGACCCTTAGATGAGAGCAGGGGGTTTAAGGAGCCGGCTGTCGATAGGGTCTCACTCCCTGCCCTCCAACACACACACACACATTATTATTCCCTGGTGGGACTTAGGTAATGTTTGTGCTTTGTCAGCAGCAGATGCAAACATTGTGACAATAGGCCACGGTTTGTATAGCTTTGTTTAATGAGTTTCCTATTGTTAACATGCATCCTAAAACTCACCTAATCCTGCCTTAAACCTTATCTTAGCTTCTCCTTTATACCTTCTTCGTGCTTTACACCAGTGAAAACAACTGAGAATGTCGTCCTCATAACACCAGTATCACAGACACATGCTCAAGTCCTAATAAGGCTGCAGGTGGTTCACCTTGTCACTCAGGTCTCTGGAGACATAGAGCAGTATGTCCTTAGCAACATCCGCAAAGAGCTGCTCACCTGATACCTGGAAAAAGCAGAAACACACACCTGCTGAAGAGTCGTGATTCAACCTCAGCATAACCTTAAAGAGTCACTGGAAAGAAAAACCGCCCAGCACACAGTTAAGAGAAAAATTTAAACTCAGGCTTCATAGTAAAGTGCGGAATAACCTTTTTATAATCATTTTAAATTTACAAACTACCCCCATACAATCAGTGTGTAACGGCAACGTCGCCTTCGCTGCGACTGTTTGTATTTACTCACACACCGCTGTCTCTTGCTGACTGGTTATTATGGCGATAAATTACTTGGATAAGAGAGACACAGAATGATGGAGGGATAATTACCCCGTCACACACACACACATACCTGAGAAGCAGTTATGTAGGCTACAGCCAGCTGAGCCTGATCGTACAGCATCTTCTCAAAGTGGGGAACATGCCAGGAGGAGTCAGTAGAGTAACGGTGAAAGCCCTGAGACAGAGAGATGTAGTAATGAAAGTGACACAGTACATACAGTACATTTAACTATTTCAGCCAGTTGACACAGTTTTCACGTGTGTTGTCCTAATACTTGTGCGGTTGCAGGATTCCTGGGGATTAGAGGAGCGGTTGTCTATGCACATGTGTAACTCGCCCACCCACCTCAATCACATGTACAGGTCATTTATGAGTCCAACAGTGTCATAGACATGATTAATGAATTGTGAGGAACCGTTCAGAGGTGGAGAGTCTGGAGATAGCTGGCTTTTAGATGAGTCATTACAAGATTAGTCATTCATTACTTGCATTAAAGAACGGGTAATTATGTAAAGTCATTCTCCAGACTCTCCATGGTGGAGAGTTTATTATGGTCAACTCCATGTTTGTGGGTTCTTGGTAAATCCCCCTCATGTAGACCTAAATACAATAGGAGAGGAAATATCATCTTTAGTTGATGGCAGAGATAAATATTAATCAGCTGGTTGATGAGATAGCAGCCTTAACCTGCATCTCGTGCTTGTAAATGACAGAAAAGGCTCCAGTTTCTGTGGAGATTCTCAGTCATCCAGGTTATCTCAGAGGTCGTTCACGCTCTGGTTCAGGTGGTCACAACAATATACATGAAATCCAGAAGGAAGGACAACCCACAGGAGACCACCAGTTACAAACTTTAGGATTGGACTGAATCAGTCTGGAATGCTCAAGGAACTAAAACAAGTCCAGTTACTACTGAAAATGCTTTTTTTGCTTTCAAAATAATGAAGATGCAAAAACAGTGATGTGTATGTCCACGGGAGAGTCTCCCAGGAAAAATAATACAGGTTGCTCACAGTAACGTCAACAACAACTTTACAAGCTGTCACCCGCAATACCCCAGGCTGCCTCAGGTCTTACAACAGTAAATACATGCACCTAAATGCACCTTTAATCTGCAGCGTTAAAGAAACTACTGAAACAATTAAACAGTTACCAACTGTTTTCAAGCAAAACAGGTTTTACAACACACTTCTATGAACCTGTGCCACATGATCATGGATGCCTCCCAGCGCCATCATGCGGAGTGTGTGCAACGCCATCTGAAGGGCTTCGTCCCCCTCTGAGGTGGAGCAATTCAAAGACCAGTACGTCATGAGGAACATCAGATTCACTATGGAAGACAGAGACAGACAAAGAGGTCGAGTGAGAACCTGCAGGACGGAGCTGGGTGAAATCAACATTCAGGGTTTACCTGGTGTGGGGAACTTGGGAGAATCTCTGAAGCCTCCATATTCCTCCTCATAGGAATGGGCCAACTGCTGGAAGCAGCGATTAGCTACATCTGGTGCTAGTGGAGGGCTCTCACCAGGGTTTGCAGCTATGGACGTGCCTTTCTTTAATGCCTCAAGGATCTTCTCACCACTGGATTCCAAAGCCTGACGGTTATTCTGCCACTGAGGAATATTTAAACTCGTCGTAACAAGAAACAAACCGTTTTAACAAAAAAACAAATGAACGCGCAACATGGCAATTCAGAAACACATACATTGTTTTACCTGTTCCATAATTCTCATGAGTACTGTCTTGAGTCCAGGTCTCCCTCTTTGGTCTCTTGGTGGAAAATAGGTGCCTCCAATAAAAGGTCTGAGGTCAGGAGTCAACCAGGCGCTCATAGGCCAACCTCCACCTCCACTTGTTGCCTGTAGACAAAAGCAACAAAGAGAATTAGCAGAGAAAAAACTAACGAGGCTTGTGTGGAAATAATGTGCATAAAAAAGATATGTTCACACACCTGTACAAAGGTCATGTAAACCTTGTCCACATCAGGTCTCTCTTCCCTGTCTACTTTAATGCACACAAAGTTCTCACTAAGAATTTTGCCAATTTCTTCGTCCTCAAACGACTCCCTCTCCATCACGTGGCACCAGTGGCATGTCGAGTACCCCACTGACAGGTGGGTAAAGTCAGAGATACACGGAAATCATGTTTCACTTCCAGTAAAATCAGTGTGTGAATAACTAACATCAGATGTTTGTCTAGAATCAGGTACAAAGAAGAACTCTCCCTTTGCTCACATTAAAATATTAGTGTAATGGACAAAACAATTAACTGCTTGTTAACACAAGGTGTGAAATTATCCACATACCAGATAAAAAGATGGGTTTGTCCTCATTTTTGGCTTTGAGAAAAGCTTCTTGTCCCCATGGATACCTGAAACACAGACTATTACAGTACATGTAATCGCAGGTGTGCAGAAATGTGCGAACATATGCGCTTACCAGTCAACAGGATTGTGTGCATGTTGCAGCAGGTAGGGTGACTTCTCCTTTGCTAATCTGTTGGTGTGTCTATGAGTGCTGGGTGATGAACCTTCAACCCCTGATGCCATGCTCATAAAAACAGATGGACTGGACACAAAAACATGACATATAGAGTTAGTTTTGATTTAATTATAACAATGTAGAGGAAAAAAAAGATCTCATGGATCTCAATAATGAAAAAATATCTCATGAACATGTTGCTTTTAGAATAAATCTAATAATAATAATACAGAATAATAATAGCAATGCTATTACATTTCCATACCTTGACTCCTTAATGGCCATTTTATTGATTACTGTTATGCACAGAAATAAATAAACGAACACTCATGAAAAATTGTCGCCTTGTTAGAAAAGGCGTTTAGAAGAGGAAGAAGATAAAGTTAAATATGAGTACTGACATATTCTAACAGAACAAGAAAGTGTTTAGTGTTAAAGGTGTTGCAGAGTTTGCACATGTGCATGTTGTGGTTATCTATTATATGTGTTATCTGTCAGCGCTAACTAATGTTATTAATTCAGGTGCATTGCATTGGGTTGTTCACACACAGAAAAGAGCGACACTGATTTCCATTAAAATGCCAAATTAAACATTCTACAGCAGGGGAACTCGTTAAATGTTTAATTTCTGCCTGAAGATCTTTAGACCTCATTCATATTGTTTTATCGATTTGCTATCATAATAGCAGTTAGCTATTAATGCAGAAGCTTGTTCAACAGCTCCCAGGCACTGTAGCTGTAATGCAACGACCAGCAACAGCGAATTCCATTTCATCATCGCTTAATTTAAAGATGCTTTGCTTCTTTTCGCAGGATAATGTCACCGAAGTCACGACTTAACACATCTTCTTAACTATCTGATTAATCATTTAAATTCGGCCGTTTTTATTTGTTTTCTTTACATGAAACTCGCGACTTTATTGGTAACCATATTGACTACTGTACCGAAAGCTGGCAAACACGAGGTAACGTTTCTGACCGAAGGAGTTCATAACTATGGCAATTTATTGGAAACACTTGCTGCTTTGTGACTAGTGTATATGTGCCGAAATATAATATAATGTATTTGGACCTTAAATAAATGTATTTGTTCACAGGACGAAGCTTGCTGACAATAACAAACGATAGCGATATATTTAATTGTATGGTTTTCTACTGAAGTTTCGCATCACAGTTATTAGTCTATGGAGACGTTAGAGATCTTCGGGACAACTGACTATCTCACGCCGGGAAATATTATTAAAATCTGCCGTGCCAAGAATACTGTTGTTAAATTAGGTAAGGTATGTTTTCCGTAACATGTCAAAGCAACGTTAGCTAGCGTGCACCTACGCTAGCTGCCCATTAGCCGCGGAGGCTTTACCTGAGGTGGTAGGCCGGCGGGATGTGAAGAAGCGGTGACCCGCCGCGTGGTGGGAGGAGGATTTGTTTCCAACTCCTTCTGTTGCCCCCTGAGCTCTGCTGTGGACCGTGCGCCCCCCAGACGGCTGCAGTGAAAAGGCGTGCGGGCTCGGCGCGGCTATTCGTGGACGTCGACCGACGCCATGCTAGTCTTAACATCCTAGTTCTGTTGCTTAGTTGTTTTAAGTAGCTGAGCTACGCCGTGAGCTGCCGCCGCAGACTTCACAGGGGTCAGAGGCGCTGCGAGGGTGTCCTGGGGCCCCAGGCAAGAAAATTCCAAGGGGGGCCTTAAAAAAGTTTTCATCATACAAAGCCTATAGCGTCCAACACTGACAACATTGTAGTCATATTTTAAAATTGCAGTGAAGGCCGATAACGAACTGCAAAGGAACAAATCATTTTACTTTATGAAGTCTTTATTTGTAAGAAAAAGATCCAATAAAAAAGCAAATTTCAACATAGAAAATAAAACAAAATAATAAGAAAATAAAATAAATAAATAGTAATCGGGCTGTGAGAAGGGGGGTTTGTGAGAGGTCCTCCAGTTCTGCCAATGACATCTTTTCACAGTCTCTGCCTTTGTTCTGATGCGGGTCAAAATGTGTTGGTCCTCTGGGGCCCCCTTGGCCTGGGGGCCTTGCTTGTCCGTTAGCCATGAAGGTGGATGAGGAGAATAACGGATGAGAAAAGTCTAAAGCTGTGTTTAAGTACTGGACCAGGCAAAAGTTCCAGGCATGAGGGGATTACTTTATTGCACTACCATGGACGGACACATGATGGCGCGCTGGCAGGACGGAGCAAAAAAAAAACCAAACAAACATATTGGCACTTGTAAAAGTCTGTTACAGGCAGAGCAGCATAAGCAGGAAACATAATTACTTGATGCGGGGGCGGCTTCTGCTTCTACGATTCGTTCGCTTAGTTTGAAATGTTGAGCTGGACAACTGTGGAGACAAAGTCCTTACGACCTGCCAGGTCTGAGGCGACAATGTTGGGTTTCCTGCTTTGTTGCTGTTTCAACCAGCTCAGCAGCCTCGGCAGGGTCCTCCGCACGACATTGGCAAAGCTGTCGCAGAGGCGAAGGATGTACTTGCAGATACTGGCATTTTCCGGCAGTGTCATGTTCAGGCCACATACAAAGAAACCTGTGGGTCAAGTGCAAAGTAAAGCTCAATAATAATTTCCTTTATTTGTATGAAGACTCATATGATTGACTCATGTCATTGGTAACAACATACTGAATTCACTGATGCTAAAACTCACACTGCGAAGGCCTTGTTTTCTCCAAAACCTGATTGAGTACAGACTCAATTTTTGCAGTGTCCATACTGTCTCCATAGAAATAAGCTATTTTACTCCATGTATAAGGGTGATGTATAGCTGGATAGTCGTATGAAACTATAATATTTGTGGCTTTGTCCCAGCAACTCCTCAGGGTAGGGATCACCTGTTTTAATACATAAATACATTTTCTTTAACAAGTTGTACAAGCTCAGGTTGATTTTACTTGAAAGCCATTGTAACTAACGATGGCATACAGTAGGCCATGTTTGACCTAATCATCTTGATGAAAGGCTATTACTTTACCCCTCGCTCCACGACTTTGGTTCCAAATAAGGTCATGATGAAGTTGATAAGATGGCCGTGGAGTTCATTGGTCTTGTGCTCGAACCCTTTAAAGTGGGATAAAGCCAGGATGATGATCTCCTTGGGGTGTCTCTCTGACCACTCATTAACCACCTTGAGAACACTCTTGAGAATCACATTGGGAGAACGGTACATCTTAATACAGCTCGTATACTTCCTCTGTTAAAATGGAAAATCAGTCCTATGAGGCTTACATGCTGCAACATGTAACGAGATGTCTTACCTCCACGTCCGTCTGCGTGTAGAGCCCGTGATAAAAGTAAAGCCTAGTGGGGTTGGGATCATTTGGCTTGCGAGCAATCCTCAGGTCAAAGTAGCGAACGCCTGCATCCAGCTGCTCAGTGATGGTGTCTTCCTACAACAAATTCCACTGCACAAGTCGAACAGCACCCCTATCTTTATTTTTTAAATGCAAAAAACGCAGCCAAAACTAGTGGGGCATGACACAACTTACCTGAGTGGCTGCCCATTTGAGCAGTATTTTACGCACACAGTAGAACCTACTGAATTTCTTAAGCCCATCAGGCTCAACTATAGATGAGCTGATGTCCAAATCATAGCTCACTGAGTCGTGGCTTCCTAGGAAATATATTGTTAAAACAAAAATAAAAAATTGCATGACATTAACAATCAGCAAACTTAGATGTAACAAAGTGTTGGAGCAGCACTGAAGGTAGTTCTCGAATTTTAGCTTCTTACCTGGTATGGCCAGATTAAAGAGAGGAATGTTGTGAAGTTCAGCTGGTAGTTGTGACATCCAGTCACTGTATCCCCTAACGCCTCCTTTTGTTTTGCCTTTTACAGACATTTGAATTCCTGCAAAAATGAAACGAAACACAATCAGACTGATCTTAGGTTTACAGTGGTTGTAACTAGCAACAGTCATAAACCAAAGAACACATGTTAGGACTGTAAAAAGGTTAAGAGACACACTTACCCTGCCACAGTGAGCCACAGCCCTTCTCGACTTCTTCTTTATCTTACTAGATACTGCAGAACTGAACAAAGAACCAGCTTTGCCATAAATGTGAAAATCCTTTAGCTGCTGCTAAGTTAATACAGCTCCTAACAGCGCTACGGTCAGAGAGTAAAAGGAATGTGATGTTGTCACACTGGTTTTCAAACTAGTATCCACCAGGAAAGCTAACAGAAATGATATGGTGCTCATATGAAACTTCCTCATTCCAATACGGCTCACCTGCAGTCAGTAAGTACAGTGGGGGAAAGTCACTTGTCCTGATATGATTACCTGTGTTGGTGTGCCTTCATCTGTTAAGTGTTTTTGTGGCTTGTTGTTATGGCCTCCAAGATGGCGTATAGTCACTCGACCTGTTATATGTTTACTATCTCTGAAAGCAAAACTATGTGTCTCTGCTCGCTCATTAATCAGCTTGAGAATCACAATGAACTATGTATGTCAAAAAGTCCGAGCTCGAAGGTAGACTTATCAAAAAGAAAGAAGGAGAGCCACAGATACAGCATGTGCAAGTACTTCAACTCTTTTTATTGGATCTGAGCAAATTGCACAGTAGCATTGAAAACCTCACACGTTGAAAATCCTGCACAAAGATGTTCATATGGTCGTTGCAGGACTCGTGGATGGGCTGACTTGACTTCAGGTTCAGACAGCCTTGGCCAGACCCACCATGTTCTGGGCTCTGTTAAAGATGGAGTAGTACTGTCTAATGAAGACGTCACCCAGGATCCACAGGCTGTCACCTCCGTTGCCAAAGCCAGTTCTGCAGCCATAGTACTGAGACTGTGCAGAGCGGGCGGGGGTGCGGGAGAATAACTTTAACCAGAGGTAAAATGTAGTACAGGAAATACTTAGTCTGGCAGTGGAAAAAACGGACTTACCTGACGGACGTAGGCAGAGGCTGGGAGGGAGAATTGCTGCCCGTTGATTTGGAAGATCACATCAGGCATTTGGCCAATGTTGTTACAGTTGACGACATACTGACGATGGAAGAAGAGACAAGAAAGATGAAGGAAAATGAAGAAATGGTGGTTCGACTCTTCAGCCTAGTCACTCAGCTTGACTCGACAGAAATATCATTTAGTCAAGCAACTCTCAAAGTAAAGCTCACGTGTACTCACGTCTCCGTTCTGGCTACTAGCTCCCACATAGCTGTTGATGTTGCTGATGCTGCTCTGAGGTCCAACAATCAGAGAAGTGCCAGTGTCCACAATGGCCTGGCATCCACCACTGCAAGCTACAACCTGCCCATTGACTGTAACACTGAGTGAAGAGAGATATCAAACGTATGTGGGTGAAAGTACAGTACAGTATCACTTTAGTCTGGATACAACGCTCTGTCCACGACTTTACCTTTCCACTGTGATCTGCCAGTACAGTTCACTGGAGAGAGGAATCCAGGCAATGGATCCAGAGTAGTGGTTGGGGTCAACACCGCCGAATGTCACCACACTGCCTTGCTCGGAGTTACTAAAACGAAAAGTGAGAACTTACTGAAAGACCTAATAGAAAATTTGCTATTATATAGTAAATAGAGTATTACTATGCAAACTATTTATGTTTGCATAGTTAAAAGTCTAGACACTGCTGTCCTTACGGGCTCAGGTACACGGAGAAGAGGTCCTGGTTGACCAGGCCCTCTGTCATCATGTTGTCAAACACGGGTGTAGCGCCGGAGGCAGACAGGCGTGGGTAGGCCAGGCCCAGGATGCCATCAGCTACCATGTACTGCATGAAGGGAGCTTCAGTCTCGCTCAGGCCAAAGATCTGGTTTGTCACAGGAAGACCCCCTACCTGGTGACCAAACACAAAGAATGTACATTTTATACAGATATTTGATATAATCTCAGTGTTCAGCAGAATCTTTGTCTGTATAAGCCAGGTTTTGTCTCTAAAAAGACTTGGGACACCTAGTGGAACTGACTCAGACAAAGTTAGAGTTAAAGAATAAAAGGTAAATGTTGATATCCAAATTCAAAGTGATCTTTTGTGCTTTTAGTCCTCACCATCACAGTGTCATATGCGAGAAAGCCAGTCATGCTGCCAGTGCCATAATGGATGTCGAGAGGACTACCGTTGTATTTGTAGGTACTGCTTGTGCTGGGATTATACTTGTTATGGTTGTCTAGGATGGTACACATGTGAAAAAGGTTACTGACGTGTTCTGATGCACAGTAGTGCAGATTATGCAAAGCATTTAAAAAAGTAGAGTTTCAAAAGGCAACAAGAAGACGGCAAAACGTTCTCTGAATAATTACCCAACCTCAGTCCCAAAGCTATACACGTCATACATGTGTAATTTTGACATACTGCAGGCGGTGCTGCTGCAGTAGATGGAGGGAATCCACAGGTTGGAAGAACCAGTGTCGAAGATGACCTTAAAAGACTGAGGAGGAGTCCCAATGGAGATGATTCCATAGTAAGACATCTGAAGACGAAGAGGGGGCACAAAGATTATTCACCGCCACAAATAAGGTGTTTATTATCAGTTCAAGCTTCAGCAGCAGCTACTCACATCAGCGTCGTTGGTCATGGGCTCGTTGCCTACGGCAAAGCGCGAGTCAAACTTGGCCATGGCGTTGTACGGATACTTGTGCCTGTACTCTTCCCACAGACCCTTCTCTTCCAGGCTCTCCCTGGCAGTTTTACCCTTCTTCAGAGGGACCCTGCGGTTCACCAGAAGGAGCATCGTTAGTTCTGGTTGTTGGAAACATTTGACTGACGTATTAAAAGGTCCTTTCTCTTAACAGCCAGTAGTTTAGCAAGTAGGGAAGTTCAACACGTGCAGGCGTGTGTGAGAGTGATGTGGAAGACTTACTGGATGAGGCACTCAGACAGTGCCACCATGGCACACACAACAAAGGCCCACTTCATTGTCACGCTGATGCTGTCGACTGGAAGACAACAGCTTTTGTTACTAATATTACAGATCAAAGTAATAAACCAGATCTCTAAGGTCATACTCACCTGTAGACTCCACAACCTGAGTGCCTTCGAACCGGCACACATCCTCTTTTATACAGCTGGACTGACGTTTTATCGTTGCATAATGATAAGGCAAAGTACACACTTAAGATCCACTGCAAACAATTCAGGATAAGTTATGAAAAAGTAATCGCTGACCTCAAGACAATGTCGATGAAAGGATTAAAAACAGAACAAGAACTTCTGGAAATGAACATGCACTCAGTGGCCTTTACCGGAAACACCTGTGCACCTGAAGTGGAGCTGTGCTGGAATTGGTTAAACTGTATTACGAGGCGTTTTTCCTCCCTCATTTCTGTAGATCGGGTGTAGCGCAGTGTGCTGAAGGATTTACTAACAAGAGAGGACATGGGTCACTTTGCAAAGTCAAAAGGAACTGTTTACCCCTCGTGATATTTCAGTTCTATGCATATTTAGATTTTTAATTAAATGGATTCATACTCCAAACTTATTTCATCCCCTATTAAATGTGCTTTTTTTGTTTAAGCTATTTATATAGTGTGTCATAGCAAAAAGAATTGTAATGTCCTCACAGTGAACTCAAACATTGCACCTCTCATTATCTAAGGGTTCACATTTATATAGGAAATAACAGGAAATACTGCTGATACATTTATCATAGGCCCATGTTATATACATAAAAATATACTGTACTGTTCTCTAAACAGTATGAGGAAAGGAAACACGTCCCCACTTTCAGACCACATGGTCACTTGTCTTTATTCACCTGTAGAGAACAACATCTGGTATACCAACACTCACAGGTCTGCAGTAAAGAGTAGGTGTAAATATGAAACAAACAAAACATTTCATTTCGCTTCTACACAGCCGCTGAGTTAGTCTTGCTCATTCTCTGGTCCTTCAGAGATCCAAGCCTTCCTCTTCACAGGGACTCCAACACTGATGTGCCTTCTTACCCCCTCTTCACTCCAGGGTCTGGTCTTCGTCAGTGTTGAATGTTCCTCTCCACAGGGAACCGCTCCCTCTGGGAAAAGAAAGGCTCTCTGAGCTGCGTCAGCTGAATGAGAGCTCCCAGAATGCCAAGCTCTCCTCCTGGGGAACTGTCCAGTCCTGAGAGGACCTGCAGGTTGTAAACTACAGATTCCAGGTGTGGAGTCGGTTGCTTCGGCTCTGTGGTCGTTGCTGGACACCGGAAGCTGGACTGAATTGGCTTCAGTGTGGGAGTTTTGTGTCTGGAGGAAGATGGAAATCGATGCAGCAGACAGGTGGAGTGTGGTGGTATTAAAGGAAAAGGGTGATGGGAGGGAGAACTGTGGCTTTGGGTGAAAAACACCTGTCCTCCTGCGCCTGACCTCTGTCACCGTTCCTTCTCCTTCCTTTGCTTTACCAGACTCTCTGAATCTTTCCACACCTTTCTCCTTGTTACTGGTCTGTCTCTTCCTTCTCTTGCCTTGAGCCTCCTCAAGCTTTATTTCGAGGTTGTGGACATCCTCGGTTATCTGGGTGACCCGATCAAAGTGAGAGATCAGAGCAGCGACGCAGGGCACCAGGCGGTCCAAGTACGGCTGGACCTCAAATCCGGGCTCTGACACAGACGAGTCCTCTGACCTCATCGAGAGAGAGGACGACAAGGAAGGAGCAGATAAAACTGAAGAGGACAGGGAAGGGGAGCGGGAGGAGGGCAGAGTGGAGGAGACGGTGGAGACATCGGATGTCTGGGAGGATCTGGAGGGAGGGACATCCATGCCCTGGAACCTTACTCTGTGTCTGAACTAAAAAACAAAATCCATGTGAGTAATCAAGCACACGAGATGATTGCAGAGAATTGTCACAGACTCAAAAGGCGCTGTTCACCTCTTTAGCCTTGCTGAGCCCCATCCACAGCTTGAGTCTCTTGAGGAAAAACTCCACCATCTCATAGTCCTGAGGCTCAACGGTTGAATGGTACAGCTCAGCACGCGCTTCTCTTTGGAACACAGACAAATCTAATACAGTATTTATCCTCATTAAAGTCCTGTGGGACCAAGATACAGTCCGTACTCGTGGACGTGCATAAATGAACGGCAGTGTCAGTCCAGCTATTTGATGAAGGGAATAAAATGAAACTGTCACCCAGAGAATGTAGACTGGAGCAGATCATGGACAGTTTGGTTCCACTTCACTTTTGTTAATGCAGTAATTTACTATTCTGTACCTGTATGTACGAATGAGAACACCTCCACAGAGTCTGGCCAGGATCCAGAAACCTCCCCCGGTCAGTAGTAGTCCATACAGGGGACCCAGGACTGGATGAATTCTGCACAATCGTTGGAGAACAGTTCGGCCACGCATCATAGACAGCACCGAGACACTGATCTCACGTGCAGATAGGAAACCATCCACTGAATGGGAGAAGAGCTGAAACACAGACACGTTCATATCAAATACATTTCTCCTGTATAAAAATTCTAATTAGTTCTTCGTTTCCTTGAGTACCGTGTTTCCAAGGTGAGTGCAGAGCAGAAACAGCAGCAGCAGGAGGACAGTCAGAGCCAACAGCTCCCTCCAGGCTCTCTGCAGCACTCGGCCAATCACCACCCACCTCCGCACAAACCGTAAGGTCCGCAGCAGCTGGGACACAATGGATGGAAACGAGTAGACATCCAGCAGGGTGGTAAAGATTGTGTTGTGTAATGATGAATCAAAGTTGGGATCTACCTTTAGAACAAGCACAGTCAGCAGGACAGCAGCGCACTGAGAAGACCACCGTGCTAGAAGGGCAGCGCTGTGGAAGCCGATGAAGCGGTCTGGCTGGGAACGAAGCTGAAAAGCACACAAAGATGATTCCAGCATCATCTACAACGGTCTTCAGCTAACATTTATACGGCAGAAAAATTAGCATGCACCTTGGCAACACATGAAGAAGCCTTTGACAGGAAGCAGAGCTGCAGGACAGCTGTTGCCAGCGACAACGAGGCCAGGAGGAGCTGGAGCCAGTGTCTGCATTGATGCAGATACTGAGCGCGCTCAGCAGCCATGGAGCCGAACTCCCCAAAAAAAATGATGAGCGCAGATATGAGGAGAAGAACCTGCAATAAGCAACAATGGGATTTTGTTACTGAATGGTTTGAATTAATGTGCATCGCTCTTCTTTCTGTTTTTCATTTGAAAGGATACTGTGGAGCATTACCACAAGTGCCACCTGCAGGTCCAGTCCTGAGGAAGATGAAGGCACAGGCAGTGGGGAGACCGACAGTAGAGGAGTGACTCTTTGTGTTTGAGCCCATACTAACTGTATGGATACACACACAAAGAACCCAGACTCCCTGTGGTAGTGTGTGAAATCAATAGAGAGAGATTTACACCTGAAAGAGACAGAAACACACAATTACAAAGCCCTGGCTCCAAATCGATTCAGTTAAAAGAACTTATGAGAGTTTAGAACTGAGTCTGGTAATGCATAGACGTCAAAGCCCATTCTGATCTTAATGAAGGATTCAGATGAAGACTTTGATCACAGATACCAGAAGAAGAAATGAGTCTTGTTCCCAGGGGAAAAGTAAAAAGTAATTCTTGCTCTCAGAGGAATCAGCAGCTGAACACACACAGCGTGAGCCGTTCCTGACACAGACTCACTCACATCTTCTTGTTCCACTCAGCCATGTGCAGGCCGGCGAGGAGCTGACGCGTCGTCGCGCTGCTGTTTCCTAGAAGGACACCCGCCGCGGGGCCGAGGACGCGCATGTGCTGCAGCCGCGGCAGCCCGACAAGGCGCAGTGATGGGTTTTGGTGCACGTGTTGCACCAAGGTGTGGTTGATCCACTGCTCTGCATCTGACCAGCTGGATGGAGAGAGAGCGAGCACACGTGGTTTTTATGGTTACAAGGACACTTCTGTGTGTGTTTGGTGACGTGTAGCACTTGGACAGAACGAAGCTCTTACTCTCTGAGTGAGGTGAGGTTAGGGACCCCCAGGAGTGCTGTATTGAGGCGGCGTCTGACGGCAGAGTGCAGCAGTCTGCCCTGCGTCTGCTCCACGTTGTCCTGGTAGTTCACCATCAGCACAAGCAACAAAAACGACAGGTGGCACACGCAGTGCTACGGGACATTAAGACGTGTACCACAGTCAGATGCTTCTGGAAACAAACAGCCTCTATACTTTAAAAGCCTGGTTTTCTCCTCACCCTCATGAGTGATCTCAGAGACTGGACCCTGCGGGCCTCCTGTCTCGCCTGCAGCAGCCCGTAGCCACACGGCGGGTGAATCGTCTTGCAGTGCTCTCCGAACGCCCGCACCACTGTGCTCTCTCTCTCCAGTAGTTCTCCCACCTCTGGATCCACAGGCCTCCACACCGTTGTGTAGATCAAGGCTTGCACCCACACCTGAAGACGTCCACAACTAAAGGAATCATCCACCAAAGATTTGCCAACAGAGTTCATTAGATGTGTGGAAGTGTTGGAACTCACTTTGAGAGGCTCCAGCAGTAGAGCAGAAGTGAGGAAGGCACAGACGGCCGATACCAGCCACATGAGGACCACAGTTCTGGAGAAGGAGCTGCCGTAAAGCCCGATTACAGCGAGGCAGGCTCCCAGCAGCACAGCCACCAGGGGGTAAATAACACACAGTGACCAGGGAGGAAGCAGCCAGCTGGGGGGACTACGAGCAACGCCTCAGGTGGAGGAATGGAACAAGAGATATGTCGAACAGTAGTCACACAACCAGATGTGAAAAGAAACAGAGAAGTAATGCTGCTAGTCTGGTACCTATGCGCGTGGTGGAGGAGGAGCGTGTGGAGTCAGGTGAAGGACTCGGCAGGAAGGTACTGGCCACCGAGTTAACAGACAGCGCAGAGGGACACTTGTAGAGGGCGGACTGTGGATCTGTGCAGCTGCTGCAGGAGGTGCTCCAGCTAAGAAAGGACAAGTTCACAGTAATGCAGAGTGCTCTGTGCAACACTGTATGACGCGGCGTTTGCATGAGTGATACCAGAAGCGTACGTGGTGGAGAGCGAGGATGCGGTTCTAGGGGAGTCCCAGCCACTGTCAGAGTTGCTTTTGGTCAAATCTGCTGGATCATCTTCTGCTGCTTCTATAGACATCAGCAGGTCCTCCTCTGGCACCGTTGATATGCAGTGTACACACAATCAGACAATTACTAGTCCAAATATTTCCATTTTTAACTAGTAAATGACACCTTTGGTTTAAGTTTTCTGCAGCTCACCAGACAGCGTCAGAAATGTTATTAAGTTGTGGTTGTGGACTCGGTCCAGGTTTGCTTGCGTGGTGAGGAAATCCTGACCTGGAGCAGCAGGAGGGTTAGTAGAGTCTTTGGAAAGGTGATGTTGAGAAGGTGAAGAGATGATAGCAGAGGGTGCGTCAGGGGAGGAAAGGGAAACTGGGCACAGCTCCTTCAGGGCCTTTTTCCTCCTCAGTGGGCGTGAAGAGCCCAGGACGGGTGAAGCTTTCTCAGGATCATAGACTTGGTTCAGTGTGGTGGGGCAGGAGCTCAGTGGTAGATTGAGGAGGCTGTCACAGGACGACCATGGCTCCGCACCCCGGTCTTGAAATGCTGGGTGTGTCTCAGGAGCAGCCCACATGTCCAGGATAGTGGAGTCAAACCCTTTGCTCTCCAGTAACTAGGGACAATCACACGAACATTTGGGATGTGGTTCTGAGACAAAGAAAGGTGCGCGCGTGTGTGTGTGTGTGTGTGTGTGTGTGTGTGTGTGTGTGTGTGTGTGTGCGCGTGTTTGTGCCCTCACAGACGTGGAACTGTCTCGGACCGAGTCTGACAGGGAGAGGAAGGAAGGGCCGGAGAGGTCTGATTGGCCAAGGTAGACATCCATCTCCACAGAGTGACACACAGGAGACGGAGGAACTGACAGGTCCACGGTTACCTGGGTTACACACAAACAGCTGTACATAAACACAGGAACATTTCTGAGTGTACGTTTAGATAAACGGGGAAACACTCGCCTGCAGCATTGGGTCTACATGAGATAAGACTGTTTGACAAACAAAGCTCTGACATTTGTCCAGCAGTGCGCTGTAATGACCTCTGAGGCTACACGTAACAACAGGTAAGAGCAGACCCACCTCTGTCTGCACCTATTAGAGTTCAATAGATCCAGCTCCAGGTGTCTGACAGCAGCTGCACAATAAACCAACTTGAATTTGTGTTGACTTACCTGGCTGTGAGCTTTTCTAAACAGGAAACAGAGGAAACACTGGAGAGGAAACACCAGCACTGCAAGAGTCGTCCCGATGGCTACAGTCTCCATGTTGACCAGCACGTCTGCTGACACTGGGCCCCTGGTGCAAAAGGGACACAGATTTTCCCCCTGTCAGCTCTGCAGAATCTACTCCCAGGCCGCTGTGTATTTCTTAGGGTCTTACCTCAGCCCGTTGGAACCCACAGCCCCATACCAAAGAGCCCCCAGCGCCAGGTAAAGGTGCAAGACGCTGGCACTGCAGGCGACCCTCTGACCCCTGGTGAAACGGCTGTGTGAGGGACGTTCCCACAGCGACAGCCACATGTGGCGTTCCATCATCCCGAACATCAGCTGGGAGGCGAGGACCCTCCGAAACTCCGAAAGCTCCTCGGGACCTGAGCAGCACAAATTGCACTTTAAATTGAAATTCTGCAGCCCACCACCTTCTGAATAAATACAACGCGCAGTAAGCAATGAAATGTGATATGCACAAGCTTACACGAGGCTAGAACCTCTTTCTCCAGAGCGCCGTGCTTCTGGTTCTTCACAGAGAGCCAGTCATTCAGCAGGAAGAAGAACATGTGGTCTGTCTGAGCGTCATAAACAACCACATGCTGAACATACCAGGACGGGTCCAGACCTACGGTTACAGTAGGAAATGTTAATGAACACGAGACGAGGGGGAGGCTTGTAACTTTCAAAGCACTATGTTTCTGTGATTTAACCTGTGTTGTCGTGCCAAACGCGGATTTTCCAAACTTCTCCCAGGTTGTCGTCTGTCTCCAGGTGAAACTGATCCAGGCTGCCGCGCTGAAAAGCTCCATCCCTCTGCAGATGGCGAGAGCCACTCTTGTTCACGCCGTACAAACTGATGCCAACATGTGCAGAGGTGCCTGGTGGGTCGCATCAATCGTTGCTGTTTATGCTTCATATTTCCTAAAATGCTTTTACTACCTATATTTCTGTTTAATCCAGGGATTTGTCTTTGGCTGACCTGCCCCACGCTTCCAGCCCGTCTTCACCAGCACTCTGTAGTGGTATAGTCCCGGCCGACCGCAAAGAGGGACCTGGCTCAGCCGCAGACTGTCCAAGTGGTCCAGTTTATGGGCAATGATCCCCACCAGCAGGTGGGTCAGCACCAGGACAGCACACACAATACCTACCACCACGTTACATGCAGGGCCGCCCGACTGCAGCGATGGAGGGAGAAGAATCCTCACTTTACATTTCAGGGATGGATGGAATTGAATAAACAATCAAAAGTGTGCAGGTGTTACGTAATCATTTTAAACATACGGGTGGCAACAGGATAACAACCCCAGGATGGACAAACAAACTGGCCCCAAACATGGTGAGGTGCTGGGTGAGACAGTGAGCTGTGTGGAGCGTGGTGCCCTCCAGTGGCTGCAGACCCTCACTGCTCCAGCGCCTCTCCTCCACCCTGTAGTAGCGACACACAGAGCTGAACACGCACAGCGACGCACAAACAGGACCGTCGGCCACAGCTGAGGTCAGCTTGACAGAGAGAGGCTTGTGTGTCCTGTTCAAGCTGTTGTGAAACAGATAAACAACCCATTAAATAGATGAAAGCACACTTTTCTGCGTCAAAATGAGCAATGAGAAAGAGCGCCGAGAGAAGAGCTGTGACTCACAGAGGAGACAAAAAGATGCTTTTCTCTGTGGAGATGGTCGGAGCGCTGAGGGTGAGAGCCCACTCTCTCACCAGGGAATCCTGGGATGCATTGGGCCCCGGCTCCTGAGAACTCATTTCAATCCTCACATGTCCCAACC
Source organism: Microctenopoma steveboyesi (assembly GCA_032359275.1). Classification (NCBI taxonomy): domain Eukaryota; kingdom Metazoa; phylum Chordata; class Actinopteri; order Anabantiformes; family Anabantidae; genus Microctenopoma; species Microctenopoma steveboyesi. Next base: position 2,572,841 of record JAUMHF010000011.1, on the reverse strand, counting down.
TCACTGGAGCACCTCCTAGAAAAGCATAGAGCAGATTCATGTTTGCAACTTATCTGATGTTAGTACCATGAAACATATTATTTAAAGGTTTAATATCTTAGCAGCACTGGCTGATCTGTGAAATGATCCCCTCCACTCTACCTTTAGCCAGGCTGAAGTTGAAGGAAAGGTATAGACCCGCATTTTCATCTAGGTTGTCCAGAGCCTTTACTATGAAGTTCAGCTGTCCTTCAGTGGGAAGTGTTACAGTAAAGCACGTCCCATTCCCAGCTTCGCCTACACCCCCACTTCCTCCTCTATCGCTCTGTATCACGGGGTACTTGTTGGGCAGGGTGACCCGTATCGCTTGTTCGGGCTCCAGATCTTCGATGGGGATGGGCTGACCTTTGGGAGTGGTGAGTTCCATGGCTACCAGACTGGTGGAAATGGGAGGGTCAGCTGCAGTCAGCAAAGGGAAGGGCTCCGGTGCTCCATTCAAATCAAACAACACCTGGACCACCTCGGACCTCTCACGCTTCAGGAGAGCAGTCAGAGAGTTCGGAATATGAAACCGACAGCGAGACGTCTTTGATCTGTCTGTTGATGATGGCTGAGAGAAGCTCTGGTGTCGCCTGGACTGGTTTGACTGGTGGGAGCAGAGGAGGTCAGATGGGTCCCCTTGGTAACCAACCGTACGGATGTAGGGGTTGGACAGTAAAAGCGGCGCCTCTTTGTGAACACGTGAACGCATCAGCGAGCGCATTAAGGCTCCAGTGTGGCTCAGTGCTGAGAGGGCGACTGTGGAAGCAGACTGCAGACTGCTCCAGGAGGCTGAGTGAGCACCGGAAGCCCCGACTGCTTCGGACACAGCAGCCAGGGTGCTGCCTGAAAACGCAAAGGACACGGAAGATTTAATTGTTACGCTTTTTATACGGTCAGCACTGTTTCAGTCAGAAAACTGTGATCGTTCAGCACCTAGGATGTTGAGGATGTTCCTTCCTGTGTGAACAGCTGACACAGCACCAGGAATCATCTGTTCCTCCATCAAATGGATCATCTTCCCCACAGCTTTCACAATCTGCTCCTGGCAGTTCCCACCCACTAACTCACCGGGAACAGCCTGGAGTAAGAAAAAAGGAAAGAAGAGAGTGAAACTCTATCTGTGGTAATAATTATAACATAATAACAGAATCAAAAATGTTTTGTTCCATCAGAACTTTCTGAATAACGGGACAACTCAATAATGCCTCCAGCCAACAGGTGATTAGTGACTTGATTAGCCCAGTTTTCTGATGGAATTTAGAATAGTAATCAGTAAAAATCCCAAACTGATGAACTACTGGAGTTCTTCTTCTCGGTAGTAGTGCGACTATATTATAGTTTTATCATATGAAGCTGAGGATTGAAAAGAGAAAACCTGGTGGTGATTACTCACAGTGGCCTGAGCCAAAGCTGAACTAATCTGATCAACATCCAGCACGGAGGACATGGGGAGTGATGCCAGGGCTTGAGTCACATTTGCTCTGATCTCCCTCCTGTCCGTGAGCTCCGTGACATTTTGCGTAGGCTGAATCTGCGCACAGGTCGGTACAAATCTGTCATTCGTCTGAGCCAGTGTAAACCTTCAGAGACTTATTCTGTTATGGAAAACAGCTCATCACAATCAGTTTTACTTCTAGAAGACACTGACTGATACCTGATTGAGCTGACTAATAAGGGCAATGGAATAAGGGATGATCTCTTGAGGGTTTCCACGTTGGACTACAGCCCACAGTTCGGCCTGACTCTTTCTTCTGAGCCAGTGACTGGCGACTTCCTCCCTCCCAGGACTTGTAACAGTCAGTGTTCTGGATAAAATCAGGACAAAAGTGAGTTTAGTACAACTCGATGAATATATTTTGAGACAATCTTAGTGTTGTGATGGGTGTTATATAGAGTCCAAACAAACCTGTTCAGAGCGGTGACCTTGTCCCCCACATGATCTTCTATTAGCAACACAACGGTGATGACTGACGTGCCTTCGCCTTGCCTCTGATTTCCCATTGGAACCACGGTGCTGAATGTTGAACGAATGCCTCTGGGAAAAGGAAACAATCCCAATGCACTTTAAAAACACGGAATTTTGTATATTAAGGTGAGGAATGCGCCTTATTTGTCTACTAGTAGTTGTTAGTCGAGGCTTGTACCTGTACAGAACGAGCACGGGACACACAGAACTAATGGTCTGGCATGGAGCCACCTGCAAGCTATATATCAGCTGAGAGGCCTCGCTTTCATCATCCTGCCACCCTGTCAAAGAGAACAGATGCTAGTAACCAGTTATACACAATCACCTGTTCCTGAGTGCATGTATATATTTATATATGCGGACTTACAGAATGGCTGTGTAACTGTGTTACCTGAGCAGCTAAACGTGACCTCTGTCTCTAGCACATGTATGTCTGACTGTGGACTCAGATCACACAGGCCTCCATGTGGTGGACTGTTCGGTAGTAGAGAAAGGCTAGCGGAGCCCCACTGCCCTGTGCCAGGCAGGGATACGTTGACGGTGAAGGTATAACTCACTCCTGGTTGGAGGACACCTGAACGCAGCACCAAGTTGGGGGAATATCTTCCTGTTGAGTTGGTGGCCGCGTCTAGGTCTAGGGTCAGACCACTAAGGCTTTCAGCTCTCCATTTATACTGTGAAAATATTTGTAAATAACATATTGATTAAAATCACCAATAGAAAATTCTCTGTACACGTTAGTACCAAAATTAATTTTCTCCCTTTAAATATCTTGTTACCTAAAAATATTAGAATACTACATGCTGTCATTTTGGCCTTGTCTGGGAGTAGGGAATATGTAGAGAGTTTACCAGTTTAATGGTCATGTAGGTTTACCTGAGCCTGGTCATCACACTGTCCACATCGTCCAGTAAGAATGACGGGGTTGGTGTAGCTGATGTGGGGAGTAGAGGACAGGGTGGGACAGGATACACACTCCACAGCCACAGGAAGCACGGGAGCATCACTGACAGTGACCTAAAGACAAGAGAGCACGCGTGAGCGCCACAGCAGTGGTGAAAAAGAACATGTTTTCTACTTGTGTATGTCTCTTCTTAGATCAACAAAACAGCATGAACAGTTTGTGCATTGATCAAGCACAAACTGTGAGAGTCAGGTAAATACTCACCGTGTGGTTGACAGATGCAGCTCCTCTGTCTGTCTTCTGTACAGTGAGTGTGAATATGTACACTGTGCCAGCACGCAGCTGAGTGCTGAGTACAGTCGTTCTGCTGCCATTACTCCAGATCCCCTGCTTTACAAAATGAGACTCTGTGGAGTTCTGAAGAAACAAACACAGAGTGTCAGTAGTAGCACTTCCCTGTTCGACTGATAAACATTTCATTAAAGGCCTTTACCGCTGTCAACGAGGTCCAGTGATACTGCAGTGAATCCTCCACTCCTGGCTCTACATCAGGGTCTTGGGACTCAGATCCATCCAGTATGAGGTCACTGCTGCTGGACCACAGTCTGTGTGAACCTCCCTTGATCATAGCTACCAGTGGGGAGTGGATAACTGTAATGTTTGTCTTCAGTTGGACAAATAACGGACTTCCGCGAAGTGAAACCGTAAATACCAGGCAATACTCTGCCACATTTAGAGTATTCTTTGGGAGAACGAGCAATGGTGATGTTGCCTCCACCTTACTACCAAGAATGACTCTGTTCCCAGAGAAATGAGTCGTACTACTGGTACAGTTTGAATCTCTGAAAATCTCCCACAGGTACGTGGTCTTGTATGCAGAGCAGTTGATATTGACGCTTGCTTCAAAGAAACTTGGTCTAGACCTGAAGATAGCAGACTGACCCAGAGCCACGGAGGCCTGAGGGCTGGAACACTGGAGTTCCTCCACGTGCATGACCACTTGTGCAGACACATGACTGACACCGTTGACAGCTTTGACCATAACACTGTATTTCCCAGGACTCTGATATGTATGACTGACTGAACTCAATTCTGTCTCGACCGGTCCTTCAATTGAATCTCCAAAGTCCCAGTTGAATCTGAGGCTGCTTCCTTCTTTCACCTTTGCAGAAAAACTGACAGCATGTCCAACAAATATCCTTTCAGCAGAGCAGAAAAGATCGATCTTCTTTACAGGCCACTCAACTGTAATGGTCTCATTTAGCATGTGAGTGCAGACTCCATTGCTGGCTATCACGCTAAGAGACAACGTTCCACTCTCTGCTGGAGTAAAGAACACTTCTTGGCCCATGAGAAATATAGGCTCCGACCCCCCCATGTGAAATGTCCATGTATAGTTGAGTAGATCCAGACTTCCAACTTCTGCCTTGAATTTAATCCCTTTCAGTGCCTCTACAGCAACAGAACAACAGTTTACAAGCCGCAAACCATGAATGTCTTCGGCGACCAGTATGTTGGTCGACACCTCTGCATCGCTGACCTGGTTCCGAGCTTTCACTGTAAGAAGATTACTACCAACTGGAAGGTGTAATGTGGTGTGTTTTCCTTCAGTAGCGTTCTGACTATGAATCCAGTCATTGTTTCTAAATGTTACAACGAAGCTTACGTTGCTTCCTCTAGAGACAGACGGAATAAAAGTAACGTGTTCTTCAGCACAGAGGGACGATTTGCTAATGTTCACATGAAGACCTTCAATTCTGTCCTGTACAACGACACGGTGTGAAGCTACCTGCCAATTTATCTCATTAGAGACATTTAAAGACACATGGTAGGTACCGGCATGGGGAAAACTGTAGAAAGAGATTTGACTGGTAGCATTAAAAAGGTTGTTTTTTGGGCCTCTAACCTTCCAGTTCCACTGCAGACAACTACCTTTCCGAATAATCCCACAGAGTGGAACTGCAGCTCTTGAGCTGACAAAAAATGGATTTGTCTTTCCTTCAATTTCAAAGTCCACCTCTTGAACCTCCTCCTGGACAACAAACAGTTTAGTGTCATTACTCTGGCCGAGGACATTCTGTACAGAGACTCTGACAAGAAAATTCCCCAAATGTGTGAATGTGTGGAGCAGAAAAGGTGCTTGTGTCTTCAAAAGTGATGGCTCAGAATCCACATACCAAAGGTATTCCAGGTCTGACCCGGTAACCACCGATACAGATATATTTACTAGTTTTCCTAACGCCACAGTGGTCAGTTGTGCTGCAATGTGTGCACCGGTTACACGCTCTACTGACGTTAAAGAAACAAGGCTGCTAACCTCACCTAACTTGTTTGAGGCTGTTAACTGAACTGAAATCTTGCCAGGAGTTTTGGTCAATAGATGGAAAAACTCTCCGTCACCAGTAATTTGTTGGATAATTCTGCTTTGTACAACAAACCACTTGTAGGTGACACCAGAGCCTTTGGTGATAGAAGCAATAAATCGCAGTTGCTCCTGGGTTGGTACACATTTCATGTCTGTTAAGTTCTGACATTCGATCTGGAGATCCTCTATTCTTTCTAAAACCTCAACTGAAATTGCTGCCTCCCTTCGACTCACCAAGTTCTGGGCTGTAACTCTCACCTGATACACTCCTGGTGTGTGAAACACAAATCTAAACTGATGGGTCCCCTGTTTGGCTGAAGTTATATCGTCCACAGTCCAGGAGTAGCTGGTGCTGCTGTTCGAACTGCTCAGTGCTGTTACAACCACTTCTTCTCCCACTGCAGCAAATGACTGGTTGGTGTGAAGTGAAAGGTCTGAAACAGGAAGTTCAACGTTCACCGTGAGGGTCACAGATTCCTGGCTAACTTCGTTAAATGCTGTGGCTTTGACTGTGAACTGACCCGTTGAAGCAAAGACGTGCGAAACATTGAACTTCTCCTCCAGCGGAGAGCCATCTCCAAAGTCCCAGCGCACAGACACGTTGCTTCCAGTGCAACTAACAACCCAACATGCTGCTGGAGAATTGACTATCAGGGTGTCACTGGGACCATCACACATCACAGACAGCTCACTCACAGGTTTCTGAACAGCGATACTAGCTTTGGCTGTTTTGTTGCTGACCGCATTACTTGCCGCTACCAATAGGTCTTCAACTCCTTCGTCTTTAAAGACAAAACACTTCTGAGAGTCGTTCGTCACGGCAACAATACCAGACGAGTTAGTAAGCCACTGAAATCGGTAACCTGTCACCTGTTCAGGGGAAACTAACACACTGAAGCACACCTGCTCCCCTGCTGCTGCTACTTCCTGTGATGACCTCACCACCATGCTGGTGATTTCTGTTTCAGCACAGATAACCGTATTAAATGATACCGATGTAACAGGACTGAACACCGTCAGGCTAACATTAAACATCCCAAGCCTCGGAAATGAATGCATCACCGAAGGCTGTCCAATCACTACAGTCGAAGGCGATCCGTCTCCAAACTGCCAGTGAAACGTCAGAGTGGATGCATTCCCGGTCACCAGAGCAATAAGCTCTACATCTTTTCCTCTGTTGACACATTCAGTGGGTAAAACTCCAGTGACAGCCAATCTAAAGACCACTACTGCGATAGAACGATGAACCTTGCTGACAGAATTTGAGACCGTCACACTTCCCGTGTAGTTCCCTGCATGATTATAAATGTGGGCGATTGAACCAACTGTATGGTTTTCCTGCGACCCATCGCCAAAATCAAAGTTCCAGATGAGACTGGTACCGGTGACAACAACAGCTCTGAAGTCTGTGACAGAGCTTAGTTCGGTGGGACCATTGTAGCTGATGGTCAGTCCAGAGATTTTCTCCATGACTTCCACCATGAGCAAGGCGTTCAGTGCTGTAAGAGTGTTGTTGGCACAAACTGTGACATTATAAGTCCCTGCACATCCAAACGTGTGGTTAACGCTGTGGTTGACGCCTCGGACCGGCCTAGTGCCGTCACCAAAGTCCCATGTGTAGAAGACAGGATATGTGGAGGGCTCCGTTGAAGCTTCCAGAAGCAGTGTCTGCTGAACGAGAGGCACCGGAGGGGACGAGGAAATGTGCACGTGACTTAACTGAGGGCGGACGTTTATCTTCACAGATGTGTCAGTCTTGTCATGTTGGTTGACAACTTGGACATGAAGTGTGTAGTCATCTGTATAAATAAACATACAGTTTATATCTGATAGACATTAAGTAGCACTCGTTTAGAGCTCAACCATCTCCAGCAATCGCAATGTTTAAATGCTCCTACGTGTTAACCAGCTAGTTGTTGGTGGGGTTTTTTCTACAGTGAGTTTATCAGATCTTATTTGTTAAAAAACACAAGCTGGTGAGAGAAACCTGAAGCAGCAAATGTACAGGCTCTAAGAAAACAATGAAAATGCTGAAAAGCTTGACAGAAAGGAAGGAAAATGCAATGTGTGGGTATAACTTGCCTTTCACTACACATCTATACATATTTGATGCAAAACATGGACTGCTGCTTTGTTAATAGTTTCTGTGTGTGTTTACCTGGGATGGAATAAGTGTAGTTCACTGAGTCTTGGACATACACCTGCTTTACTTTCCTCTCCCTAAGCGCTGTCATAGTCTGACACGGAGCAGAGTGGGTGTGGACTATGTCGCCATGGCCATCCCCAAAATCCCATCTGTATGACAAACAGTATTAAAGTAAAGTTTCAGAATAACACAAAAGGAACTTATTTGTGGAAAATGCAGGGCTTCACCTGAAGGTGACTGGCAGGGAGATGTCTGCTTTGACCCTGAGCTGGTAGAGATGTGTAGCATTTGCTGCTATGACCTCTTTGACAAACAGGAATTCTGGCTCAGCCAGTGGACTCATCTCATCTGCAGTTAGGAAGATTTGCTGGCTCTGGGAGCTCACAGGGTTTGATGCTGTTACCTAACAGAACGTTTACAGGTTGTAACATAAAGATCTGAATCCTGTAATGAATTTGAGAGTGAACACGCGTCATGCGTAGAGTAATAATGTTTCTTACAGTGAGCTTATACTCAGACGGTTTGTTAAACAGCACACTGTAAGTTTCCCCTTCATCTGCAAACTTCTCCAGGTTGTCAATCACCCATGTGAATTTTACTGAAGAACCACTCTGCAGTTTAGCTACAAACGACTAGAGAATGAAAACAGAAAGACAGCTTCAGCGTCAACACGGCTACTACTATAACGGAATGAGTTGTCAGTGAACCTTTGTGTTCGTCTTACCTGTGACATGTCTACAAGGATCCTCAAGTGTCCATGTGGCTCAACACTAAGCCCTGTCACAGCCTCGTATCCACACACTATCACACTCACACTTTCTGAGCTCACTGAGTCCACCGCAGTGATGTTCATCTCGTGGACCCCCACTGAGGGCAACACAAGGGTCACAGAGGAGAACCAGGTTTCATGTAACTGCCCCGTCCAACCGAGGCAAGAGGTAGTCGCCTCCTCAGGGCACGATGGAAGAAACGGCACTCCAGTCTGTAGAACTGGGGCCGACCAGGAGCTGCTTGCCTCCTGTCCAGACAGGACCTTTACCACAATGAGTGTCGGCACGTTGATTTGCACGTGAATCCTTTTTTCTTCATCTGGCAGAGGATGGATCACATGTAGTCCGAACTGAGTAATCAAACGTGGAGTAGGACCTGTACTCGGGGGGCTGATATCAGAACCTGCTGTTGCCTTTGAGATATCTTCATGCTCAGTACCTCTGTGTAGATTGTCCACATAAAGCATCCTTAGATCACATACCACCCCGTCTACCCACTGGCCTTCCTGGGACAGTGACATATGGCCGCTCCTCCACCAGTCTTCCCACTCTGCCCCTCTAAGGGACAGGTAACTTTGCTGCCACGGGGAGTTTATCGAGGTCTCCCCCTTAAGGCAGTGTAGGAATGTTCCAGACTTGCGCGTGTGCTGTATGGCCACAATGTCATCAGGGTACACCACGATTACTTGATCTGGTAGAAGCAGCTGTTGAAGAAAAACAAAAACTCTATTATTCTGAGTAAACCTGTGTTCACACATTGTATGAAAACGGTGACAGCGTGCACCAAACTCACACTTATACGTCTCAGTTCAGAGCTAGGTTTTATTCTGAAAGGCAGGTCTGCCACCACGTGGTAGAAGGGTGGTATCGCACTGTATCTGGGAGGTAAAGCAAAGCCCTGGGCCCCTGCTGCAGAGTCATAGGGGCTGCAGGGACTGGTGGTGGGCACACACGTATCCAGCAGGTGACACCAATACTGGCCCGTGCTGCAGCCCCCTGTAGTGTTACACAGTGGTACTGCTGAACAGCAGCTGAAAGGATTATGTAGAGAACTGCAACCTGAGGATCAAAGAGGAGATTCATTACTTACAGTGTTGTTCAGTAGGCCCCAAAGAACAGAGCAATACACCCCTAGAAATCTACTGTACCTGGGGGAACCAGGTGGAGGTTAAGGTCACAGTACGGCCGAAGGACCTGAACACGGGCCAGTAAGGGCAGTGGGTTCGGCTCGACTACCAGTTCCACTGTAACCAACTGACCTGCGTGACTGAACCACAAGCCAGGAAACAACTGCAGCTTTTGCAAAAGACCCAAAAGCAAGAAAGCAATCAGTGCAAAGCACAGAAAATCTGAGGCAGGCACCGTGCAAACATCTCAGTTTTATCATTCCTCAAAGCAGGTAGTTCTCTCTGTTCTGATTTAGGATATGAAATTTAGGTATGAAATTAAATAGCTCAAGTTAAGAGTTCAGTTCATAATTTTATATTTGTCTATATATGTAGTTTGAATTTTAGTTGCTTTGTTGTTTTTAATGTTGCCAACACAGCTGTGAAAGAGCTTAAAGTCCGTTTTAAACAATGTAAAATTAGTTTTTGTGTTGTTTTACTTCATTATGTTTATTTGGAACTTTTCATTTACAAACGTGGAACAAATATAAAAAGCTAGAATAGGAAGATAACATATTTATGTCGGAGTCATTCCTTAAAAAAAACATCCAGCATGATAACGTGGCCTGTTTTTCTTGTCCGTCTCTCTGCTCATACCACAGAACTCACAAGCAATATTCAGCTTTAACCTTTCACAGACATGTTTTGCTGGATACTTTTAGTGTAGGATTTTAAATTGATCAGTAATTCTTCATTTAGTGGAGGCAATACAGAAAGATTGTTTCTGAGGGTATCATAGGTGTCTCTAGTCTAACAACCTATTTATGTAGAGTAAACAGCAGCAGCAGGGTGCAAAAGGACAATATCATCACTTTGTTTAGCTATAGTTAAAACAGTGTAGAACTATAGTTTTGCAGCCAGAGTCGACGTACAGCCTCTTAGGTAAGAGATCTGTGTATTACACTAATATTGGACCTACCTCCGCCGTGTGTTGTCCAGCGTCTGGGACACTGAGGCTCGAGTGTATCTGGCTCTGAGCGTACACGCCGGTCATCACAACCAGTCCCGTCAGGTACCCGTCTATGGGTAGTAACATTTCTGCGTAAAGAAGAATACGCTGTAATCACTCTACGGCGTGTTCGAGACACATTCAGAATATACGCAGTTCTAAAACCTGAGAAGGTGTTTGTCCTTCTACACTACAGTGAAACAAACATCTAACCAGTTAGTTCTTTTTTACAGAGGAAGCGGTATTGTCCAGCACATTCTTCTCTCCTCCACTGTCCCAGTGTGCCCAAGGCCATCTGAGTGCACCCCCCACCACTTTCACTGCGTCCACGCCACGGTGCAGGACTGGATGGCTCCACAACCCCAGTCCGATCAGACCTTCCTTCCCCAGATCCCTTCAACCATATCCACACTGTGGTTTCCCTAAGTGCAGAAACAAATGGGAAGCGTGTGTAAGTCATTATTACCACATATACTACGTATACTTATGTTCTTACAGTCTGTTCATGGGGCTCACACTGGAAAAGAGTAGTGGATGAATTTCTGTAGCTCCAGGCTGTCCGCAGCTGCCAGGTCGCCTTCATGAGTCTCTCTGCAACAACGCTGGGCCTCGGACCAGGAAGAGGCCGTCTCAGAAAGCCAGTAGCATTGCAGGCTGGACAGGTGGATCTGAGCACCTTTTGGACAGGGACTGTTCTCTGGAGATAAATGATCGCACCGAGCTGTGAGGATCCAGGAAAAGTCATTCCTCAACACTGGTTTCCCAGAGAAATCAATAATCACGTCAGCCGCAGAAGTGATGAACTGAACTCCCACAAAGTATAATGTTTTTTAGTTTCAAAAGAAAATCAGCTTGCAACCAATGAGCAGAATATTCATAATCGGCTCAACAGCTCATCAAGATATATGTGCTGAACAAGCAGACTGCAGAAACACAAACTGAAAAACATAAGTGCATACATTCAGAAATACTGCAGTGATATGTGCAAATCATTTGAATTCGTGCCTCTAAGCTGACATGTCAAACTCTGAGCTCTCTTAGCAAAACACACATTTTCATTGTGCACCGTCTCACCTCCAGCTGCAGGGATCAGCAGCACACAAAGAAACCAGAGTGTGTCTGTCATGGTGCAGAGTGAACCATATTCTCCTCAGGATGAAGGAAAGATCACGGGGAAGCAATACACCACCCGATTGCTGCGTCCAACATACGTATCCTCAGCTTTTCTTGTCGCTGCCGCGAGCTCTCAACAACATTTGCCTACTTTTAATTACAGCATCCTAACCTCCCTTTTCCCTCCACTCGCACCCCTCCCCACCACACCCTGCAAACATGCCATGAGTTATGGTGGTGCTGTAGTTGTAAAGGCCTCTTCAGTCTCCCAGTGAGCGCCCGGGTGACTTCTACTTTGTCTCTCAGCAACAACTAAAGAGCAGCGTGGACAGAGGAGTCTGGCTCTACTCATTACCATGTTGTAAAACCCCTGGTACTTTGACAATGAGGCAGGACACCTCAGATGTTTCTGCCAGTGTTTGGATACAAATCGTAGCTTTTCACATATTAAAGTCATTTAAATAGATCAGTGTCTCATGTTAGGTTTTCAAAACCTTTTTAGTTAAGGATTTTTCATGGCTGAGCCATGTGCTCGTAGCCCCGGTTCATTACTAACCAAACAAAGGCTCTGACGTACATGCATAAAACCAATTTAAAAAAGAAAGGATGCCATCTGTGTTGCCTGGAGAGGAAACAGATAAAGTGATAATGCAGCCATAGCTGAGAATTGTCAGTCTGTTGCTATGGAAATGATTGTATTTCTCTTTGTTAGAAAAGACTTTTCTTCTCATTGAGGAAGCAGATTCAGCAAAATGTCAGAAGAACACCCTTCCTACAGAGCGCCTCCACTTTTCAGGTTAAGCTTGTACACACCAAACAGCTTATAGTTAGATCGCAAACTAGCAACCACACTGCCTTACTAAGTGCTAACATCAGTGCGATAATGTGGCCACAATAATACTGGCACTTAAGCATGTATAAATAAAACTTTAAATAAATAAAATTAGTTTGTTTGTTGTTTACATAATTTGCTGATGTTAATTAAGTTGTTGGTAATCCATCATGAATATGTATAGTTTTAGACACATTTAGCCGAACTTAACTCAAATGTGCAGTCAGTGGCGGAGCTTGTCTTTAAATGACAATAATACTTTTTGTACACAGTCCCTAATAAATTAACCAAATTAGTTATCTGTAATTTAAGTGTTAAATGAATCCATAATTTAAGTGTTAAATTACAGATTAACTCATTTTCTAAACAATTGATTCACGGTCATTTTATTTTATAAATTAATTCGTTGCTAATTTAATTAATTAATTTTTAATGGAACAGAACGGAACATTTAAAAGTGCTTCTTGTTATAGCGTTTTAAACCAGTAGGGGGCAGCACCGCAGAATTGCGACATTAACCTACATGTGGTTGAAAACATAAATACGACGAAGAAGAACGAACAGGAAGATGAGGAAAGCAGCTGACAGTCAAAAATCCTAGGTAGGCTAATATGAAAATACACAAAACTACTTGCGTTTGTGGTCGCAGTCCATTTAAAAGCTGTGAAACGCGAGGTCTGCGACGTGATATTTGTAGTTTAACTGGGTGTAAAAGTGGTAGTTTTAAGGGAATCGTTCTTGTTGGAGAGCGTGCGATACGTGACTTTACTGTCACACACATCCTGAAAAAAACTGTTACTGTAATGTTTTATGTCCACAGCCCGTTTCAGTCAGTAACGTTAAACCTAGACCAAGTTGAACACGATGTGTGAAGCTGCCACATCATGGTTCAACTGAAGGACTCATTCAATCCTGACATTTTTAGGATTGTTTACATGCCAATTGAAAAAGACGATCTTACTTATTTACAACCAAGCACAGCGTCTCATTAACAGCGAGTTGACCTTTTAAACCTTAAATCCGTATGTTTTGATAGGAATTCGATGGGCATGGTAAGCTTAGCTGGTCAGTCTATACAAACAAGAAAACCTGGGGCTGGCAGTTCAACACAGTGGTTTTAAAGATAAAAAAACATTTTATATCATCGTCTTCCTTTGAATATATATTATGACACACCACACAACCTTCTAGCAGCTTTTCAGTCCCATTTTTTAGCTAACTAATAACTGAAAGCATTAACGATACGGTGTGTCTGTTACTGTCCACCCTTTCCAGCAGGTTCTATGCTCCGTTTAAGGACCTCTGAAGAAGAAGAAAGGAGTTCTGACATTTCCCAGCTCAGACAAGCTGTTTTACAAAACAATGACAGACTTGTTGATGAGATGCTTTGCCAAGAAATCTACAAGAAGGTCATCAACTGCCGAGGGGGCTGGGGGATTGCAGGCACGCCTCTGCATGCCGCGGTGTCCAAGGGGCATCTCAGCTGTCTGCAGGTCCTGTTAGCCCACGGTGCCCTGGTGGACTGCGTGGACGTCAAGGCACAGACGCCTCTCTTTGCAGCTGTCCGTGGGAAGTACCTCGATTGTGTCTTAGCGCTTCTAAGAGCGGGCGCCAACCCCAATGGGAACACATCCAACAATTGCTCCCCTGTCCTGACTGCGGCTCAGGAAGGTGATGTGGAGATTTTAAAGGAACTGCTTAACCATGGTGCAGAGGTGAACTCCCGCTCCAAGGTCTTGCTCTGGACGTCCAGTGCTAGGGTGTCGAGTGGGCCGCTGTACCTGGCTGCAGTTTACGGACACATGGAGTGTTTCAAACTGCTGCTCCTCTACGGAGCAGACCCAGATTACAACTGCACAGATGCAAAGCTGCTGAGTTCCATCAAGCAGCCGAAAACGGTGCTGGAGATGTGCCTGAGGCATGGCTGTGGCGTGGAGTACATCCAGCTTCTTATCGACTTTGGTGCAAACGTCTACCTCCCAACGCTGATCATAGAGAAGTCCACAAAGCAGAATGAGGCTGTGGAGCTGCTGCTGCGGGAGCGAGGCGCGGAAATTATTCATTCCTTCCTTTCTGTTCTGTAAACTCAACACACACTAGTTACGCAGTGGCACAAAATCTGAAATTTTGAAAATGTTTATTATATTGTATTACATCAGTACATCCTAGTTTCCTGGAAATGATATCATTTGGTAATTAATATATGGAGATGTTAAATTATTACATGTGGAGTCAGTTCCAGTTAACGTCTTGTGCAGCCCACAGTGTTTCAGTCACTTAAAAGCATGAACCTCAAACATGTAAAGTATAGAGACTTATATATATGGAGCATTTTACATGGATAAATAATAAAGACCAGATTTTTTTCAGTAAGAGGTTCAAAGTCTGAATAATTGTATTTGAAACTGTGTCACCTATAAACTAATTCGCTCTTCTTGTATCCGTCTCTCCAGGAAGTCCAAAGGCCTTGAGTTCACAGTGCCGACTCGCCGTCAGAAGATACCTCAAGACGATCAACAAGATCCACTGTATTGATCAGCTGGAAATGCCGAGAAGTCTTATTAACTTTTTGCAACATAAGTCAGTTCCTGTAACTGTGCTGTAGAGAAGCATATTGTGTAAATACATTTGTTATTATTATTTGTATTTGCAAACTGTCATTTTTCAACCTGTGCTGTTCCGTTTATGTCAAATGATTAAATGTGTGAATATGTCTCTGTTTCATCATAACATTTAGTTTTTTATTAACCTCTCTGAAGGAAGTGGACTCTTAGAGACACTGTATGTGGTCACATGTTACTTCACTACTGTTTGCTGTAGCCTGTAGGCTGGACTGAAGTAAGGCTTTTTTCTAAGTTGGAAGGACAATGAAAAACAAATATGAGCAGAATATATAAATTTGTCAGTCAACTTTTTATGGAAATATTTGTAGCTTAATTCACAAATTATATTAAGTATAGGTCAGAGTTGAAAAGTAAGACACCTCAGCATACGTGTAAAGACGCAGTTAAAGTAGCTCAACTATGCTCAAATGCTAAGAAGAGTGCGAACACAGTCACGACCAGGTGTTGCACCAGAAAGTGTTGTCTTCCAAAATATGATTTCCCAGTCCCTAAACCCAACCACCTCCTGTGGACAGTTAACAGGCAGGGTTATTACAGTATGACCGGGACGACTGATTGAGACAATAAACTGCTTCTTCTTCTTCTTCTTCTTCACACGTGTAGCACACACAGGGATTTTTCTGTATCTTTGGTCAAACTGTGTAATATGTGCTGAGATGATTTTTGTTAAGATTTGGGGCTGTAATAATAAAAGTTAACTAAATAGAATAGTAACAGCAGAGGAGTTGAAGAAGGAAGTGAGCATGTTAGCATTTGCTTATTGACACTAAAAACAGTAGTTTCAGCTCATTAGTTAAGCAGTAGTAGTATTTGGGGAAGGAACCAGAACGTTGGACAAACTGAAATGATGTTCTGAAAAGTAAGGTGATAAAACAGGATCCCAAATGCTGTTTATAATTCCCTCTGAGAAGATCTCTATTCTAAATGGATACAACATACTGAGCACCTTAAAACCAAACTTGAAGAATGCCTAGAATGACAATGACACAGCCAGTCAGAAGAGAGAATACTAAATATAAACACTGATCCCATACATCACCAAATCACACACCAGAGTTCAAGTATTATCATCATGAAAAAACAAAAAACTTTCATTCTACTTCCTGATTATGGTCAAAATGTTAATGAAACAATCTCAACAAAACATTCAGAAGACTGAGATGTGATTATTTATAAGTCCGTTCCTGAACGTTCAGATGAATGAATTTCAAGTAGCAACAATTCAAACTAAACATAAACAGTGTTTCAGAATAAAACACTTCATTTGGTCCCGTTTTTTTTAAAACTGAGGTCTTCATCACTCATGACATCGTGGCCGTTGAGGGCCCTGCTGACACTGTTACAGACATCTCAGCCGAGGCCCACGTCTAATGACATCATCACTACAAAGCCCAGGATGGAGGTCCAGGACGCCAGCTTCCCGTTTCCACTGGTGACAGGAAGAACACGGGTAAAGTGTGAGATGCTGAATGAGTGAGAGCGTCTACCGCTGGTCAGTCCCCCCTCCTCCTTACCTGACTTGAGCCTCAGGTATGATGTCATCTACCACCACATAGACCATCGCCCCGGCAGCGAATGCCAACGCATACGGCAACAAAGGTTCTGCCAAAATCACAGCGAGGGCACCGAGCAGCCCAGCGAGAGGCTCTACCATGCCGCTCAGCTGGCCGTACCTGCAGAGGACACGTTTTTATTAGCCGTGCTAGGTGCTGTGCTTGCTGACACAGAGATAAAACACACACGTGTCCTTTCCTACCAGAAGGCTTTCCATGTGGAGACCCCTGAACCCCGGAGCGGCAGGCTCACAGCCAAGCCTTCTGGGAAGTTTTGGATGCCGATACCGATGGCCAAATTTCTGAGGGAACACAAAAAGTCAATAGTCACACTCAGACCACTTCTCTTGACATGAAATATTAGCAACAGGCCAGCCTGTGTGAAATGCCACTGCTCCTGCAGTACCACGGTACAACCATTAGGTGTCAGCAGCATGTAACGGCTGACAGCCCGTCTCATACTCCAACTGTAAACTTACCAAGTTCTAACAAAACTGGAACCATGTTAGATCTTAACATAAAATAAACCTTGTAAACCTTATAACAGAAATACCAGTGATCCTACAGCAAAGACCTGTTACATAGAAACCCCAGTGGGAGATGTTCCTGTAGGAAAGAGACATTTTGGACATGTGCTGTATGTACAATATGTTTGCTTGACTTGAAACCAGCCTCACCTCGCGCTTTCAAAAGTAGCAGATGACGTCTTTCCAATGGCTCCGAATCCAACCCCAACAGCCAGGCCCTCTGCAGAGAAACACAAACACGTCACCAGAGCTCAAAGTAGACTGAAATAAAACAAATGAATAATAAACTACTCTGCCTGAAATGAACTAGGATTGACTATAGGGTCTGGGTCTGTTCTTTCAGACAGACACTCTGGTCTACTACTAGTCTTACCTTCTATACTCGTGCCTATTTTTGATCAAATCTGCTACTCAGGCTGTATTATAACAGAAGAACAACATGTGCACATGCAGCCCTGTAGCACAGCAGAAATAGAAGAAACGTGTTTCTCTACGGCGGTGGTGGGAAGCAGAAAGATTCTGTGTCATCAGCTGTTCCTTGCATGCTTTGTACACCGTCCCTCTCTTCTGGGCTTCCACTTGTCTTGTTTGTTGCGCCTGCCGCGCATAGTTAAAGTATACACCACTCAAACCGAAAATGAAAGGCGAAGTAAATATGTGTGTGTGTGTAGGCTCCTCTGCAATTCATAGCCCCCCCCCCCCCTCCACTCCCCCCCCAACCTACTTTGCCCACTTCAAACAGCGACGAGCAGTTACGTCTTGTCATGCCATTTACAGCTGGGCCATCATGATGCTAAAACATGGTAATTTCCCCCCAAAGCAGCGCCGACATTAATGAGTCGAGCTAGTAAAGTGGTTCAGACGCTGGGCTCTGACCTCACCGATCAAATCCCTAAATGGTAAAAGTCCTTCCACCAGTCACAAACTGTTTTCTAACCCCAGAGCCTTTTTGAAGCTACTCAGATCCATCACATTATTATGCAGCGCCAGCTTTTGGACTTCCAACAAAAGCGTGTTAGGATGAGCACATCAGAACATTTTATCACCAACACACAGCTGTGCAGTTCACCCCAAGGGAAGGAGACCTTGGCACGTAGAACCATGAATTTTGAAGACGATGCCATCTGAACCAAGGCGAACAGGAGCGCGGGGTGCGACGCTGACCGTCTCAGCAGGGAGACAGTGATCAACACAATGCCAGGCAGCTGAAGGGAATGGGAATACATTTACCACAGCGCTTCGGGAGATAATTACCACTCAACTGAGTCCAGACCTTGTGTAGTGGTCAGATACATGGCGTGTTGTGAATTGTGCAGAGCGGTCAGGAAGAATTTAGGTTTGGTGCAGCTTCTTTGGAACGCTTCTTCCATACCCTGCATTTACTGCTGTCCACCGACAGACAGTGGCACTGGGAACCATCGCCGGATCACCAAAGAGAATCAACCTCCAAACGGGAGCTAATCTGGCTTTTTAAATCAAGCCCTGCTTCGTTTTTTTCGAGCCACGCTCGTGCTTGCTAATGTCAGGACATGAAGGGTCCGTGAGGAAACGTTTGATTGACACTAGTTGGTAGGCTGAGCTCTGGAGCGGGGGGGTGATAGACACAGAAAAACAACCTGCACACGTGGCCTGTGCAGGGAGTGTATTAAGGAATCCAGAGCACAGCAGCATCACAACCGATCAAAAGTGACATTTGCCAGTAAGTAAAGGTGCCGTTTGATTTGCTGAAGTGCAGCTAACGACTGTTCCAGCTTGAAAACTGACAGTAACCGTGCGTTTGAGCTGGACTGATAAGAAGAAAAGGTATTTGAATAAAAGCTAACCTGGGTGGTTGTTGGAAGCCTGTGGCTATGAGGAGATGTTGATGTTACTGCTTTGTGCAATGGAGCCGCCTGAGTTTCTGTACACAGAGCAGCACCTGCTCTCTTTCTCCCGATTGCTACGCCTCACACCACAATTACACTGGTAGAAACAGTGATGATGACACCAGACGCTCACTGTCTGAAAGCACTTTTAAAGCCTCAAAGAGCTTTGGGATGGAGTGTAGGGAAGTAAAATGTGTGATTTCAAGGCCTCCGGGTTTTATTAGCTGTCAGTTTCTCGTGTGTTAGAATGACTGATCTCCTCCAAACCCTTCACTCAACTGTTGAGCACTCGTCCAGTGTTTTATCTCGCTCAGCATACATCCAGCCTTAATTCAAGACGAGTGACAGAGGTAGCGATAAGGTCAAAAAGAGAAAAAAAAGACTGCAGACTTCATCGTAATCTCTGGTAACATCACACCCGGGATCTAATCTACTTCCCACTGGGCAGAAGCACCGTCAGTTCCGATGTGGGTCCCTTTAATATACATCTCAGTCCTCTGGAAGTGGCTGAAATGAAACTTTATGTTCACTGAAAAAGCTTCAGTTGTGTTTGAATAAAACATAAGCAGAGAGGGTTTGGGTGTTGCGTCACAGCAAAGACTGTGTTTCCTAAAATCTTAATGATTTCCAGGATGCAGTAAACAAAGGGCCTCACACACACTCCACACAAACACCACTCCAAAGCACATTTCTTTGTGACACGTTTGTGCAAAACAACTGGTTGATGTTACAATTTTAACTTGATGTTTGTATCATCTTAAAAAAACATTAAGCCAATTTTGAAATGAATAAAACATTTCAAAAAACACAAATGAACGAAACACTACACGACATTGTACAACATCACTTTAAGATGTTCAACTTCCTCCTCAGGCTCCGCCACCAGATTCATCTGTTCTCTGAGTTTGGAATAGGATCACGTTAAATGATGCGGCAAAGAAACCTACTCACACACTCAAAACTCGGTGGTGTAAGTTCTGGGATCCACGCTGGCAGCACGAGAGTCAAACCCGATCCTTTCACGCTAGTATGTGACCAACAGGGTTCGACCTTTAATAATATCTACAGACCACGTTACAGCGGAGATCATACGCATAACTCTGAAAAGTTAGACTGCAGCTTTGATATAAGATGAGAAACACTGATGCTGCCGACTCCTGGACCTGTGGGCCGACGGGTTTGTTCACAGTAGCTGCTCAGTTGCAGCGATGCTACACAGCTAGTGTAATGTTCGCTATTCCATTGTCACACACACCTAACAGGTTTTTTTAAATACTGAACAGAGTTAAACCTGCACATTTCTTGGCATCAGTTGCAGCTATTAAAGCAAAACTGACAGTAGAGGTGAGGAGGCGGCCGTGGAGGAGTCTGTAGTGGCCACTGCTGCGCTGACACTGCACCAGAGAGCATCCTGCACCAGAGCAGAAAGCAGAGCCTCAGTCCCACAGAGGAGAACTCACATCCCCCATGTGACATGGATGCAGCTTCAGTCTGCAGCAACATGTATCACGCTGAACTAAGATAGTGAACATTAAACATGGCAGCATTCCCACGGTAAACATGTTTGAGCTCCTGAGAAAGCGAGTCTTCAGAAATCAGAGATGTTTTATTCCATTACCGGCATGTGCTGTATGTTTTTTTTTACTTTTCTCACTAACTAACGAAAGCTCCAGCTGGTTTCAGGAAAAAGAAAAAAGCCTTTGAGTCGTTCTCTTGCATGTTTCCGTGCATGCACAGTGGCTAGTCGTATTCAGGTCCTGTTTAATGTTCTATGCTCTTTTAAGCAAGTCTGGCGATACTTCTGAAAGCCCATTGTCACAGCAGGCACACTTTCCTTTAATCTCCGCTCTTTACCCTTCCACACCCTCCTTTTCCACCGAGCATGTCATTACTGAACTCTCTCTCAGCTCCCTTTCTCTGCAGAACCATGAGCTTTTACGCTGATTCATGAATCCACATGTAATTAGTTTTTCCAATGCTCTTTGTGCTGTTGTTTTATCATCTTTGAGAGATAGAGCAAGGTGACATTCCGTCACTGCCATATGAGTATATCCAAATGACTCCAGGGAAAAAGTTCAACTAAATTTCAGTAGTTGATGGTTTTTCTCTACATAATTAAGATTATTATACAGGTGAATGTCTCTTCATAACATGGGAATATTTTTAAAAGTTCTCCGTCATAGATATCAACGGCCGTCTGACAGAGTCAGTACATTAATTATTGCATTAATAACTCATTTCAAACACAATGTAAATGCTGTTGCAAATAAACTAAGATAAGCTACTTGAGCCTGTGTGAAAGTTTAATGAACACACTGTGTACGTTCTTCATTACAGCAGACCACAGTCTTTTCTGTGTTGTGCATGAATAAATACAGTAATTAAAATATGCATAATAGCTTTATTATAGCACCCATCAAACTGGACGTTGTACTGCAGATGTTAAGTCTCGTCACATCTTGAAATGATTATTAATCCAATACAAATTACACCTTTTTATTTTAGGTGACATCTAGGTTTTAGGAGATTAACTTTACACATTAAATTCAAAGACGTCTGCACAGGTCAGTGAGGTTCATAGTTTTCCTGAGTGGTAGCTTAACGCTGATCAAAGCACTAATAGGGTGTGAGAATGCTGCTTGTTTTAAAATATCATAACTGTAAATAATGTGACTACAGTGATGATAAAAATATAATATAATTTTTTTTGTTCTCTTTAAAAAATGATAGTAAGACGCTGCCAGAGCCAAAGGCAAAGTCTTCAGACTGCTTCTTTTATACGGTCAATGGTATGAAAATTATATAAGCTAATACCAATTCAATATGTCATTTCAAATGTGAGCTCTTCTCTTTTCTGTACAAAAGTCCAAAAACATTTTTCCATCGGCGTATGACATAGAGAAGCAGCAAAGGAAAGTTGGGGACATTTTCCATGTTTGGATTAATATAGTAACTGAAACATAATGAATGATTCATCAATGCTGTGAATCAACGATTCAGACTAAATTTTGAATTACAACCAGTTGACACATTTAAATTGACAGATTGATCCCTTTTTATTGTTTGTTAAGTAAAACAGGGGCCTAAACAATTTATGAGCCCAGAAAATGTTATCGAAAACAGTATATTGTCCAGTCAACAGGATAACATTTGAAATATGAGCGTTGTTATGAATAATCATCTACTTCCTGCTAAATTTGACTGTTTTTCCTTTTATTGTTCTTGAACCAGCTGAAAGTAGCTGTCGTGACCATGCTCCATTCATCAAACTAACAGGATGAACCCTAATGGTGGAGAGGAAGGATGGCCATCAATCTCCTGTTTGGGTCGATGCGCCATCCAAACCTCATGTCACGACTCTGTCAGCGCTGTCACAGAGCATCCAGAGCCTGCTTCAAGGTTGGTGCACGTTGTTCCACAGCTGCTGCTCATGCTGTTCAAGGAGAAGATGGATGCTCGCAACAGCGCCAGGGTGGGACCTCTGTTCCCACCGGGATAACTATGCCTAAAAAAGAAGTGTGCACTCAGCACACCCTGCGGAAAATCAATCACTACGGGGGTTCGTTCGCATCAAATACCACGTGAATGTAAATTAAAGCTGAACAAAGATTTGTCTTTCATCAGCCTGATTGATAAAAATGAGGCTTCACAAAGAGAAGACTCTCAAAAGATGTTTATATTTCAAAGAAATCGCGGAGGTCATCTGATCAAAAACCAGAAAACACCTTTGATGGAAACAGTATGTGAAGGTCAGGGGCGGACACGTATATGTAGGTAATGACCGTGTCGTCCGATTCCCTGTTCACACAACGTATTGGCACACTTTAAGTATGTCTGGAAAGACTACAGGGTTGACCACAAGGGGGCAAACTAGAGCCTGAATGATTGGTCCGAGATAACAAACCCGAAAACGTCGGGATGTAAATGCAGGTAACAGATAAAACTAAATAATGTTGCCGAGCTCGTCACAAACCGTCACATCGGTTCATTCGAAGGACGGTGGTTTGCATGACTTTCTGACAAACTAAAAAACAGCTGCTTCAAACAAGTTTTATACTGGTGAAGTGTGTCGTTTGTCGGGACACGCAGGCAGAAGTTCAAACTAGAAGAATAAGTCAAAACCTGGTCATAGCTTTGTTTAGAACTGTCTATGCATGTGGTGGTAAGCTGCTGGGTGCTGAGGCTTGTTTGGTGTGCAAGACAACCAAATCTACAGAAAGGAGCAGCGGCAGCTGTACAGGTCACAAGCAATAGTCCACCTTATCAAAAACAGGTCTTGAGGACCCGTAGAGTGGACACCAGACAATCATCCTATCTAGTGCGCGCACATCATGATAAGCACAGTCCTCCACAACAGTTCAGGTAGTTCTGTAGTGTTTTGTTCGGCAGGAAAGGAAAAAGAGGAAAAAGTTCTGTGTGAAAAGGCTTTCGGCCGATAACAGAAGAGCAAAGTTCCACAATTTCCAGTTGCACAAAAGAATACAAACAAGACACACCTAATGATATGCAGGTTCACAGCAGGACAGGTGCAAGAGGACAATGAACACACAGACAGCGAAGGTGAAATGATGACACTAAAAGCTGTGTCCACGCGACCTTTCAGCGATGGAGGGCGAGGTGTACAGCTGTCCTTCATGTTCAACTATAGGCCAAGTAAATCTTCTCTTTCTGGGGCTTTGAGTAACCAAACAAATGATGGAAACACTACGAGTGTCAGGCTTTGAGGAAAGATGGCTGCTATAACTCTCTGGGAACCGCCGACAGCATAGAAGTCATGCTCGGGTCAAGTCCTTCTCAACAACTAGCTGAACCACATAAGACGTCGTTTGCTCAAATGTGTTCAATCCAGACTCAATCTCTCCCTCTGCAAGTCCCTTCCAGGTTTGTGTATGTATTTGTATTTTCTCCTCCCCGTATTTTGTGCACTTTGTTTATTTCTATATGCAAAAGAGAAAGCTCCATGGAAAAGCTGAATCAGCTGTGTGCACTGAGTACTGGGGGTATTTGCAGCTACTGTGGCCCTTTAGTAAATCAGGCCGTCGTCGGATACATACTATACATACATATATGTTTTTCTCGGTCTGTTTCACAGGCCGTCTTCACCTTCTCTGTACTCCTGATAAGTGATGGGAGGAAGTCCCAGTGCTTCTATTTGCCACCTCGTAATAACTCTTCCATTTCTGCATTGTCCTGCTGCATTCACACTCTCCCCCCCTCTTCCTCCCTTTCAAAGAGCCCTGGCCGCCTGTACCACGGGATAATCACATTCTATTACACACTTTGTACATAGGCCCAGAATACTATGTCATATCTTTCCCACTCAGCTCTGACAATTCCACATTTCTCAAAATAGGTTTGTCACTCCCCGACATTTTCTCCCAGGGACTGAATGGCAGTAGGAGACAGCCTTGTTGTGAAGCCGTGAAGCAATCCGCCTACAAATGCTGCTTCTGAATTGATTATGCAGAAATCACATTCTCCAATATCGCTAACAAATGTCAAGTGAGACGGACACTTCATCTCTGCTCCATGCCAACGCTTCCAGGCGACTGAAAATCCTGCCACTGTTTTAGGTCCAAGTCATTTTCATGTATATCACATTGTTTCAAATGCTTCAGGTGCCTTTTTTTTTGCAATATTATGTTTTGTGATACTGTCTCAATTTACAATAACATCCCTAAGACTCTCCTTACAAACTCTCTGTTAAAATCTGTCTAGGACATCCAGGACATAAAGAGATCCTAATGAAAGCAAGTCATCGACCAGCGCCGTACTTCAACCAGCAAAAAGGTGGCAGCTGTGACACTGCGTCTCCTCCTACAGCGAAGTGGTAAATCTGTAGATTTGGATCTAAACAGTCTACAACACCCCTGTGGCTGCGAGACACGTCTCTGACGGCGATACAGGACCAGGCACTGTGCACCAACATCATGGTTGAAAATGTCTGTGGGTGAGTCAACCACTTCAGCGTGACCAAACCACGGTTACACACTGCAGCAGGGCATTTGTCACAGATGTCAGGTCTATTGTTGTCATGAGAACTGGAAATATACACTATGTCTACTATGCGATGAGGACTTTGTGATGGAGAAGGTGAATGTTTAACTATATGTACAGAAGATGCTGCATCCATCTCTCACCTGCATATACGGGTCTAATATTAATTGTAGATATGTCAGCAATCGTCATTTTCATGTTGATTCACGTGTGTGCGAGTATATTTCTATAGTTTCATAAACTGGTCCCGATACATAATTACTGAACACAACAGACGGAACAGAATCAATTTAATCTTCTCTTCCATTTAAAAATAGACAAAGTTTTACACCTGAGATACTCGGTCATTCGTAGTTGTGAATCACGACTTAAGGAGTTATGTGCCAAGTTAATTTTGTGTTGCTGGTTCGGAGCTGAGGCTGTGGGAGGTCTGTTTCATTAACAGTCTCACGGGGGAGCTCTGTGGGTACGCAGCATCTCCACCTACTAATGTGTGGTGCTGTAAATGTGTGAATGTGTGTCTGTTGTTTCCAGGAGCTCATTTTGCATGTATGTGTTACGATGTTGTACCTGTCAGATTTCATTTAAGTGAAATACTCCCTGGTCACAAAGTTGCCATCGTTTAATTGCCTCCTACACACTATGAATGTCCTAATTTAGTTCGCACCTCTCACAGAACAAATGGAAATTGATCAAGTTTGACACAGAAAATCATTCAAACAAGTCAAACAACATTTTCTGATTAATTATGAGGGTTACACTTAGCTGTGAGCAAATTGTTAAATTGCATTTGCTCAATGCTCTGTTCATGATACGTTATGTTACCCCCCCCCCCTTCGCCTGGTGTCCACACAGGGAATAATGTGAAAAATAAGACACAAGCTATGTAAGAAATCTGCATCAAATATCACCACAGAAGCTTTGCTCCTTTCATCTTATATGGAAAAAGAATTGCAGGTGTAAATGTCATCAAATAAAAACAGACATGTTGAAATGGAAAACATAAATATAAGGTGAGGCTCACACTACTTTCTTTATTACATGACATGTCCTAAAGAAAGGAGACATTTCACGTCGCTAGAGGTGAAGTAATACTGTTGCCGTGCTTCTCACCAGCATCATGTTAAAACAGGGACGCTGTAGTTTGCATTTGTAGAGAACAACCACAGAAAACAACAAATGCTTCTTAATTAATGATGACCTGTTGTTTTGAACACATTAAGACTGTAAGGAGTTAGTCTGTCACACAGAGTCTCTTGTGAGGCAAAGCCATTATAAAACACGCTAATGTAAGACACAGAGTGCCCTAGTGTTCTTCACAGAGTAGACACCGTAGGTTACACTGCATTAAGGAACTTTAGTGAGAAAAAGACAAGAACAGAATTCAGCAGAGCGAGCTGAGGTAACGCGTTGCAGTGGCCTCAGTATGCAACAACTCTCACCACAGCTTCAATCTACACTCCCTATAGATTTCAAATCTACATTCAACCAAACAAGTGTTAAATCGTGTCTGTGCTCCTGCTGCCAACTCCCTAAAATGTCAACAATAACTGTTAATTGCTCCCCTGATGATTTTTACATGAAAGGTTTGGTCTCGATTTCCTGACGCGAGTGTTTCATTTGGAGCTGCTGTTTCATCACTGACAGAAACCTAAAAAAAACCCTCGCTGCTCCCATCTGGTTACATCCTAGATTTATGATTGACATATCATCAGTCTCGTACATTTTTTTGGCTCTGTGACCCCTGTGTAGTCTTCAATAGGACTGTGTCTGTTCCCGTCTATTTGACAAGATTTAGCAATGTAAATATTCAAACACCTTATCTCAAGTGGGATTGGAATTTACATACATTTACATTCTGCGAGCATCTCAGTTTGGACTTAACAGAAAACAACCTGAGCGTGTAAAACAGTGCTGGACGTGCTGCAGTACCTCCACCGTCAGCCTTCTGTGGAGCACGTGTGGGTTTTATAAAAGTATTATAATTATGTTGGAAACACAATATTTGTCACGTCCCTCTGCTGATGTTTGTTTCGTCCTTCCTGGGGTCGCTGCGTTGGATTACGTTAAAATATGTAATAACATCCTGTAAACTGAAACTATGGGACCATGTGGAACAAGGATCCCGTGTTTTCATAGCAACTTTAGTGGCATGTATTTGCTGTTGTGTTGCAACCTAAGGCGATCTGCAATATGTAGCTGAGCTTCCTGATTTACCACTTCATCTGCTGAATCTGTGGGGGATCATTAGTGTCTAAATGAACATTTAATGGCAGTTCATTTCAGCGATAGATGAAGTCTAAAAATGAAGACACCACGGTCTCAGACATTGGCCAGCTTCTCTGTTCCTTCCTGTTGGAGGCCTGCACATCTTATATTTGCGCACAAGGATGGTTGGCTGTGACCTTTATAAGTCAAATGGAACTCAGTAAGCCACAATCACAATAACCTTCAAGCCCTGAGCGGCGGGGACGGAGCAGGACTGCATTAAACTTCCCTGTCAGATACTCTGACTTGTTCTCACCTGGGATGTTGTGGATGGTGATGGCGAGAATGAGGAGAAGAACTCGTCGCCAGCTGCTTCTGGTCTGTGCAACACCTTCCTGTTGTTTGGGTCCAGTTTCCTGTCCATCTGATGTGCCTGAATGAGGTCCTCTCCTTCTCTGGTACACATCCCCATTCTCTATTTTATCTGTGTGAGAGAGGAGAATAATGCTGAAAACGAATGTGCCGCTCCGTTGGTGTGGTTGGAATCAGCTTGCTTAGAAGAGTCCAGACATGGAAACAGAGCTCAGAGTGGAACCTCTGCTCTTTGACGCTGAAAGGAGCCGGTTGAGGTAGTACAGGGATCCTATCAGGATGCCACCTGGACACCTTCCCTGACAAACATGTGCAGCTGCGAGGACACCCCGAGGCAGGGTCACTCAGGAGGAGCTGGAGAACGAGGAGCACGTTGTTAGCTTATGGAAGCAGCTACCACTGTGACACGACATTTGATAAGATGGATGGAGGTTTATAAACACACCGATTACTAGTTAAACAATGATACAAATGTTCATGGTCTCGGTCTGGACACTCACCTGGTTCCTCACTAAATTTTCATTTCACAATTAACCCAATGATGCATGTATATCATGACAATTATTGAAGTCAAATGTTCTTTCACATCCAAGCCATCCTACTTGTAAGTTCTCTTATTATTCATCTTCACTGCCATTCATTTACTTTCCTATCATTCAAAGAATCCCTCCCTGCATCAATGCACACGGAGTAACTGACCAAGGGACACCAGCGTGTGCTGCTATCACAGTTTGTACAAAAAAACAGAAAAAGAGTTGATGAAGAGGAACCAGGGTGACATGTTTGATGTGGACTGGAGCAGGCCATCACTGCAGGTTTTTAGCTCTGCCTTTCAGTGCAGCCATTTAGAACCGGTATACGCCCTTCAATATGTGGCTGGGTGATGCACTTCCAGTTTTATTTGAACACTTCTGAACCCGTAATGGCTACTGCTGCTGCAGCAGGGGGCTGAGAGCAAACATTCACGGTTGTCGCTCCACCGACGAAGGTTGGTTTCATTCACACACTGCATTGCTTGGTATTCAGTCAAAATGCTTCACCTGTCAGATGCTATAAAAAAGTACTTTAGGATGAATCTGACATAGTGTGAGGATGCAGGATAATTAGACACAACAATCAGGCTTTTTAAGGTGGTTCTTAGCATCGCTAGGTCTCACGTTAACCCAGATCTCATCAGGCAGCATACGCAAAACCCTCAAATCTGTCAGTTCAGTAGCAAATAAAAACCCTTTTCTGTTACACACTTAAAATGTCCCGCGTGGCACTGCCCTCAGCAAACAATTACCCACAAGACATCCCAGTCAAACAGCAGCTTAAAACACAATTAGGTTTATTACAGATTAAATCGGATGCATCTGCTTCACATCTGATTAAGACGCAGTGCATCCAGTTATTTATTTCCAGCCTGAAGGACGATAAGCTACAAAGCGCTTCTCAAATTTAAAAAATGTCCTGGATTTCCTGCTATTATCATTATCACAATCTCTTTTAACCTCACTGAAACAAAGGTAAATGGCCTAAGACCATTTAATTAGCACATAATCCTCTGCCAGACGCACGGGCCACCGCAGTGACACACTTACTGTATGTGCTGTGATATTTAAACTGGTGTGACCTAAAACACAAGATTTGAATGTTCAGTCATAATAAGCTATTTAAGAGAAGTGAACTAGCAAAGTGAAAAAGCAAGTTCTGGGGGCCAAATTATTTCTCACTGCTTTTACCTTGCAATATAAAAATATACAAAATGTATCACATTATCCCAATAATATTTGTAATTGCTTAGAACTAGTAAGATTTTTATTTTTAATCGTTGTGAATAATATGATCATTGAAATGCATCAGATCTTTTACTGTATAATGCTGATAGTATTTAAAATGCAACCATAAAATGTATCAGAATAATCATAATTAATAAATTTGAT
Source organism: Microctenopoma steveboyesi (assembly GCA_032359275.1). Classification (NCBI taxonomy): domain Eukaryota; kingdom Metazoa; phylum Chordata; class Actinopteri; order Anabantiformes; family Anabantidae; genus Microctenopoma; species Microctenopoma steveboyesi. Next base: position 2,543,538 of record JAUMHF010000011.1, on the reverse strand, counting down.
TTTTCTTTCTGCAGCAACTGATGGTTTTGTGACCCGACAAAGCAAAACATTTGGAGCTCTGTTAAAGGCCATGTCCATTCCTACTGTTAGCCTTGTATTTGGCCTCCAATTGCAATTGACCTCTATTAGTGCACTTTTTGTATCTTGTTTTGTCATCTAGGCGGCTGTGAATTGGAATTATATGGTGTGCAAAGGTCAGCGGAGACTATTGCTCGGGGTGCTCTGGAGACAGCCTCAGTTGCGGAAGACAAGAACTC
>JAUMHF010000011.1:2484393-2535680 GCA_032359275.1 Microctenopoma steveboyesi | reverse complement strand
TTCTTTACGGCCGTCACCCCCCCAACAGTATCAGCACCCTATAGAGACTGTGTCTGCTTCCCGTCCAGCTAAATTATATAAATCAAAAACTAACACTAGAGGAGTGAATGATAAGAACCTCATAAAAATAAAAACCACTCCTCTTACTGAACAGAATGAAATCAGAACAACTAAATGTGGATTGTTAAATCCACATTTAATAGATATCTATCCTTATTAACAGGCTATGTACTACCATGTATACATAAAGTTGAATTGAATTGAACCACACAGTATAAGGACATAAAGTTGAATAGAAATTGTATAGAAATTCAGATTCCGGTAAAAACCAGTGACTTCAAACTGAACTGGAACAGAGAGGAGCCAGGAGTGACACGTGGACAGTGACGTAGACAAAGAGAGACAGCTGAGTGAGAGCGAGAATACACAATGGAGCGAAAGACGGAGAGAAACAGAAAAGGAAATGGCGTGTAAACAGCTAAACGTTTATGTGTCGATTGGTCATTGTTGCCAAGCAACTGTCTGGCCTTGAGCTGGATATCATGGCCACGCTGATAAGGCCATCCACACCTAGAGTGTGAAAATGTCTTCTCTTATTATAACTAATCACGTAACAAGGGAGAGGCAGAAACAAAGACAATGTGTTACAACAGCTTGCACTAGTCGAAACCATTGATCAACGAGGCTCCAAAGTGACATCTTCCCTTTGTTTCCTTGGAGACGTCTCTGCCATCAATATCATACCACTCAATATATTCATGCGTGTCTCGTTAGCAATAGCAGAAGTATTCATTTCGTTTAAGTGAAAGAACAGAAGAAAACTTTCAGTAAAACTATGTGCATCACAAGTTCAAAATCAATTGTTCTATAAAAACTAAAAACAGCCAAGACTGCATCCACAATGCTTCATGAATTCTACACATCCACCTAAACGCAATTCATTCCCCCCCAATGAGTCAGATCAGATGGGTTTTTTTATAAAACAGATCTGGGTCACTTTATTCCCATCATTTAAAAAACAGGTCACCAAGCAACACTGTGTACCGTCATGAAAACTTAATGACTTTTTGACATTTTCTTACAAAGTTTCTCTGGATAAAAGCATTTTAGCAGACAGTCCCTTTCTGATTACCTGCACAATGGTGCTGGCAACTGACAATTGACCACAGCCCATCAGGAAATGCTTCAGGCAATACCGATTTGATCATTCCAGTCAAATCCATTACACAGATAGCACAGGCCTGTGTGATTCCAATACCAAAACAGACAATATTCCTTGCTCTGAGAACTTTGTATGACTAATATTGAAGCAGCTCATATGTGATTCCAGTCATTTATCCTCAGTAGGACGTGGCCTCTCTCAATGTTTCTGAAAGGCATCCATCAGGGAAATTTCTTTTTGGTCACTGGGCTTTTCACTTGCAGTTGTTATGTTTCCCTTTCATTATCTTATGTGTCTGAACAAATTTGTCAAACTGCAGCTATCAACCCTTCTGCAAATATCACAGTGAGGGAAAAAAATGAACAAACTTCAGGGTTTTGCTTCTGCTGGTCTGTGGGCAGGTGATGGCTAATCTCTTCACTGATGTTTGATGGACATATTGATGAGGTGTGGTGAGAAAAATATGTACCCGTGTAAGATCTCTAAGGGACTCTAGGAGTCATCATTGCAATGCCTGCTTATCCATAAATGTTGTATGGGTTGGTGAAAATTTAATTAATGATGTTTATTTTTTACTTTCCATCAGTGAGTCCGCTAAAAACAAATAGCAAGGGTTTTCTCAAAGTGAAAAATTACAACGTGACACTGAAAGAATGTGATTTGCACAGACTGCAAAGAAAATGACGAGGAGGTTTGAAAAGAAAAGAGAAGATGTGACTGGTTCGCCTCTCCGTAGGCGACGTTGAGGACCCACAGGCTTTTTCATGTTGGAATCCTGCTGATTCAGAGGCTGCCATAAAACCTGCTGAGCTGGGGAATTATAAAGACACTGGAAGATTTCATAAAGATTTTTTCAACTAATTAACTGCTGAGATCTCGATGCCTACCAAATTTCTCATGGCTCCCACAATCCTAAAGGAATAGCAAATAAGAACAGAGTAACTTGAAAAAAAAACAGTGAAATAAAGAAAGGATGACAGGTGAGGTGAGGCATAAATAATACAAGAGAGAAACACATTTGGTGCCAAAGCCTCGTCACTGAAAGTTTTGAGCGTCTCATTCTACAAGGAGCATCCTTTCCTTCGTCACCTTCACTAAACCTTCCTCTCGCAGCCATCTGAGGTTTAACAGAACACGAGGCAGCATTTTTGTCTCTCATAAAGAAGCAATAAAGTTGTGTGAAACAAATTGACTACAGAGATTAGAGCAGACGTTTGGCCAGATGCTTGTTTGGAAAGACCTCCTCAAATATGAGAGAGAACATAATATAGAACATAATAGAGTCACGCGGCTTACATGTAGCCCAAATTAACAAGGTCTGCGCGAGACGTTGGGGGACCAGGAAAATCAGACGACAAGCAGGCTACTGACACAAAATCAAGACATTCATGGACAAGAGATGACAACAAGGGACTACTGAAATGCTACTATACGAGAAACCCCAGAGAAAGAGGTTACATAAAGCGGATGTGGGAGCCAGGACGACATGTCAGGGGGAAGATATCATCATCCCCACGCGCCAATATTGGATACCAAGCCCCACGAACAACGAGCCCTATAGACTGAATACAAAATTAGCCCAAACTGGGAGAGTGGTCCGAACAGATTCCAGGAACAACATCTGAGATCTCGGTCCAGAAGAGCACAATTCCAGGAACTGCTAAGATACTGGGCAGGACCCCCTTCAGAGGACCCATGCTCGAGGACAAAAACCCTCCAAAGGAGGAATTTTACACACATGTATGTATAAATGTAAAGAGAATGTTTCATTTCTTTAGTTTTTTGTTTATATTGCATCTTGCAATATGAGTAAAACACTAAAGTCACTAAACCCTATGAAGTAACGTAGGCACAGACAGCTGTGAGCAGATGGTTTTTGTTGTTCCTTAGCACCATCTGTGATCCGAGCACTCCATAAGCTCCTCTGTGACTTTCAAGAAGAAATCCAAGGTGATGTAAAAAGGCCTTTACACTGTATACCAACAGATACTGACACGTCCTTTAGAGTCTCAAACAAGTGCAAAATGTACCCTCATATTTGATGCCAGGAGCATGACATCGTAAAGGTGGAGCTCTGTGTAGGGAGGAGGGGTGGATGTGTGGGTGAGACCGATGTTTCTACAACTGTAACTGATCTTCTCTGATTTTTGTACAGACAGGTTTTGTACAGCCAAATGTTGCCTCTACATTACATGGTGCATTGACATCTCACTCTGTGGGACGAAAACATCTGGCCATATTTAATCACCAATAGTAGATTTCTTTCTACAACCAGTGATTCAGCAGGTGTTGAAAGAAACAAAAATGATCTTTTGGTCAGGTCTGGTAAGCCGATGTCATTATATCTGTCTGTATCAACAAGAAGTGAACCATGGGGCTAAATAAACAGCACTCTGTAGTAGTAAATATGTGAATCAACACCCTAGTATAGGAGGCGTCTTTGCCTAAGGCCCCAGCCAGGGTCATGTATGACTTAAAAGCAACGTTATGCGGAAGAAATGAGAGAAAAACAGTTGCAGGCTATGCAAAAAGACATGTTATAGTCAATGAATTTCACAAATGTGTCTGACTATGTGAACCTCTTGTAGGGCCTTGGAGCAGAATTTATGTTGGGCTTCATTGATCCCACAACACAATTTCATTATTTCCCGAGGTAACTGCCAAACAGTCCTGTAGAGCGGAAATAATTTGATGAATGACTGATTAGCAACAGAAATCAATAAATTGGCATCAATTTTTAACAACTGACTCCTGAATTCATCTTAAAGTAAATAATGTGACTGTCGTAACCATTAAACCCAGTGTTACATTACTCACCGTGTCACTGTGCTGTGGTTAAGCCTAACCATTTTCTCTTTTCCTCTGTATATCAACATCACTCAAGGTTTGACTTTATCCTGACCTGAGCGCAGACACATCACATTCGGTATTTAGAAAAGCCACACAATGTAGACTGGCTTAAGAAACAGTAGAACTGTTGTAAGCAGCTCTGATAGGAACCAATGAGGTGCTCAGTGTGTCCCTGCCACATCCAAGGTAATATTTTTAAACGGAGTAAGGACAATGTTTAAGTAACATATCTACCACTAGTGCCAAGGTGGAATAATATTTTTAATTGGTTTTTGCTTTGTGCATCTTTATCCTTGTTCAGCCTCTTTGATGGTGTGACATAGGACCACTGTCTCATGGTGTTAACCATTTAAGGAAGCTTAATTAGGCATTGGGTGACAGTGTGTTTAACCAGCCTAAAATTAAATCAAGGTTTACACGATCTCATAAAGTAAAACAGGTGGCTGGATAAATATATACTGCCTAGTTTGAGTAAGAAGCATGTGTAAAGTCGTGGATAGATCAGTTTCCACTTGCTCAGGTCGATTAAAACAAACCCAAAGTGTAAGCAAGCTGGCCAGGGAATGTCTCCTAACTTTAGCCGTTTAGTCATGGTTCATGGCTCATGTCAAAGGCCCCTTGGGCAATGACCGACTCCCAAGTGGTTTCTGGTGGGTTAAGCCAGCTGGGTCTTGTGTGTGATTGGGAACGGGTGAAGTAGGTAGAAATACAGACCAATTACTATTCCATAGCTTTAGAATAAAAGCATTTTTCTCTTTCTCTTGTAAGAATATTTCCAAATTTGACACCTTCTGATGTGGTTGATAAACTGCATTAAGATTTCCTCTGATCTAATTAATTCTACTCACTAATTAAGTTAAGATAAATGCTGAGAAAACATTACAAAATTCTGTCTGAAGACCTAAATAAACACAGCGTCAGGCTTTGATTCCTTCTAATGCTGACTAAATTATTTAGGACACGATGCACTGGGCATGGAATGCACCCGTGAATATACGTGAATATACGTGAATATATGCATCCTTGAGTGGGGCCGTGCTTAAAAATGGTTTCTTGCCCAACAAACTAGAACAAACGACAGCGATGGAGCAGACTGAAAGGTCAAATGCTCTGTTTTATCCGGTTCACTCAATTTTAACTTAAGACCCAAACTGAGCTGGATGTGAATCGATCCAGGTCCACAACCGAATCATGTTTAATAAGTGTCTCCGTGCTTGTGTTTATGTAGCTGAATGCAAGCAGAACTTCTCCCAACTCTAATTCAAGATTCAAAAGATTCAAAACACTTTATTAATCCCAGAGGGAAATTGTTTGCCATAAATACAGCCGCTCTCAATATAGAAAAATTAGAAGACCCACAACCATAATCACGTACTGCATCATAATTGTGGATCATCAGCAGAAAAATTTGTCCCTTGAGGTGAAGTGAAGTGTGTAAACCAAGGTCCGAGATAAATTACGCGTATTGCTACTTTTTTATCTGTAGCTGCTTGTTACAAGCCCATTAGTTTAATATTTATTGCTCATTGGATGGCTCATAATTTGTGGTATGGTAAAAATGTTTTGGGAGGTGTCATGGGAAGAATAAAGCAGTTTGCAGACAACAGTGTCTGATACAATAGAAACTCTCTATTTATTGTAATGGTTTTAACATCAGTTGGTGAATGAGTTCAGGTTCTGGGGGGGAAGCATTGTTGTCTCTGATGCTATTGGAGTGAATGCTATTATCCCATTGTTACTTTAAAGTATTGACACGATCGTGGGACATGGGCGATGTGGGAGTAATTCAAGTTGAATGAAATCACAGTGGCATAACACAAGCAAACTCTGTGTGGCTCATTATTTCAATCATAATTTAATACCACATGTTACAATGTGCTTTTCCATGACGCATCAACTAACAACATATTAAAAAGTAAAGCTATATTTAGATACTTAAAAAGATAAAACTACCTTTTGTTTTTAAGGGTTCTTCTTGCTTCCGTTAAACATCAGAAGTTAAATGTGACATTTAGAAAATAACAATGTCTCAATCTATAATCAACATCTTTGATTAGCTATAAACCCATAATGAGAAACATAATTATGTAATGATTTTTCATTTGGTTTTTTGAAGCAACCCAGAAAAGAACAACAGATTAGTTCTTTAAATGGAAATCATGTTTTCTATGTTTGTGTTAATTGTGCTGAGCCACATCAGAGAATTGGAGGAGGAGGCCTTTTAGAGCTCTTCTAAAAACAAAATGGATTTATGCTTCACCACAGGTTTTCTTAGCAGTGAATATGTAATTTAATTGAGGTTTTAGGCTGCACAAATCTTGCTTAGCAGATTAAAAATGAAGCAGAATACGGCAATAAACACCATCCACGCTCATATACCACACATCTCAAAATGCTAAATTGGGTTTGTTGACCTTCTGTGATGGCTGAAGAGACAGTGACTGCTGCGTCACACCAAAGCCTTTAAAAGCAAGAGAGCACTTGGGAAAAATACCAGATGTCAATTCAGATAAAGCAGAAAATGAAAGAAAACAAATTCCAATGAATTAAGTATGTTCAGACTGAAGAGATTCCAACCACCAGTAATCCTGAATCATTTAAAACTGAACAAAGATTTAAAAACAAAAGAAAAATAATCACCAAAAGACACTGAACGAGAGAAGAAGGGTGTGTGTGAGTTCCTATGTTCGATGGCAGACACTAGATCAGCTTTAAGGGAGACTGAATGAGCTGTACACCGCCACAGAGACGGATTCAATCTCAAACTTAGATGTCCAGATGCAGTAAATTCACCAGTCACTGTAGAGACTCCCGACACATGCACACAGCTCTGTATATCTGTCCAACATGATGCAATGTGGACTCACATTTCTTCCTCTCGTTCTACACGGCGGGGGAGTAAGACTTCCAACGTTAACGACAGCATGAGCCCCGAGGCTACAATCATCCTTTCCCCCGAGGCTGTCGCCGTACTACGCAGGAAGAAAGGGAAGGATGAGCTGTGACTGAAACTCATTTGCTGTTTTTGTATTTGTTTAATGAGCATATGCAAAGACGTGCTTGAGGTTGAAGATCAAGTCAGGGGGAAACCCCTCAGTAATCCTACCTCGACCAAAGCCACAGACGCTTTGCTAAACTCCTCCTCACAAAGAGTGCATGACTCTGGAAACAAATAATATAGCTACAACATCCAACAATTAAATGAGAAACAATTATTGGGAAGTTTTATACAAATGGCTAAAAGAATGTTATAGTGACATAAGTACTTGCTCTGTAAATATGTCTGTCTGCATCTGTAAAGTAAAGGAAGTAATGAGTAGGAGCTGGGATTCATCAGGTGGTTTTTCATTCTGAATACAGCAGAGGGGCACAATGCTTCTCTGTCTTCTTCTGTTGTTCAGTTTTTAACTTGAACTCGAGAACTTCCCTCCTTTGTCTTGTTTTTCAGCTGCTTACGCATAACTTCCATAATATTTAACATATATTATCACCATTATATCTCAGCATTCATGTGAACCCACTGTGACAATAATAGAAATCAGGAGCAGGAGTGAATCAGACAAAATAACTCGGACGTCCATACAGCGCCACAAAAGAAATTAACAGCTGAACAATAACGAGCTATTTTTATATAAATGAACACTGCCCGGGTTGCTCTGTTACAGTCACCTGTGTCTGCATGAATTAACTTCACAACAGTCAGTTTGACACGTCGTGGCAGGAAAAGCTCGGGTGTAATTATTAGGATTGATAATGACCGTGTGAGCCTTTCAGACTCTTCCTTTGTGTGCGCTGGCTCTTTGTTGCAGCTTCCTGGATGTACGATTGGGGTGAAGTCATCATTAATAATATTTTCTCCACCTGAGATTTTGTTGCTGCTGTGCAGCACGCCGACTACTTTACACGGTGCTAAAATCTGCCTCCATGTTCTCCTATGTCCAGCCACGTCAGCCATCAGTCATCATTCTTTAAATGTTTCTTTTCTATAGGATGCAGTGTGGAGAGTCTTGGCTGCAGGGTCAGAGCTGGTGTTTATCACTGGGGAGACAAACTTCTTCTTCTTTTAACAAAATAACAAAAAAGTTTTAGATCCATGCGGTAGAACCAGAGATATGATCTTTAGTATTCCGTAGCTTTTCTCCCTTGTCAAAACGTGTAGCTCCCATCACACACCGCAGCTTCCAGGCTGTTTTCTAGTAGCAGAAGCTACTGTATCAGTAACCTCTCCTTTAACTCTTCTCTTCCAGATGCACTCCCCGTCTCATTTCCATCGCCATTCCTGGGCCGCCTATGAATGATTCAGCCCGCACCTCTGCTTGCTAATACTGCTTCAAGAAAATCGTAAAGCCGTTTGAAGTTTCAGCCAACATCTTGCCTCAGGCACCAAATTAGTCAGTCCTGCCTCTGCACACCTGATATATTTCAATCAACGCAGCAACGATGATGCTTTATTAGTGTTCCCGGGCTATAGTGTCGTTGTGAAGTGTAACTACATCTGCACACGTAGACACAGATTTGAATGTTAGAGGAACCTAACTGCAACAATAAAAAAAAATACCACTAAAGTACTGATGGAATCCTAACAAAGCCCAACAACAGCTTTCTTTCCCATCGACATACTGCAGCTATAGTCTCCACTGCTCGCAGTGCTGTGTTTGGCTCAAGGAGACAAAGTCAGGTACTCGGTCTAGGGACACTCAGATTTATTCAAAGTTATCTAAACTGTTACCAGCCAGTTAAGCAGGCACATTAGCACGCGGCTGGTGTTTATGCCAGATTCATCTGGCACAGAGAAACAGTAGCAGTCTGCAAAAACACACACACACTAATTTCCTATACTTTCTATCAGGCCTTTTGTAAATATCTTTTCCCAGCTCAGTGTTGATTTGTTCTTTTCCATCACGTTGCACTCTGTTTGCATGTAATTGCTCATCATGTCATAATTTATTTTATTAGCTCATTAGGTGTTGACTGTGTAGTGACACAAAATGAGTCTTGTTTCGTGACTTATATTGTGAAAATATAAATTATGCAAAGAACACCTGCCACTTTTAAAACTTACTAAACTTCTAAATGAACCCGGCAACCCTAGGATGACGAGTATTCAGGGTGTGGTGTAGTGTGGTGTGGTGGAGGGGGTGGAGGCGGTGGGGGAACTGGTTGATTTGCTAAAGAAAGGTTAGTGCCCTCAGACCCAAGAAGAGTGAGGAGAGAGGAGAACACCAAGAAAGCAACCGACGGGGAAGCAGATAGAGAAAGAAATCTGAAAAGCCAAATGAAGGCCAGAGCCATCAGAGAAGCTTCCAGTGAGGTTTCAGACTTCAGTCTGCAGTCCTTGTTAATGCATTTAATGGGTCTGCAGGCTCGCATTTTAGTGGTGAAACCTGATATTTCCCACTGGTGAAAAAGGGTGGAACTGCAATGACTGCATTGGCTTTACGGTTTGGTCATGACTTGTAACACGATGTGGGTATATGAAGGGAGGCTTGCCTGAGAGAGGTCCAGCTCTACCTATCCTGATGGTCATCTCGTCAGAGTCGAACGACTGGAACAAGGACTCGTCTGCCTTCTCTTTGGCCAGCTTGGAGTCAGGGGGGAGGGCCAAGGCTGTGTGGGGGTCAGCACCTACACCCTGTGGATAAAAGGAAAACAAAACACAGTGAGCAGCTTCTCCAACAGTTAAGTTATGCAAACAGTTTGTGTATATTTTTCCTACCCAACCATAGTCAAGATATAGGTTTGTTTCTCAGCTAGCAAGTGCATGTTATGGTGTTAAATCGTTCGTTCTGTGGACAGTACATCTTTTACTATATCACTCGCCAGCTTGGCCCAGTGAATCCACCCACCTCTCCTAGAGTCATGAAGAGCTCGCTGATCTGACTATAGCATAGCTCATTGTGTCCTGCAACGAAACCCTGTGGACTCTACATGAAGGTATTCCAGCTGTCTGATGTTTATGTGAAAGCACTGTGAAAGCAGCAGCTGCCGAGATGTCTCTGAGGACTTGGGCTCTGTTGATGCGGCGATCCACCTCTGCTCTCACCACTTCCACTATTGACCAGCCTATTTAGTCATGAACATCAAACTTTTCAACTGTCAACCACAGACCTCAAAAACATCGAGTGACACAGATTTTCAGTGAGAGAGATTTCCCTCACAGTGCAAGCAGAAACCTCCAGAGCCCCATTCTTTCATGGACGACACGGACATCTGAGTGAGCTGCACAGGTTTCTGAAGCGTCTGATGTGTGGATGTGATCGATGATCACCGACAGTCTGACCTGGTTGTTTTCCTGGAAATGGGCTCATCGTGTGGATAAACTTCACTTGATCTTCCAGTCTAGGTCTCAGAATACATAAATCTCTGTTTACCAGTATCTAAGTCACGACTCCATTATCTGCATGGCTCAGACTGATGTGTAGTATATCTACTTACATGTTGGTAATATGGGAAAGATGCTTTTCCAAATGTCATATCAACACACGCATCTGTATATCTGCAATCCTCAGCCATGCCTGACCTTCAGAAGACTGGGAAGTGTTGTATGTGATAGTTGACACATGCTTTTAGAAATAAAACACGTGTCCTTTCTAAAATATCCTGTATCTACCGTGTAGATTACTTTTGAATGTTCACACTCAGGCCAGGGACTGAGACCTGGATTTGCTGCCATCCTTAGCCACAGCTATGTGAAATACTGTTGGTCAGTACAATCAAACTCATGCTCTGTTTATATCAAAACTGAAATGAACAACTGCCAAAGATAAAATTATCCGTATTTGGCAAAGCAATCTGCCGCCTGCACTTCAGCTACATCACAGATGAAGATTAGAGATGTGGTTTGTTGAGATCGGCATCAGGAAGTTGAATTCTAACTATATACAAGCAGTAAACAAAGAACATGTGTAATCTGGATAAAGAGGTTTTACTGTGATCACAGTATTTTCAAAAAGCTGACATATGTGTAAGGTGATGAGTCACAAGACAAACCAAGTGCGTTTAATAATGTGTAATTTTTGTTTTGAATTTGATCACTCGCGTCTTTGAATATGTCCAGGTTAGCTTTCTATTCAGAGCGGGACAACGTCTACGATTGCCCCGTATGCGATTGCCCTTTCTAAACCAACACTGTGGTTTCGACGCTCTGATAGGCAGCGTCTAAAGAAAACACTTCCACGTTTCAGAGGACAGCAGGGGTCACTGGGACTGTCATTAATGGAGCTCCCAACACTGTAATCACCACAGAAACTCTTCATTCACAAAGCTATTAAGATAAATGCGGCACGTATCGCACACGTATTAAGAGTAGAGAGCTGAAACGCACTCCTCTTTTTCACTCGCCTTTCTAATGAATTCATTTGCATCTAAATAAATGTTGAACAGTGTTTTGTTTGCCCCAGTAAATTACCAGTCTCCGTTATCCTCCTTCCTGATGCATATTTTAACAGATGACGTTGGCCATAAAGGCTCAGCCATTCAATGGCCTTTTCTACCTGACTGAACATCTGACGTTTAGCAATAATCAAGGGGATGGACACAATGGGACAATAGGTCTGTTTCATAAATCCCATTATACCCTAGGTAACAGCTAGCACATTAAAATGCAAAGAAAGTCAAAAAGATAAGTTATTGCATTTCCCGTCATCTGGGAGACACTTTAATCCAGAGCGATTTACGAGTGAGGTCCAAAGCTAGCAAAAGGATAAGTCAGCACGAATACACTCACAGCAAAGTGATGAGAAGGGCTGCCTGTGACATTTCTCTCTACTCTGTTTCGCATCGAGTCTAAATTGCAAGGATTGAAAACAAATTGGGGACTGAGCTGCTAAATTTTCCTTGAACATCTCTGCGTCGTTTCATCAGTACTTCACGCACAAAAGAACTCCCGCGTGGCTCGGGATTGATTAAGAGCTGCTGTGTAGATTGAGAAGTCTGTCAATATAAGGAGTAAAGGGGTGAACATGCGAGTGAAGAAGATGCTAATGAGTGTCATCTATCAGAGATACTAAAATCAGCAGGAGGACAGGGGAACTTAAAAATGGCAATTGACCTGGTAGACCACAGAATAAATCACCCACTGCGCTCGTTCTAAATTGATGGAAAGCTTCCGCGTTTTTTTTACCCTTTCGAATGATGCATACGATTCAAGGCCACCTGCAGACACAACGTTTCAGCTTGACAAAGGCAGTGTTCCAGTTCTTTAATGTAGAATTGGTGTGTGACGGCCTAAAACATATTAGTGGTCAGTTATGTGCTTCTGATTTATCTGGTCCTAAAATGATGGGCACTGACAGCTATAATAGTTCAGCAACGCGTAAAATTGAGAAGTGAGGCCCTTTAGTGGCACCTTAAACTATCATTATGACAAAGGCTGAGGCGTTAGCGAGCAGACAAGGAGGATAAATGACTCACTCCTGCAGAGCAGTGTTCAGCGTGTCTCGCCTGACATATGAGAGGAATGCAGCCAGAACCAACATACATCATGTTGGATTTTCTGCTAATCAACATCCATTACATATGCATCTGTTTATGTACCTGAGCGGTGCACGCCTTCACGTTCAGCCGGTCTCATTTCTACTTCACCCAAACTTATTGAAGTCTGATGTCGTAGAGAGCTAAACAGTGGTTCGATAATATTACCTATGGTCATACTGTATGCGAATCAGTACGTGCACAGCAGGTGATTAACTAGTGTGTGTTGGAAAGAGACAGCATGCTTGCGTAGAAATGTATCATTGTGTGAGTTTGCATGAATGGAAAAGTAGTGGGATGCTTCGAGGGAAGGTACCACAATTACAAACAATTAAGCTTGTTTAGACAGAATGGTTAAATAGGAAAGTTATGAAAAGAGAAACTACCTTAATCCACCAAGCACAAAGCACACAGCCATAAGAGACACAGATTTATCAAAAAGGCTATCAAAGAAACGCATAGAGGTCAGTTAGGGGCTCCACGATGAATTTATCCCTGCAAAAAGGTGGTTGATTAGTACAGTACGGTGCTGTGAGCATAAATAATGCAACGGCTCTCCTCCTAAAAACTACAGCATCGGATTAAAACACATTTATCTTCAACTTGCTCGAGGTATTACCAACTAAAAGCAATTTACAGTAAATCAGCACCGACTGCCTGCCGGAGACAGTACGTTTTATACGCCACTGTGCAGTGTATCGTGCAGACACACACGCTTTCATATAATCATTATGTTTCTCTATTTGCAACTGTAGAATTCGATTACAAAGGCTGTTCTGTATTTGTATTGTAGGTATATTTATAGCTATTTGGCTACAGAGAATCAACGTAGCTACTGTATGTAAACACTCGGAGTATCAAAACCCATCTCACCAACGTCCCTGTAAATATTTTCTCAGGTCATCCGTCTAAGACAGATGTGAAGTTCCTGTACGGTCCTAGTAAGACTTTATTATTAATTAAATGATGAGGTGATCAGGTGGCTGACTGTGATTAATTGTTCAAACAACACATACCTCTAATTGACTGCTCTTGGTTCTAGCCTGGTGGTTTTGGTGTAGTAGGTGTGACGTCCTGTAAAGCATCTGTCTTTGAGACGTGATTAAAGATGCTATCGAACAACTGTTAATTTTGTATGTCCGTATGAACTGCTTATAAAATAATACTCGCTTCTTCCATTCTTGGTGCTAACAAGAGAGTCAAAATCAGTCAGTCATTGTCTGATGAAAGAACATCATCAGGCATTCTGATGTGGAGAAACCATTAGCATGACAGCAGTGCTTGGGCTTCAAATCATTAAGTGCTGTACAGACCATGAACCAACGTAAACTCACTCACGTTTCCCTTGAAGCGCAGAAGTGCTGGTAGGTAAATTCCTTCCCTTAAACAGAGCGAAGCTTGTCATTTGCCTTTCACTTGCATCATTTATGCTGAGTTACGCTGACGATACAAGATCTCAGGAATTCAGTTAGTCATTATTTGATGGAAGACCATGTGCAACAATCAAACTAAGTGTGCATCGTGCTGGACGCCTATCTGAAAAGCTGCCTCCTTATAAGTGATTGATATTCTGCTGTAGAGAAAATATTGAAAGCAATCTACGATGAGAGCTTCAAGTCATTCAGTGCCAACATCGCGTCAGTCTTCAAAGTTAACTTCCTCATGTTGAAGTGATATTTCGATCGTAGTCAGGAAAAGGACCTTTTCGTGACTGCTTTAGCATCAACAGTAGTAGCCGCGTATTCTTACTGCTGTCAGGCTAGCAAGCATTTCCATTCACACTTTTTTAGTTCTGCAGGCGTCAGGAAGCCCAGTTTAACCTATCAAATGTTCTGCTGGCGTGATTTGTCTCTAGAGAGCAAGATAAAAGCTTAACAGCTGAAGTCGTCCATCAAGCAGATGGACTAGCAGATAATAAGCAGCTCTGTCTTATATTCGATTTATGTTGGGAGATGTCTTTGTTGTGGAAATGTCCTTACACTACACGCGCATAACAACATGGTCTGATCGATGTGTAATCAGATACTGTCAGACCTGATCACATATTAGTGTTTACAGAGTTGTCAAAGGGTAAAAGTTGATCACTTTGTGCTTCACAACACAACTAATATTCTGAAATGAGACATGGTGATGAAGGCTTGATTGCAGAGTGAAACATTTGACTTTCACAAGCTAAAAAAACAAAGAAATTACTGGAATATAGAAATCAATGAAGAAAAAGCTCTTAAGTTTTGTACTATTCTGCACTGCTTTCATGCCATGTCTATAACTCATCCTCTTTCTGTTTGATTTAGAATCAGAATTCAATCTGTTAAAAATAGACACAGGCACAAGAATACATTTAATGTACTGTGGACATTTGTCCTCAACGTCTCCCTCAACTTCTCAGAAAACTGTGAACCTGATTTTGCAGGATTGCAGCCAAGCAAAGCGTGCATGGTTAATGACTGAAGGGTATGTGAAGTGCCTGGACTCGCAGAAATTGTGGCAAGAGGAACATCTGTATAGGTATAATTCAAGAAGGTATGGGCTGAAGAAAAAACCTTGAACACATAAAGAAAGGAAGAAAGAAAATACAGATTGAAGGTCAAGATTTCTTTAACAAAATACAATAAAGATCATAGCTCTTATCTGCCACCTGAGCCCTTTCTGCTTATTCCAATGGAAAAGCTGGGTGAGTGGGTTAATTGGAAAAACAAGCTTGAGCAATTGGAAACTGACCAAATCAAAGGAAGAACGTTCAAAACAAACACACAAAGACCCAGCTTGACAAGAGTAATTAGTGGAATGCCCGTTAGAAAAATTAATAATTCAACAAGAGCTTATACGGCAACAAATCCTGGAGTCTATCTGTCACAAACATACTTTTATTCCTTCATTAGATGTGCTGGAGAAATGTGAATCAACAGGAAGGCAACAAAAGGGATGCGAGCGCAGCTAACATTTAAGAGTTGCCTTGAACAGATACTTGGGAACAGAACAGCAGCCATTTGACTTTAATTAAGAATCAGTTAGTATTTTATGTCATAATCATCTACGCTCCACATAATTTCAGATAATAAATAATTGATAGATAATTTGAAGCCATTAACCATTCTAAGACTCCCGCATGCAAATAATGAGCCTCGTGACCAACAATAAAATCTGCAATACGAAGCAGATAATAACTACGTTTAAATAGACTGAGCTACAGACAGTTAATTACTGTTAAATTAATTAGTGCTAAGAAAACTTGCTTTGCCTACCAGCAGATCCCTGTGCAAATATTACTGTCATCACAAATCTTTACAAGTTAATAGTAGTTGTTTTTTCAGTTTGATGTGCGGACAAGTTGAAAATAATATACTCCATAAAATACTACCCTATAATCCTCCAGAAAGCCATTGTGGATTTTAGTACACAAAGGTCCAATTATACTTTGTAAATTAAGACTTCTGAAGTGAACTTAGTTCTGCATTCCTAAATCTACTTCAACACCACCCTGATAACTGACTTTACTATCGTCAGGAGACAGGACGTGTCTGTAATGCTGCCCCAGAAACACAAAGACAAAAACACATGGTGCTGCGAGACTCTTAGGAAAATAAAAGCCTCAGAATAAAAGGAAAAAGTCAAGACAATGACAGCTGTGTTATAAAAGAAAAACCAAAGCAAAACGTGTACTTCTTTTTGGATTTTCTTTTATAACACAGCTGCCATTGTTTGCCTGCTGATTGATTCTTTGAGGTGACACAGTTACATATGGGACACAGTTCAGAAACAGACTGTAACTACCTCTGGTTGCTACAAGCTTCTTCCTCTAAGCGTAACTTTGCAAGGAAAAGTATTTCAACACAGACATGCTGATATATTTCTCATACCCTGAGTTTTATATTTTTCTGCCTTGTAAAAGAATTTGTCCGTATGAACCACGCAGTGCTTGGAAGTACACTACATGTTGAATCCCATTTCCCCGTAACTTTCAAATAGCAGTGAGAGTATTTCAGATCATGTTACTAATCCTGGGGAGCTGCATTTTCTTCTCAAGAGAAACAAAACCAAGCGACTGTTCTACAGCTTTCCCTTCACCTGCATCTTCCCGCCTTACGATTGATGAGAAGAAGCAAGTGGTTTACTGGTTTGATGGTCTGAAGGAGGGAGAAGCTGAGTTTTCTGCTCCTTTCTGTCAGCCTCCCCCGGGGTTGTGGCGTTGTTGTGTTTTATTATTACCGCTGGAAGTTAGGTCAACAGGGAATCGACATCAGCGCGACATATCCAGTAGAATCTCTTATTGCATGTTTTTTTAATAGGCGTGAAATTAGATTGTATTGTTTTAGGTCGCCTGGTGCAACACGGACGTGTTTATCTAGCTTCAGCAGTGGTTATTATTCAGCTACAATCCTCCTGCCCTAAATCTGACGCCCAACCCAAAGTCACTCGGCTGCAACAATATGCCCACCGATTCCCGCTTCTTCTGATGAAAAGCACAGAGGCCGACGATTCTATCACCCGTCTTTGAACACACAGAAACATATCAGTGGGGGATACGAACAAAGCAAATACTCTATGACAGCCAAGTGACGATGAAACAGAGGGGACTGACATGTTTACACATGACTCCAATATGCAGGCAACATCGTCATTGCAGCAAGTGCAACAGTAACCCAGGAAAAAATAGACAGTTGACCAAATCTCGTCAACTGCGGTTTTACAGTGAGACATGAACAGCACAAGTTTTACATAAGGTAACATTAAAGGGGATTTATTCCAATATATATGGCCAATCACTGCTGCTGAAATGACATCTGTCAGCGGAGAAGTAATAACTTTATCTTACATTTGCTGATAAGTAATATTATATTTCTATTAAAATTCACATTTACATTATGTTGACTTTATAAAGTCAACAGCAAATTGAATAGGAAGAAATTCATAGCTGATAACTCAGTGTGACATGTACAGAAATAAACTCAGGCAACAATAAAACTTCTCTCAATATATACTTATACTTCACACCAGCCTATTATGTCCCTTTATTTTGGTGTACCCATGGAAAAAACATTCTCACATTGTCCTCTTAATACTTAACACTTTCCTTAGATAAGACATATCCCATCTGTTTATAATATAATAATTATAATAATACTAATAAATTGCTTCATTGCAATTCTCTTTCTCTTTTGTTTAAATTGTATGAACTTTCTTATTCGCACTAGTACCACACTATCACACCTCGTCCATTATATAAATATACATATGAATAAATATCTTTGTGGTCTGCATGCATACAAATCCTGCTAACAAATGGTCGTCATTGCTTTCACAGTCATACTGGCAGCACAATAATAATAATAGAGAGGACTATTTGCATACAAATTAAAAGCCTGAGAGGAGAGCCAAGTCATTTGAATCTCCACGAGGAATAAAGACAAGAAGAGTTATTTTTGTAGCATTAAGAGGCAAAAACAATAAATGTACAAAATGCAACCACTCTGAATATTCGGCAATATGTAAGTTTTTAAAGGGAATATTATATAGAGTTCATCTATATGCGTGGTATTCTGTAGTTATATTCTGTAAGTATCACAAATTTAACCGACCACAACTGTGTAGAAACAGCAGGTGTGGACTCTGCCAGATAATAGTTTTCTAAGTTGATCCCGTTCTGTCAGAGTCTTTCCCTATTTCCTCTCAAATTGTTGACAATGTCCCATCTTTTATACTATATAACTGTAATTAACTCTAAGTTGTCATCTGATTGTCGAGAAAACAAGATCGTGCTCGTGAAATCGTTCCCGCAGCTGTTTTCTTATCTCACTGTCCATGAGATATTTACCTATTTATATGATAAACAGGTCATTACACAAATGTCAATACCAGGATCAATAAACAAAACTAAAAACTCATGTTATGGTTTCTTAGGAGCTGCGTTAGTGGACTGCTGTGGGAGTAAAACAAGCCGCAGTAATTTAAGACGTCTGGCCCTTTGTTAAGCTCTAAACAATCAGACAGTGTTTGTATCATCTATGAAGCCACACGAGGCTCTTTCATAACACAAGAACAGAAAAGCAGGATCTCTGCCGCTCTTATTAAGAGGTGCAAGTGAAGGTAGACATCAGCAGAGACAATTACAAACCTTATCCAACTTTTTCTCTAATCTCTTTAATCCATCTTCAAATAATAATGCTATTATTTCAACTGACTTTTTAATTAGCCTATATTAGATAGAAGCAGAACAGAGAAACCAACAAACCTAAGACGTCACAATTATGTAACACGCACCTTAACCATTCGGCTCTCAGCCCATGCTATTATGATATTTATCTTTTTTTTATTCTGTATGCAGATCTCTCCACATTTATCCGTTTGGTGAAGTCAAATTTTAAACTTGCACTTGACCTGTCTGACTGAACTCGAAGGTTTTAAAACTCTGCGAGTATCCACTATCTATGCACAGCCACACAGTAGCTCATACAACATCACAAATACTTAGATATCTCTATAAAGATCACAAATAACAAGTTGAAATGAATCCAAAGGGATTAGAGCTTCGAGTTTTATAGTTCTTTATGATTCATATGGGCAGACTGGTTTGATAAACAGTAGTTTGGATGTGATATAGAAGTATATTTGTCCATGTCTAGATACAGCTGAGGCCAATTAAAAGATTTACTTCACACAAGATACCTTTTATTCTCCACATAAACATTGATTCTTGCCACGGTAGCTTTTGAACTCTTATATAAATATACTATGTGGGAGTGCAATACAATTTCCAACAGGAATGTTGGAAACTGGTAATTGACTAAAACCAAAGGGTAATTAGTTAGAGAACGAATGGGGAAAGAATAAAAGTGATGTTTCATGGACTTTCCTGCATGTCCATAACTTGGTTAGGTCTTTGTTATCCACACTTTTACTACTATGTTGAACCAATATTTGCTTCTGGTAAAAAGATTCCTTGATTGTATTCACAAGAGGTCTTTCCCTAAACTAATATACCAAGTTCAGAAGCAGAGAAAATCTCCTGGATCTGAAGCTCTTCTGTGGGTGGCTGCGTGTGCATCGATACCTTTGTGCAGGTTTAACGTGTTTAATTTTACCAGGATTACCACGCTGCTTAGTAAATAATGCTCACATGTGGTGTGCATTGCCCCTTGAGCTACCGGTAACACACTTTGGCGCCTCCTCTGACCTACTCAGCGACCTGCTGGCCGTTTTGTCTGATCAAAGATAACAAATTCCAGAAAGGAGACATGGGGCAAGT
Source organism: Microctenopoma steveboyesi (assembly GCA_032359275.1). Classification (NCBI taxonomy): domain Eukaryota; kingdom Metazoa; phylum Chordata; class Actinopteri; order Anabantiformes; family Anabantidae; genus Microctenopoma; species Microctenopoma steveboyesi. The sequence continues at coordinate 2,515,950 of JAUMHF010000011.1, read as the reverse complement.
GTTCCCTGAGCGACGAGGCCTTGGGGACAGCTTTGATCTGGCAAAACCTTATTATCAAAGCAGGGCCAGGGGCATCCGCTCAGAGCTTCTGTGCGGGTTTCTGTGTTGTTATCTACCACAGGGAACCTCTGTCTTGAGCTGGTAGTTTTAAAATGACCAACAACGACTTCACTATGTGAAACCACGCAGCGGGTGCTGCATTTTGATACTAAAATGGTGCGTCTTAAGCTTCAGAGCTGCTTGCTACAGGCGAAAGAAACTATTCTGTTGACACGTCGCTGTGTCTTAATCTCCGAGCTGTCTGGATGTTAACAGTTTTGCATAAAAGCGTCGACCCAACTGACAGCCGTGATGCTGGCTGCAATATTTGAGACAGGATATTAACTGTCAGACTGGTCAGCAACCTGAGACTAGTGAATCACTGAATGGTGCTCGGAGAGCTGTCAAATACTTGGCTTTAAGAATCTTCAGGACATTACAAGAAACATGTAAAACTGTTCATTACAGACACACTCTGCAGAACCTGTGTTTGAAGTTCACTGCTATATGACTTAATATTTATTTAGACTCTAGATTAGCCCTCATCTCTAGTATTAAGTATTAAAGTCGTTGGGCTATCGCGCTTCAACAAATAATATTTTATTTGTAGTTTCTGCTATTTTCCATCACACATTTCCCTCAACATTTATAGATGAACTTCAAATTTTATGAAAGAAAATGTCTTTTTATTGAAATGGGTTGAGTCTGTTGAGTCAAAGCCAAAGTATCAGGGATCTCATAAAAATGAAATGTAGCATTACTGCTTTTAGTAGCAAGGTTTTCTTGTAGCTCTATTCATTGTAATATGCTGTTAAAGGTCAGAGAAAGCGCTTTATACGGACGCTGTGAGTGAGGCATTGGATGGAGGAGTAAACCCATTTCCTGCTCTAGTGGTACAGTGTTCAGTCAGTTTCAGTACCAGCAGAATTTGTGATTTCAGAGAACCTAATAGATATAATGAAAAGTGAACCATGAGCTGCAGCTTCTGCTGAAAAAGAGAGTACTTGACTGCATCTGAAATGTTAAGGTATCATCTCCTGGGAAGGAACCTACAGTGACCCAAGTACTGCATATGTTGATTGGTCAAACACTGAGCTGCCATTTTCAAAAAAACAAGGTGTTTCGTGGGAAATATGGTTTGGGAGCTGCTGGGGTATCCACTGTGTGTTCAACATCAGGAAAGCTGCTGTAATTTTGGCACTGGAACATTTAGCTTTTTAATATTTAAACCAAATAAACTGTGTTTGTCAATTCCATCTGACGTTTTCTAGTCTGCTAGTTCAGATTACAGTCCTTTCAGGAGCCGGTAGTCTTCACAGGTCCAGAACTGTGGAGCTGATCCAAGCAACGCCGAATTCAGCACAAATGAAGACATTTTCATAAGACAGAGCAAACCTAACGAGGACCCGAGCACAACCAGATCTGACCTGGATAGGCGAGAACAGCTGCAGAGAGAGAACACAAACATCGCTCGCACTGATGCATTATTAATCACTAAACAAGTAGCCACAATGGAAAAGGGCCGTGATGTAGCCCAACAATGGTAACACACCACAACAATGCGCAGGCTCCGACTCGTTTGGGTCCTGGACACAAGGGCAAACAGACGTCAGAGAAAAAAAACAGATAGAAATAAAAAGACACATTCTATTAGCCATTACAGAAGCCCATACTTTAATACCAACGATCAGCTGGAGTCCTCACTTCAGGTTTCCTTCTGGCAGTGTGAAGGCAAACAGACAAAGGCCTTGAAGGCGCGGCCTTCCCTGGTGGGACCATCCCAATAACTGTTTGGTCTAAAAGCAGCTAATTAACATGTAAAAGTGTCTGACACCCTTCCCATCATGTATTTTACAGTTTTTCTTTTAGGTTGCTGGATGAATTAAAGGACAACCTCTCTGCACCGACGGTCCCACACCAGAGAAGGACTATGGCTTTTAAATTACATCTCCATGGCAACACGTTACCCTTAGAGGCGTGAGGGTGAATACAGAGACTGTAACAAGGGTTCTAGAGATGCTATCACCTTGCGTCTGCACACACAAACACACACAATGTTCTTGTCTCATTTCTGTATCTCAATCTCAAGTGGTGTCAACTCAGAGCTTCGGTTTCTCTCTCTGTCACACTTATACAACCGGTAAAGTCTGGCTTTTCTCTCTCCGACACACGCACACACACACACAGCCTGTCCGGCGATTCGCTCGGGGCCACTGAGTTTGGAAGGTGACATTTCAAAGGGGAATGATTATTCATAGGTGAGCCAGGCAGCGAGAGCAGTAGGAAAAACACATGCGCGCACGCACACACATGCATGTCATGTGATATTCAGTATGGAGCATGGGTTCTGTGTCCATGTGGTGAATAAATGAGGTGGAGAATCGCTGTCGGCTACATGAATCATGGGGCTCTGCTGAATCCTTGCTACCTGCAAAGCCCGTCAGGATCTCACTGCTGGGAAAACACTGCTGATGCGGTACACAAACGCAGCAACACACACAATCACTGTAACCGTACGGGATCGCTGCCACCACCCGTCAAGAGCAAATTATCTACATCCTGTGTAATCAGTGACGCTGCTTTATGTTCCGAGGTTGAAGGCCGCTCTTGACACATCTGTTCATCTGCATGGAGTACACACTCAAATCATGGTGAAATTATTTCCTGTATTGATTAACAACACTCTCCGACTTTTAAAAGCCAGGCACATTAAAACCATTAACATCTACACTAGTCGGTGATCTAAACAAGATATTCAAACGTGATATTCACCCTTTAACTCAGTGTTTGTCTTGTTGTTGATTGTCACCATTACGGTAGCATGATGGTTTCTAATGCAGTTACACTCGAGGGCTTGAATATAATGTATGTCCACCAGTGGTTTCCATCCTTGGCCTTTAGGCAGTGGGGTTTCCCTGGAGTCACCAAATCTCTACGGTTATCAAACTAATATGACAAATGGCCTTCATGCAAAATAGAAACGTCTGCACAGCAACTATTTTCTCTTCAGAAGATTTGCAATGCTTGCAAAAAACATTGCATTGTGTGTGATAAATGAAAATTCTGAAAAAACACACTTCTAATGAAGGACACTTGCAGCTGATGAACTGATGACACGAGCACGAGTCTGCACACACAACTTGCAAATGTGACTTAGTGTGGGCTGTGTGACATAAGACCCTGAACCTCAGTGTGACTGGATCACCTTTCATTGTGTCATTGACAAAGACTTGCAACAAAGGATTGGCTGCAGAGATTGAACATTTAGCCTTTAAAATGAGAAACATGGCATCAGAATGTAACGCCAGCAATGCTAGCAAGCTAAAACCTGAAATCGAGTAGACTTAACTTGACTTGGCAGATGCTTTTATCCAAAGGGACTTACAAGGAAAAGACACCAGCAACAGTAGACTACTGTTTAGAGTACCAACAGTAAAAGAAAGTAAAGACAGTAATAGACAGAACGTCACACCTATTTCAGGATCTTTAAACTGGCTCTCTGAATGATTGAGCATCACTACACCTGGCTCTCTTTCTTTCTTACTACCACCATTTTTAAAAGCCTCCTGTGTGACAGGAACTGTGCTTCTTAACTTGTGCATCTAACGTAAAATAACTACTATGCTTGGGAGTGTTCTGGTGTGTTTCTTTATACAAGCAATCACTCGTATAAAGTATGCTAGTATGCAAAAAGTACAGTGAATTCAATAGAATCTGGCACAAATTAGGCATTTTTTACTGCATAAACAAGCCACTTAGGAAGTATTTTAACTTACCTAATTAATAAATTACATGCCAATTATGCAAAAGGTGAGTTGCAACAAAGACTAATCTTTATAAGCACAATTATAACCTGTTGCTCCTACCAGCTTTCTCAACATTGTCAATCAAACGGAAAACAGAAACATGGCAAATCGCTTCCTCTTAGGCACAATCAAGTCCCATCAATTCACATCTCTCCCTTCTGTCTCTCTCCCTTTCTCTCTCTGTCACAGTAACAGCAGGAGAAAAGAGCAGCTGTCTAATGATGTGAGCACACAGAGAGGTGGTCTCGATGTGAGGCAAAGAGCCATTACTAATGCATTGATTAGCATCATCCTCTGCTGACGCACCGTCTCATCCCTGGCAGCAACAGGATGGATTTCACTAAGCTGCCTGCAGCTCGTGTCAGGCGCGTTCCCAACATGGACAAATGTGGGTTTTGGTTTTTTGATTTTAGGTCAAGTGCAATTCATCGGTCTCCTGTCACGAGGTTATTATTCACTCAAAGAAGGATCACACAAATGATAGGAGAAGATAACTAAGTTTTGGATATGCATGAAAATGTCAAAGGAAAAAGGGGCACGTGACGTGGGAGTCTTGAGAAGGAAGAGTCTGGTCTAATTGACTTTTATTTCCTTATAGACAGCAGAACACCACAAAACCTGTATTTAGCTACATTTCAGATACTCTAACAGACTGCTGATGATAAAAAACTCTATTCCACTGCAAATGAATTCTAAAAAAGTTGATGCTAATATAAGAAACAGTACCTAACATTATTCCATATGTTTTTCATTAAAGCATTTTTCCAAACTAATCTTAAGGATCTTTGGTTGCTGTCCTATGATCCAGACCATTCGACAGCCCGGCAGCAGAGCAGACAGATTCACCTCTACATGATTCTGAACGTGGCTCAAACTTCTGACCAGAATTTCAGTTAGTTCTGCTTGAATACCAGGTAACAGTGAAAGGCCGTGGATGCCACGTCCACAACATACAGGTGGTGTCTGAAATAGTTGATTGAAACATTTGATACCTTAATGCTGTACTGAACCTTCAGGGAAACTACGTCTCTTTACTGCGATCCTCTAACCTCATAGCTGAGTATTTGATAGCATAAAGCTGAAATGTTAGAGCTACGGAAAGATTTCCTAAAATATGAAATAAGCACTTGATCCAAGAGGCGAGAGCCTGTTATAAATGTTCTCTCGCAAAATCAATAAACAATCAAAGCTCATCAGAGCAGGTTGAGAACTGCGACTCCACTGCCTTCTTAAACTCAGTAATCAGTGTGTGAGGCTTTGCTTTTTCATCTGGACGGTTGTGTGTGCTTCTACACAAATGCAGACGTTAGACGTAGCTTTTTGTTTCAGAAACGAGATGTCGCCTTGGTTTCACAGAGGCACGAATCAAAATGATCCTTTATGAATTACGCCACAAAAACACATAACCAAACGACAGAGCTGCCAGGGAACCTCTCTACCTCTGGAATACTGTTTAGCTGGATAAAATCTTCCAGGTGATTGAAGCTCATGTATAAAGATAATAGAAGTCTGTTTGGGCATTCACTGTATGAGTCTTCCTGTGGAATATAACTTTTTAGGTCATTAATAGGAGCAGAAAATGAAAGTGAAGAGGGTGAACTCCCACATGTACCAGGTCCACTTCAGGAAGGGACCGAGTGAACCGTTTCTCCCAAAGAGACGTGGGACGAGAATGGGACAGACATTAGGTCGAAGTGAATCAGTTCACTTTGCGGATGTTTGAGGAAATTCCTTTTAGGCGCTCCTTTATCCCGCACACAACAATGGGACAGACACACAGACATCCTGAAAACATTATGCCACAGAAAATACAGAGAAATACGAGTGTCCTTTGTTTTTGTAGAGAATATTCTGGTGTAACGCGACAACAACTGTCCATATACATCGTACAACAAAAGACACGTGTGATTATTAGTATTTCTATTAATAGTATTTCTATAGAAAACTACATTTATTACAGATTACATAGCACAACATACAACTTCCCTTTCATTCACACATTTCTAAACACAGCCGTGCTACCATGCAAGGCACCGGTCTGACTATCAGACGTCAGAGATCGTTTGGCACGTGCATGTTTCTGGAAAAGCTGCGTGTCAAAGTCACCTATCCTACAATTAGAGTCTTGTCAGCTCAGCTTGATGAACCATAGTTAACAACAAACACATGTCTGACACCGTCTGTGATAGTAAAGTGAAAGGTAAAGATAAAGAGGAAAGGCAAAACTATTTAAAGTATAGTTTTTTTTTCTACTGACGCCACCGAATCTGAACAGAATATGAGACACACTCATGTTGAGTCATGGCTCCTTGAGTTGCTCCCAAAAAGTGACTGAGAAGCTGATTGATTTCTACATTTTTTCCTTGGGAGCAACATGACGGTGGAGGCAGGGAACAATGCTCTATTTCTAGTGAGAGCTGAAAACAACAATCAGGAAGAATCAATGTTCCTGATGGTTATATAGTCCAACTTCCTTCAGAGTTTTCTAACATTACGTCTCAGAGGAACATTTAGCTTCCCTGCGTTACCTTCTTACTCTTACTCTGACGAGATAGCGTATCAGTGTTTCACCAGCACCGTTCATTAAACATACTCACACAAAAAGGCCAGTCAGACACCTCAGATAACAAAGACATTGCTTATTTGCCGGCCAACATAAGTCTCCATAAAACCAAGCAGATAACAAACCAACTATATGGAGCCGAGGAAAACAACGTGCTCTCATTAAATGGTGTCTGTGCTCCACTATGCACCACTTTGGGACAGCAGCATATTAGGGTCAGCAGAGAGTAATGATAGATCAGAGATGCAATTATGCTGGCTTCACTTCAAAAAGGCAGGTGTACGAGTGAGTCAAAAAGCAGGAGGCTGAATGGAACCGCATACCCAACATAGAAAAAGATAAAAAGCCTCCAACGCCAGGAAACGCAGGATTAAATCTATGGCCTATAAACTAAACGGGAGCTCTACAGTGATCAAATTATTAGTTTCGACAGTTTTGTCACAGGTGCTTTTATTCATGCCGCCATTTTTCTTGCTTAGAAATTGGCCACGTGAAATTATATTATTGGTGAGAAACACAGGTAAATACAAATATGTAGACAGTGCAGACTTTTCCAAAAGGTTATTAAAATAAACAGCGAAATGCATTAGTCCTCATTCACTAACACGCAAATCTGATGTTGAACCGGTAAATTATAACAGAAAATCTATGCACTCAACCCCAAAATGCACCTTCAGTGTTAACATGTTTCTCCTTATTCTACTGTTATATTATTGTTGTGTTATTATAGAATTTAAATGATATATATCTTATATTTCTGAAACACACTAAATTCTACATACCCCATCCCCATGCAATGATTTGCAAATCCATGCACAAACCCTTATTTTATTCATAATACAACATAAAAAAAGGGGGAAGAGACTTTCAACAAAAAGTAAATTTGGCTGCAACTTGTCTTAAAAATGATGTAACAAAAGAAATAAGAGACTGAAAATAAGCTGCAAGAACATTTTGTAAATAATTAGGTTAAAAAGCAACCGGTCAGGAACAAGATTGGGTACAAACAAATCTTAGGGAGTCAGTAAAAAGCATAGAGGTTCACAAATCTATGAAAAGCTGTGCTACAAATTGCCAAACAATATAGAATAATGCACCACTTGCACTTCAATTTACCTCACAGGACATCAACACGAAACATGATCTTTCACCACCACAGCACCCCGACCCACTGCTTGTTCTACATCCACCAAGGACACCCCAAAACTCTGAAGCTGTTTTTCTGCCTTTGCCTTTATAATAAGTCTCATGCGGACACAGCGCTGAGGTTATCACAACCTATTTCACTATGACGAAAAGAAACAACTGGAAAATGCTTTCATCTTTTGAGGACACTAAAATAAGAACAAAGTTACAGGCAAATCTGGGGTTCAAGAACATGTCGTCAATCCCCTGTAGATTGTCCTTAAGAAGAAATCGAAGAAAAACTGTAAGAAGACATTGAAAGCCGTTAGCTACAACTAGCTGTAGCAGCTATCAACTACCCCATACTTCTGTTTTTTCTTTAGTCTATACCACCATCGATCCAGTGCTACATAAATTAAGCTCGCAGGGTAAAAAGCTATTCCTCTGGAAAATGTTTCTACTCGATAGTTCCAGACCGAGTATGTCTGGTCTTGATTCACTTGTGTCTCCTGTACAGCCTATGCCAAGATTAAAAAAGTCATATATATATATATATATATATATATATATATATATATACACACAGAAAGATTCCCTCAGGTGCTCCCTCTCCTCTGTCACCACAGTGGATCACTACACATATTTGATGTAGCAAGGATTTTATGCCTGCTGCCCTCCCTGACCAACCCTAACCATATATTCTGGCTAGGGACCAGTACTTTCCAGTTTCCGAGTGCACCACCTACTGCACCGCTGTCCCAGCTTGTATGCTCATGTGCACTATACAGTACATACACAAAAAGGCCATTAAGTTGCGCTAAATTTTTATTATGGTATGAATTAAAATAAATTACAGTTTAAATGGGGTCTTTGTTACAGTCACAATTAAATGAAATTTGTGTTTACTACTGCATGATGCAGGCAATTACCTATTATTATGTTTTGTTGAGCCTGTTAACCACCTAGGTCCACTAATTCTGTGGCACTAAAACCATAAAACACTTCTTCTTTCTTTATTTTCTGCATGTCATATTAACTACAGCTCTTAGAGGACTTTGTCACGTGGATGTAAAAGGACAGTCTCAAATGCTCTACAGATGGTATCTAGCGTTATATGTCCTGAATTGACAAACAGAGGAAAGAGAAACCAGGAAAGTAGCCAAAAAGCCAACTGAGTCCAATTCTTTTATTTTATGCAGTCATATAAACGTCTCTGCTGCTGTGTAGTTTTCACTGTTTGCATCTGCCCACTTGTGCCAACATTTTCTGCAGGATGGCACTCAGGCTGAAGATATTACAAGTCCCCAGGGGAAGTGTGTTAAATATGCATATACTCATAATACCACAAGAACAGAGCCTCGTCCAATTGCATATTCCATATTATCCCCATTCAGATGCGTCTCTTGGCACTTTTGCCTATTACAGCCCAAGACTTCAACTGTCAGCCATTTGACAATCAAATGGGAGTCGGGAGAGCTAACCACAGGCTGCATGGAAGAAAGCGGATGAAAAAAAAAATAAATAAACGAGAATGACAGCGGTACAACCTCTTCAACTGCCATCCGGTGTGACCGACTGTGGCTAAACTATGACCCATGGCTCTTACTACGTATAAATATTAGATTTCTCAAAATCGTGGGATATCATCAATAATGCTGGTTATTCATTAGATGAAAAGTTAGAGGAGAAAGCGGAGACTACGAACATTAAAATAATAGCACTGTCCACAGAGTTGGGAAATTATTATGAGTGTGGCACCAGCTTGAGTTATGTTATCATCTGAACTAGAATTTCCCAAACCTGTCTACTGTCTGCTGCCTTCAGCCTCTCCTTGCTGTGACCAGAGTTGGGTAGAGTAGCCACAAATTGAAGCAGAAGTAAAAAGTACTGGAACAGAGTCATGTGATCATTGTTACTACATCTGATTGGGGAATCAGTCATGCGGCAGATGCACTGGCTCTCATTAATTCTCTGGCCAAAATATATTTCTTTTCAAAAAGCTGCTGATGTAAATGTAACTCGAGGAGAAACAATGATGACACTCGCTACGTTGCAGTGTAAAACATGATACCTGACTTGAGTTGCTAACATGTGGTGACTAAGACACTGAGGTCTGTTCGTGAGAGCAGGTACTATCAGCCCTTTAACAACTTAAATTCCCAACAGTTACAGTACAAGTTATTTGTTTGGTACACTACAGTCTCTGAAAGCTCGAAGAAAAGATGGACTTCAAATCTCACAACAATTCATTATGCACTGACAACAGTGCACAGTGAGCAGCTCATTACGTATTTAAAATAAGGTAGAAAAGTCAACTAAGCTCTCATGTGTGGAGGTGTAATAAGATGCATTGTTTTGTCAGAACAAGAATAAGACCTCGATTACCTGAAATTAGTTGGAACAAGTCTGACTTTAGTTTCGGGAATGAAGAAACAAAGAAAGGTAAAGGGGTCAAATGAGTTCACTTACATTCCTCCGGTTTGTTTTTGAACGAGAATGGCAAACAGACAAAAGAGTCTCTGTGTGTTCATTAAAGACGGATTCACAGATGGCTGTTGTGTTGTCAAATAACACTTCCAGGCTCTCTAATGGCCTCGGTTAAGAACTTCTCGAATGCTAACGAATGATGGCACAACACCGCATCGCACAAAGGAGAAATCGTACTAATTATTTGTGTCTGTTATAACATCAGAACATAATGCTCCATCACACACACCGCACAGGTCAGTAACAGAGGCAAACAACACAACACATCTATCACTTGTTCTGAACAGAGTATGAACCCAGCGGCTAAACAAGGCACTCACTTTGATTTCTCACTTTGACCGGCAGAACATTGCCATCAGAGTAACCCTGTGGGCCTGTTAGTGGCTACCAAGAGCTACAAATACACTCAACTCAGCAAGGACCCTGCTATGACTCATGACTCCTGCTGACAGGTCTGTCCGAGTGGATGAAGATAGGCACGTATCCTGATTTTTAGAGGGGGCAGGTAATGGTCTTACACCACATTACCCCAGGTTGAATGGGGGTTTTTCTGGGTTCATCCTTTTGAGATTCTCTCACTTTAAGGATGGATGCAGATTTGTATATGTCTTGCTTAATATAGTACAGACATGCAAATGTGTATGTTAGCAATAAACACAGCACTGATAGCAGCAACTAAGAAAAGAGGGACACAGTTCTGATCCTAGCTAGCTAAAGCTTCCATACTACCATCACGGGATGGATTTTCTGGACCATTTATGTAAAACCCAATGAGAAATATCTTGAAACTGACACAAAAGTCCACTTTTGTGGACTCTAGGATGATGTTGTAGGTCTGGTGTTAAAGTTTAGTGTCTCATTGACTCAATATTTTAGGAACCATGTAGCATGAAAGTTTACTTGGGATTATGAATGTTAACTGTTAAGCATGCATATAATGTGCAATTTGAAACGCCATAACGAGTAATTTACAGAGAGCTTCTCCTTTCTAGGCCCCATTTTACAAATATCTTTTGTAAACTGGTATATAAACAATCTGATAAATTTACATTCATCAGAGAAACCTGGTGACTGGGAATGTGCGTATACCAATATCTGATTTCTCCTCGTTCTTGGGTTTGAAAATGAAGCATGGTTTATAGAATAGCTATGGTTGATAGATATAGAAGTAAATAAAGGCAGGAGAGACTTTTTGGTAAGGAGCTAACTCACAGTGTTGTGGGAAAGACAGTAACAGTAAACGTGCTCCTCTTCACAGTACGAACTGAATGAAAAGCGATTCGTTTAGACATCTTGGGTGCACTTTATGGAACAATTACATTTTGGGTGGACTTGTAAAAATTGAGCAGCAGAGTGGTGAGTATCTGCAGCCTCTGTTCTTGTGAAAGGATTTGGTATTTCAGTGCATGTAAACACGATGAGTGTCTGGTTTAATAGGTTGTTGACTCGTTGTCTTGAGAGTTGCTGAGGTCACATGTGAATCATTGCCCCGTTGACCATTGGTCGAATTTTATAATCACGCTTGTCATTAGGGTCACATGAGTCAATGAACAGCTTTAAAACTGCTTGAGAAGAGAAGCCAAGATTGTATTGTGCAAGCGTGATAAGTGGCTTCGTATTCCACCCCCTCTATTACTAGGGGACGTCAAGATGTCAACGACCTCAGAGTTTAAATCCTGCGTACTCTCCATTTGGAGTTTCAACATGTTATTGCTCAGTTGTTGTAGTTGCTACTGAGCAGCACCTTTGGGACCGAACCACATAAAAATGATTTATGTTGGAAGAACAGCCAACACAAATAACACTTTTGGACTATGAATTTCATTTGCTTTCCAGCAAACGGATGCAGTCCCAGTGGTCTGGGTAACCATCACTAAAAATCTCAGTTAGACGGCTACTGTACGTATCATGTTTGTCCACTTGGCTATCTGCCCTCCATGTACCGTGAACCAGAAGGTGAGGTCTGGTAATATACAGCACACTATGTTGTAATGCTCCCCTCCCACGCTGCCAGCACTCCCCCACCCCCCCCCCCCAATAACTATTTGTTGTTATGGTGATACAGCTACTATGGTGGGATTCAGAAGGCAAGGTGAAGCACTTCATTTAATACAAGTGTGCGCGGATACTTCAGACTCTCAAATACATGTAAACACTTCTCCTACACTTACTCTTTCGGATTAACATGATCAGATTTTTCTAACTGTTCATTATCAGTATATTACATTAGTAAAACTATGAGTTTCAGCTAAATGATAAAATGTGTATCGAGTAGCACAATAACCATATTTTCGTCCTTGTAGTGCAAATGCTGTCGGCATGTCAGAGGGGATATATAATGGGAAAAGAGACCTATGCAAATTAGATGCAAATACGAAGCATCGATATGCATGGAAAACATGAAAACATTTGTGGTGCTGCACAATTTCTTCCTACTGCTTGTAAGCCACCTTCGGACCTGAACGTTTTCTCATTAATTGGACGGCGTACTAATATGTTGGCACCTTGATCGTATGAGCACTCTGGTCACTTTTCTGTAAAAGTAGCAAAGACATTCTAACTACAGTAGGTCAAGAGCCATTGAAATTAACGTGTCACTAACCAACACGATGCAAGTCTGGATTGCATACACTCGTGTTAACGGGTGGGTTATTATCTAAAAAGAATACCATCGACATTCTCAAGAGACGATGTGAGGTCAGAATGTCAGTGAGGAACTGATTTCATATTAGCAGTGAAACATACAGGCTATAGGAAGATGCATATGGGATCCCTTATACCACCTGTTTTCAACCATAGCACCTTTCAGATAACAGTTTATGTGGCGTAGTAAACAAAAAGAAAAATCTCAAGAGTCCTTAATGAAAATGAATACATTCACCTTTGCAGGGAACATAATTTGTTGATGGAACAGAATGTAGTAAATTAAGCATCTGCAGCAGAACTTAACATATGGAAAAGATTACAGTAGGGTTACTGGGTCAATAGGAAAATATGGTGAAACACACTCATCAAGCTATTACGACTCAAGCCTTCAAAGAATTTAATGTTGCAGTCGATCTGAAATTCAAAAATCTGCAGGATGTGTGCATAGCAAATAATTAGCGCACAAAAAAGAAAGAAAAAAGATGAACTCAGCACAGCTCATGTGTCCATTATTACTGTATTTAGCTAAAAGCACAGGACAGATGTTAAACATCGATCATGGTTATAATCAGCCTTCTCGACTAAATGGAAAAATGTCATATAAACAGGAAACCTGGTTACCATAGTCAGGGACACTCGCCACTCTGCAGAGGGGAGTGGCTGGTTCAAAGGGAAAATCATTACAGGGCGATGCTGTTTTTAAATCACTTCCACCCAAATTCAGCTAAACGCCACATGGCTACAGTGGTGCTCTCTGTCATAGTCATGGGTATGTCTGACTGAGGCCATGAGGGCCATTGTTGTAAAAGTGACCCACGTCCTATTTACCTAATATCACCTAATATTAATATGCTTTGTTATGGAACAACTGTGCACCTAATGGATAATAATAATAATTCCATGATCCTAAAACAAAAAATGTAATTGTTACATCTAAGAGTCCTTTAGATTCCCTTATAGAGCAGAAAAGAGAGATGTTTGGGAAGACAGAGGAAAGTACAGTGGTGATAAAATGTCTTCCTGGAACCATAACCATTTCATCACCAACTTGAAGGCTCTCTCCTGCTCTCTGGCAACCTTTATGCCCCCCGTGTACATCAGTTATCGTCCCTGGCATCTCTGTTCATTGTGCTCTTGCTCCATCGTTCTTCTCATTCAGCTCCAGTGTTTGTTGAGGATCCAGTAAAAGTGGGACCAACAGCTGTTCAAACAGCGATGGCCCAGTGCTGTGGGAGTCAAGGACCCCAGTATCTTCTGAGCAAATTTTTTAAGCTATTATCAGACATTTCCATCGCTGTCACCGTGGCATCCAGAAAAAGGTAGTGCTGAATATGTGGAGACGTAAAAAGAAAAGAAGGCTACAGGGAACAGAAATAATGTGGGAAAAGTGATGCTGATGGAAATGGAAAAGAAACATAAAATGATTTCCTGATGTTGATATATTCAGGGACTCTTCACTTTAGCAGTATGTTTTTTTAAGATGTTTTCATGTCAAAATGTTTCTAGTGCATCTCTGTCACTGTTCACTGATCAGATGACACATCACTGTCGACTTTACTATTTTTAGCTAACTTACCAACTGATGCTGTGTTTTTCCTGCTGATTTCAGAGCGTTCTGCTCTTACGCATGTAAATGAAACTTGGGAGGCTCAGGTAGCCTTATGTATAATGTTAAATTACTCATTTTCACTTTAATGTTACAGGATGTGTATTTTGAAAAACTGATTTATTGAATTTTAATGGTAAATGTTTGTAAAACAAAAAAGATGGCAATTTTTTTGTAAAAAATACTTTCTTACAGTGTAGGACAAGGTTGAGATAAGCCAGACCAACCCCAGAGACAATAAAAACATATTCTGAAGGCAGATGTGAGTTCAGACCTTATCGTAGCGTCGCGTATATAAAGCTTATCTCCACAGACTTAGTGGAGTAACATACAGTACTTTGTTTTGAACCGTTATATTTTCTGGAAATATTAATGTCACACAAGAGACCATCATTCAATAAATGTTTCCCAAAAAAGCCTGTAATTACATAGTACCAGAGAAACTGACAAGTAGGACAGACTTTGAAGGGAACGTTCTAATTTGAGCTTCTAAGCGAAGCGTTGAAAAGATACAGCAGCCTGACAGGTGGCCTGTCAATTCATCCAGGAGTCCAGTCTTCTTCTTTTAAGTCCTTCTATTAGTTAAAGCGGACCATTTGTCAGCATTTCACAACCCACAGACACGGATATCATAGAGCAAAACCTGATTTGGGACATTGCCCAGTGCCAAGTTCTTTTCCAGCACATAAACACTGTCAGGGTCATCTATTGTCACATACAGTGATCAAATCTACCCAAAGAAAGGATTTAGATTCTTAGGAACATATATTTATTCCCTGTTAGAGGGAAGTATTTAGAGGTACATGTTAGTGTTTTTTTATGTGGCTTTGAAAATCGTAGTGTTACTGGTTGGTTCTTCTTTTTAGTAGATGTGCTATTGTCCCTACCACAGCTTTCACTTTCAAAGTAGAAAGAAAGCTCCAAGGGCCACCATCGACTTCAAGATCAATATGCACGGTTTCAGTTTTAAGTGTGACCCTGTTTTGGCTCAAATGTTGTTACACAACCCCTTTTGCAAACTTTGAGCTTCAAAAATATTGATCCTGCTCACACAATTTGTGACTTCAGAGACGGTCTGACAATAAAGGGTACTGGGTCGCTGCCCCATCAGTCTCACATGAAGAAGAGAGGCATCACATTAAATTTTAAATAAACTCTCTATTATGCAGACCGCGAGTACTGTGTATAATCTGCATTTAAGTGTAGTTTAAAAGGGCTTTGGTGCGCAAGATTTTGCCCCCAAAGCTCAGCTCCAGACCAGGAAATTCAACCAGAAACTCACCACAACACTGGTGTTTTGTTTCCAGTCAGTCAGAGGAAGAGTTTTTTGCTGAAGTGTTTTACAGATGGTAATACAGTAATACGGATTTTGTACGTTTACCTGATAAAGTAAGAAAACATGAACAGACAAGGAGCTCAATAAATAGTAATTAGATGCTGTGCTTTAAAGTTAATTTAATATTGAAAGCAGTATGATCCATGAGAATGGTGCTTTGGTTTATTTTATTGATATGTGATTAGAGTGAGTCTAAAAACGGACCCGCAAAATGGGGCCCATCAAAATAAAAAGTCATCACTAAACCTACCGGTAAGTGCAGCACGGAACATTTGTTATTGATTATTGCACCAAGATAAATTTAACCACTATGTGACCCAGATTAATTTCCTCTCCCTACTATCTTTTCGTCTACCACTAGCGGCTTTCAGCAACAGTTATGGCATATCTAAAGCACACAAGAGGCCAATGCAGGCAAAGCTGAGCAAAGGATAATCTTGTTATACCAATAATCACAAATCACCCGAGGTAACGATGAAAAAAAGATAAAAAACGGCTCTCAGCATGACCTACGCAGAGCAGGAAGTCCATTTCTTTTTAGGTGTGTAGCAAACAGGGTGATCAACACGGGTCAATGTCTTCAACACATTTGACCATCAAAGTGTCCACACACCACTGCACCAGTATTTCTGCATTGTATGGGTGAGGTTCTTACCAACAGGGGCATGGCCAAGTCAGCGAGGAACACAAAGGCGGCTCCAAATGTGAATCCTACAGCCACAGGCACAAAGGCAAATGAGCCGTACTTCCCAGAATCCTTGGCCATGTCGATTGCTGGAGCAAGCAGTGACCAATAGGAAGCAGCCAACATTACCTAATGGAGGAAAAGAACGAGAGAACAATTTAGATACCCTTATGAATCGTAACAACAATGCCTTTACATGGAGTCAAGTGCGTTAGTGTGTTTTCTCAAACTATGTGGAGACACACAAAATGTCTAGTTTCTGTTGTGAATCCCTGTTTGGGTCTCACTTCATAGAAGCTTCCTGATCAGTAGAAGTAATGAAAAACACCAATCAAAGCGCATTATTAGTCTGCAGTCAGCGCCACCAATCAAAAGTAACGCACCATCAGCAACAAACCTGGCCAGCCTCGTCAATCAGGTAGAATATAACAAAGCTAAAGTTGATTGAGAGTGATTTAGTTTGGCTCAAACTGGAGCTCTGGAAACGTAGGAATTACAGGAAATTCAACAATCGTGTTGCGTGTTGTGTACTCTCTGCAGTGGATGGTTCAAGTCTGGCAGCAATCAGATCCTTGCCATAACTTTAGTCTTTACTTCCTAAAATGCATGTTCCGGCTTGAAGCAGTGGTGTAATTCCCATGCAATTCATTAAAAGAACATCCATGTTTTAAATTCAGCCAATTAATACATCAGCTTTATCTTGCATTAAATCTTAATTCTCTTCCAAGCGCAGCTTAATCAGGGCACTGCTTTTAGAGACCTAATTATGCAACTTATAAAAGACGAAGCAGCGGCCCGTTTCATAACAGCAAAACTGGTTTCTATTCCACACTGTTCCATTCCACTTAGTTTCCAATTATGGCAGGTAGCTTCATCCAAGCAATACGCCTGCTCAGACAAACTGGTCGCAGCCACGCTAATGATTCCCACAAAGTGGTGCGACTTAGTTGTTACACATGCGCCTGTGTTAAACTTGTTGCTCAGGTTCTCTACAATGTCTTAGAAAAAGCAGCATAACCTGTACCGACTAAGCACAATGTGGGAAGGGATTCTTTTTATTTTTCATCATATTAAAGATATGTCAGACTGTAAGATAAAGCAGTATTTGTTTGTCATTCATTTAACCTCTGCCAGAATCCAGCAAACTATTAAACAAACACGACAGAACAGTATGGTTTATATTTATCTATTTGGTTTATATTGTATTAGGTAGAGTCTGACACTCCCCTGTTTTCCATATGTATGCTAAGATAGGCTAACATGGTAATTCAATAATGAAGAAAACTGATTTTTTATTGCAGCTGATCAACTAATGCCTATCTTCACTGATTGCGAGATGATCATGACTTAATAAAAAAATCAGCTCCTCCTATTTCCTCTTCTTGTAAAAAAAAATCCCTTTGTAGGACACTGTATAACTGCACAGAGATACTCATGCTGCATCTGTATTCTAAACGTTTGGGAAATGAGTTCTGTGGTCAATCTAATAACAAAAGCACGTTTTCGTATCTACTGCTATGTGAACTGTCGTTACAACCTTACATCCACTAAAGAGCCACACATTTGTCACTTTTGTGATTTTGAGTGTGCCTCTGAACCAATAGACTTTTCCCAGAAGACTGGAATGAAATAACTTTAATGATCCTGTGATGCCATTATTAGATGTTCATTTTAATTGATCCAGGTTTTTCATTTAGCCTTTACAGAGCAATTTACAAAGATGTGCCTGCAGAGTCTGTCATAAATTCATAACTCCATAAATTACCAACTCCATCACACAAAGAAATTAAACAACTAAAACAAAAGGAATTGAAATGATATCCAAACCATCTATATTACAACTAATACATAACAGGTAGTATTGGTTTCTATTGATTTTAAGTTCTAGTGAACAATATTGTGACATGATGATGCTCACAGATCTCTCAGCTACACCTTCTGGACATTCTGCAGATCTTTTGGAAATGAGGGAAATACAGTTATTGCTGATGATTCTTTTAACCATACATATTCTTTATGGGCAAAACTGGACCCAGCACTTAAGGACAGCAGAGCGTCAGAGTGTCTCACAACCCGGGTAGACGCACACACAAGTAAGGATCAAGCAGGCACAGCACGAGACACTTTAGGAGTACAGGCACGGGATTTCGTCAAATTGCCTGGTGTGCAACAGGATTGGCAGGTAGAAAAGGAAGTGCAAACAGGTTGCTTAAACGAAGCAGCAGAGTCTCTTGTACTGATTAACTGTGATTGCAGACTGAACGAGCCAACCGCATTTGTGGCTTCAATCATCGATTGTCAGCCTGATTGCCAGGTGGTACAAGCCTAGACAACATTAATCATTACTGCATTTTAATTAATCTTCTATAAGAAACACAGGGAGGTAGACGCCACTCAGTCAGAGCTTATCATACTAATCTCTAGAGCACAATAAAATGCTACTCTGAGGGATCTAGTCTTGCTTGAGGGCAATAATCAGAATGCATGTCACAGCAAAATCAATCCGAGAATCAATGACTACCTTGCTGAGTTTGGAGGTTCCACGTGAGCAATCAACTGCAATATTAGAAACCAACAGTGAATCATTTGACAGGTTCATAACAAAATAGTTTTTTAGTAGTGATATTAGTATCAGCTGTGTTTTACACATTATGAAGAAATCTATCGTATTTCTGTAGAATTTAACAGAAAGTTAAGTTGATATCCGTCCTTAATATAATTTTGTTATATCTCGGAAATGCTTCTGGAGATGAGCATCAAAAACTAAGAGCTGGCAGCATTCAGTCATTTTGTTTATGTATGACTGAATCACACAGTTTCTACACATGTATCAATTTATACAGAAAACTTACATTTAGGAAAAAATATAAAAATAGCTTTAATATTGAAAGTCGAGTATTTGGGGAAAGAAGGTATCTTTTCAGTAATACTGAAGCTCAGATTGAAAGCAGGGTCCACATATGCAAAGGGGATTTAAATTTTAATTAAATATGGTATTTAAATCACTACAATCAGGGTTGATCCAAAAAAATATCAAAATGTTGGCATTGCTATGGCAGTGACAAGTTATTTACTAGTTGTTGTGTAAAGCGAGAGCCGCAGTCATTCTATAGGCGACTTCTTGCCTTTCGTATGATTGAGGTCTTCCAGTTTCTAAAATGACCTGCAGTATTTTTCCACCTGCAGTGGCTAATGGATCCATCATCTAATCCCAGACTGTGACAAAAGTAAGACATAACCTGGATAAATGTTTGATTTGTTGATTGATGGGAATAAAACAACGTGATTACAGTACCATACACCAATCCAGTCGAATATTTAAGTGCACCTGTTATGTCCTTTTCGCCAGAGTCTTTCGTAGGTCCAATCTTGCAAACCTGCACCTGTGCAGCTCCAGTTGCTAAAATAATAATTAGACACGATGAAATTGTTTTTTATCGTGTCATGTTTTCATCCATCTATCAAAGTTGTTTTGCCAAGTCACACCTCACTATATTACCTCCATCAGAGGTATGTCTTCACAATTTATCACGCCTTTCTAAGTGTTTGAATTCTCTTGTCATGTTGTCTTGTTATAAATCTCCCACTGTGGAGTATCTATCTACTACAGGGGTCCTGTATTTAGATGTGTTTTTCTGTATTCGCAGCGCACGTACAGTATTTGATTGTTCTCCCTCACTTTGCTGGTCATTTAAAGCTGCTTCCTGTGCCAGACAATTGGGGACGATTCTTCCTTTATTTACTTATGTTGCATGCGTTTTCTTCAGCTGCAGCGCATTCAGCTCCCAAGTCCAATGTAATTTCACCTCGGCGATCAATTCCTCTTCCCTCCTGACATCTCTTTTGTTTCATCCATCTTGCCACATCCAGGAACTAATAACGTGCAGCCCCCTCCACATTCCCCCACTTAATCTCGCTCTTCAAACCATACCCGACTAGATTCCTTTATTTGTGCATCTATTGCTCCATTTGTCACCATCTTTCACCCAATCTTTCTAATTTTGCACTTCAACCATCATTCGTGCACTGCTAATACTACGTTTTAGCTAGAACAGTACTCTGCCATCATTGAACTAACCACCAATCACTCAAAAGTGAGTAATGTTGGCAGGTTTGTGACAGTTTCCTTTCTTTTAATTAATTGGCAGCGTCATGAGATTAGCATGGCTATAAGCAGCATCCCAACCCATTATACTGTAGACAACAGTGTGTGCGGCTTTTTAGCACACACATTCCTGCCCCCCTTACTTATTGTGTTAAAATCAAAATAAATGCAATGTATCGTGAAGAATAATTTCTTCCAATTAAATAGCTTGTTCAACTCATTTTATCATTTTCTATCTTATTATTCAATTGCTTATATTTTACATGCGTGTTACATGAATATTAATGCATGAATCATTAGAGGCAGCTTCATAATGGTTTGACAAATGGCTATGGAAAGAAATGAACCATTAGTTAAAATACGAAGAACATTTCTGCACTCAAAACGCATTCCTCGATGAAAATTGTTTATTCGTTTAAAGTCTTAACCTAACCAAGTAAAATGTATGCGGCACAGGTCAGCCCCCTTGTGGTTTTTCCATAAGGGTCAGTGGTTGTGAAACCTGATACAGAGAAAGCTGACATGCACTTGAATTTGTGAGATGATCGGTGTTTAAAATCTTGTTTTGTCAGGAGAAAAAGAAATGAGCTGTAAAATTGCTGAAGCAAATTAAAACATTCACACGTGCCAAACACACAAAATATGTGTTGTTTTTTGAACTGAAACAGCTCTCTAGAGATATACAACATGGCGCCTGATATTAGATCCTATTTATCAACCGTTTGTGCAAATGAACTCTAAAACAGAAAATGATGGATTACTAGAAATGTTTCCATTATGCCATGTGTGGTACTTCCCATTGCTTTGACCCTTGAACTACTTAGTTGAGTTACAATGATGGATGAATGTATAATGCTATTTTAATCCCGAAGGAAGTTCCCAGTTGTGCTGCAACACAACAACAATCAATCTTCACTACACTTGAGACATTTCTATGAAGGAGTGTAGTCACATTTAGCCAAGTATAAAAACAGAAATACAACAGCAACGATCACCCAATCTTACATTTAGCATTATATTGCTTTAGTTTCCTCCAAACACAGCAGCATGGCAGACAGAATTATAGCAGCATTTGTCAACAGTAATATCTAAAATCCCATTTCCTTGAAACCAATAAAATCCTGCAGGCACAAAGTTTTAGCTGCTTCTCCACTCCACAACAGCAAAAAAAAAACTAAACAAACTGAAACAAGCATTCTGAGAATCTGAGAAGCATTGACAAACACACACTACAAACTTGAAGCGGAAGCAATTACCTGCACGGCTTTAGAGGTACAGATCAAACACAAGTACATTTCTAGTGGGCATAAGAGAAAAATAAAAAGATGCTGTTCAGTGTGTTTTGAAAAGTCTGCCACTTCCTCTACAAAGCATCAAAGCAATGAAACTGACTCATCAAAGTCTAGAACATTACATCAATAACATATGTGTCAGTGTCATCGAGAAAAGTTTAATATGTAAATACTGATGCAGGACAAATGACGTGAACTATGACGCCAACCACTGATGCTAGTAGCAGACGGTGGATGATCTCATATTCTGCAGTAGTAAGTATCACAATCAGAAACACGTTAATCCCTGAGGAAAATACAACTGAGAAAGTCAACTGTAATAATACCACTGGTATGAATTCACTGACAACTGTGTGGTGTGAAGGTTGGCGTTCATTATAAACACGTTCAAATGTAAAATGTGAAATGTAAAACACACGTATTTTGAGATCAAGACGTAAGAAGAAGTACGAGTTTAATTCATTCATTGAACCACTGATAATTTCAGTACAATAAATCTGTCTACATTTTGAGCATCATTTTGTTGTATTTGTTTTCAAGACAGCTTTTAGTCTAATAAATATTTTGGCTGGTGAAAATAAAATCTGCTTCACCATTGGATTTCTTTTTATCTACCAGCCACAGAGGCAAGCAGCTCAAAAAGTCCATGCCATACCTCTTGTAGAAAAAAACATGGGTCAGCCATTAATGGAAAGGTAAATGACTAATTTTGTCTCTGTCATATACTGTTCACATTATCAGCTGAATGGGTAAAAAAGACGAATACTAAAATATTCCAAACAATCCACGAGAAGGTAGCTCTACATCATGACTTGACACCAGCAGGAGCATTTTACTGCTACATATTTACAGTTTCCATAGTTACACAGTCGAGTGAGCACACAAAATGTCTTTTCCCAGAAAAGTCACATAGGAGTACTCTCAGGTCAAATGCATTTGCATTCTGAGCATTCAGCTGATAACCATCACAAAGCACAGTTCAACAATGTGGGTGCACAACAGTAGAAAAACCTTTCATTTAGTCCAAGTACGGTTTCAGTTATATATTATATATAAATACTACCCCTTGAGGAACAACCTATTTCAGAAGATTTAGAAGGGCCTGTAGAAAATATATGTACTCTAGACTCGCATGTGTAATGTAGGCGAGGGAAAGAAATTGTATGGAGAACGTCAAACTCCACAGTGAGAGCAGCACACAGACTGAAATCGCCCTCCGACTGTAGTTCCTTGTACCACGTGTTGACCATGCACGGATCAGGCGTCTGCAGTTTGTACAAAATGCACTGACAGTCCTATTGCCTACAGTGTTAAGCTTAAAATATTATGGCAGTCTAGTAAAAGGTCATTGACCCCTTGATTCAAAGCCATATACACTTAACTCCATGAAGGCAGTATATGAAAAGTCTCAAGATTAGCAATCATGGCAGTCATAAAAGTCTGTGGCACATTTTTAGCCATCTGTTGGGTAGATAAGGAATCCTACTGGACAAGTAAAAACTAATGGAAAACTATGTTTCATGCATGCTGCTCAACAGATGTTCACATCATCTGCGTTCCACGTAGCATCAGTCAGTGTTTGGCCAACAATATTTTTAACATTTTTACAGTTTCACACATCCACACGTCAAGTACAGTCCCGGCAATCAAACCAAAGACGCCCAGGGGCTTATTATTGAAGGGAGCTTGCTCCTGGAAGATTGTGGTTCAGACTGGAAACTCACTAGCTCACGTCTTTAACCTTTAGCTATTCTTTTGCCATCTAGTATTTACACTTGGGTGTAAAGGTGATAACAATGGGAGCCAAGAGTTATTCTTAAGGCAGCAAGGATAAAAGAGGAGGACAATACTAAAGAAGCTAGCTGCCCTTCTGACAGCCCCGTGCTCCCACTAGCAGGAAAAGAAGTCAAAGTTAAACATGATGTTTCTATCTCTGAATACTAATTCGACTGTGGCATGCAGCCAATTATCCGACTGTAGCCTGTAAGGATGCTTAGGTATGCTGTAGAAGGCCTACAGGCTGCATATCTCCATCATCCCAAGATTATAATTGAGGTGATTAAAGCAAGAACTGACGATCTGATCAATATTTACATTATTTCTGGCATCTGTGACGGTTTACTTAATTCTAGAATTTCTACAATGCAAAGTAATATAGATATTCAGCAGCCTGGTAGCTCAATGGGTTAAGCGTCAGACTGGGATGCTGAAGGTCGCAGGTTCGAAAACCCCGTCTGACTCCTAGTTCATCCCCTACCAGGTGTGTCTCTGAGCCAGACACCCAGCGCCAGCTCCCTGTAAGTCGCGTTGGATAAAAGCGTCTGCCAAGCAACGTGAAGTGAAGTATTCTGTGTGTGGTATTCCCCACAGCACCAAACATTTCAAACAAAGAATGTTGCATAAACAGCACAGTGAATGAAAGCATCTGATTTTACCAACCTTGTTCATGTGATCTTACATGTTTCTGATGTCTTTTTTGATTGTGTCGCCACAAAATTTGCTAACTTCCGCTTCCCGTGTTCCCTCCTGACCCTAACAATTCATTCCTCATTGCTTTCCCACTTAAATGTCCTCACAGCCAGTCAACGACACATGCCAATGACTGTGGCATTCAATTACTTGTGAGCGAGAGAAATACTTGAGATTTGAATGGTGATAAATGACCAAGACCGCGTAAGAGTGGATTTAGTCATTATGAGCGTAATTTCCACTCGTGTGGGTAAAACGTTGTAATCTTCAGTAATGGCTTATTTGCTGGTTGTATCTCAATGTTCTGCATTTATCCAAAAACATTAATATTCCATGTGCACATTCAACAGTTTCACTTTTAATAATTCCTGATAGGTACCGTCTACCCCTCAGGCTGCCAGTGCCCATTCACCCCTCACACAACTCGCCTTTGGCAGCAATATGGCATAAGAAGTAATCCCATATGGACCTCTGCTGCAGCTTCCTCAAGCTTATTTTCGACCTCTGTGCATGAAGTGCCTGGAAATTACTGTAAAACCTTTTGGAGGTATTGTGGGCTGAATGCTGTGAAATATAACACCGTTTTTAAAAATCCCACATGGTATAATTACATAAAACACTGCTTATTGGCAAATCCCTGTCCTTCTCACTGGCTTGCAAGGTTTCAAGCATAACAAACACCATTTGTTTCCTTTCTTACATTTGTCATGCATACGGGTGGGCAGTTAACCAGGAGCCAGATAATGACATGCATCACAAGTGCAAGTGTGGGTAAGAGAAGGATAAAGTTTGTTTGGAGTGAGCAAGTTTCTTTGAAGTAAATAGGCTGCCATGCTCAGATTCTATTCATTAATAGGATGGCAAACATTAGCCATATTTGTTTGCTACAGCCTCTCACGTTCTTTTAAGCAGCAATGAAAGCTTTATTTCTGACTGAGGAAACTCTATTAGCTGCTGTTTTATATATACGAATGGTCACAGAATGTGATTAATACCGTCAATAAGAGAATACGACTGTATGAGTGAAGATGACGAACAGCAGAGTCTGATACAGACTCTGAAGACTCTATAATTTATCTAGTTATCTTTTTGATTCAAAAGGAAGAGATACAATAAAAAACAAATCATAGCACACAGAGATGGTGCCACCACAACAAAATAAAGTTAACAAATCTGAACTATAGAAATGTCATTTATGTCATTATTTCAATTGAACTGCTACAAAAATAACCCTTAATGTGCCTTTTTCCGAGAACTAACCTGATCATCATTTCTTACTCTGAGACAGTTGAAAGTAGGAGCCAATAGCTATTTTTAACCCTTATGCAAAGCATATCTCTACCTATGCAAAACAAATTACTACTACTAATATATCACATGTACCAGGACAGGAAATACCTGCAGTAGCTACAAGCTCCTAAAAAGTCTGGTTATAGATACATCTTACAATTATCTAATACATTTCAAAGAAACAAATAAACACCTAAATTACATCCACTGGCAGCAGTTTCTTCCTTCTCACACAGCGTACTCCGAAGCCTTTTTCAGAAAATGTCTGTGGAGGAATTACTCCTGTATCAGATTTGCCATGAATTGAAAACGGACATGCATTTCAGTGTTCTGCATAATAAGGACTGGGACTGGGCATAAACGTTGCCCATTAGTGTACTTCGCTGTAACTGCTTTCGCTATCCCTGCAAAGATTAAAGAGGTGCCATTATATATAAAACGCCAGAAGACAGAAGTGGAAAGAGAGGAAGAAAAGTGACTAAAAGAAAGAAAAGAAATGCTCACAAGTTGGAATCCTTTGCCAGTAATCACAGCTGAGAGACACGGTTTTGGGACAGCATGACGCGGGTTTCTGTGGTGACAAAGACTGAATTGCGTGTCTGCATGCGTGTGTCCATCTGTATGTGAATCTGTACATGTGTGTGTTTTCATGCCCTGTGAGTCGGTGGGGCGGAACAGAGCTGGTCTCATGCACAGACGCTGCATGTCGCACATCGATCGCTCGTGTTCTAACTATTCGAGTACTTTGCAGAACCCCAGTATGCCAGAGCAGCAGGGAAAGATACGCGTGAAGACCATTTCATCATATGTTCCGTTAGTACATCTACAACTGTCCAACTGTAGACGTCTGCGTATGGACAGCAGTAGAGACCATGAGCTGCTTTTTTCTAGTGTTTAAACTGTTGTTCATCTCACTAACAATTGTTCTTTATATAACTGCCTTTCTGAACAAGCACTGTGTCCATCAGGTATTCCAAGATTTGTATTTGCATTAACATTTGAGTAAATCTGCCGTTTCAATTGAGCAATTAACTTGTATGTCTGCAGTACACAGAGAGAGCAAATAACAATTTGGAAGTGTCAATCTATTGAAAATTGTAAGACTGGGTTATTTCATGCAGTAAACACCTGTTTTTTGATTTTGATCACTTCTGAATGTCAAACTGTTAAAAACTTAGTAAAACACACGTCACATATCTGAGAGCTAAACAAATGTTTTTTCAAGATGTGTTATATCTGCAAAAACTCTTTATAAATATTTAGCAAAGGGGGATTTTCACATCTGGCAGCATTGGTAAACCATATACACACAACCCTGTTTTGGTTTTGGTGAACTTGATTAATGTGCTCCACTGAAGTTAACTTAATCTTACTAACTATGAAATATTATTAACTCTATCGTCATTAATTCAGTTAAAGATGAGAGTTATTGAACATTAAAAGACACCCTAGGAGGTAAAGTAAGGTAAAATAGCTTATTTTAATATCCTAATACATGCAGAATATCTACTAGATGTGTTCTATTAACATAGTCTTAATAAGAGTGTAAAGAACGTGATATTGTGAACGGACTCCGTTAAAATCACGGTAATGGTCTGCATTTTTTCTCAGGGTCTGAATGAGACAGCTGCATGTTGTTTGATTGAAGCATCCATTTCGAAATAAAATGACATGAATACAGAAGCATTTCTAAACATCAGGCATATCAACAGAACAGACAGCATCACACTCGAGTAAACCACCAAACACCGCGTCTAATGAAAATTGTCTTTCTATGCAACCAAGCTGCAAATGCAATCGTGTGCTTGAAACATAAACATGGTGTTGTGAGATAGTGTTTATTTATTACTAAGCCAAAGGATGAAGAGATATGTAACACACCACAAACCAAAGTTTGACTGCAGAGTTGTATGAGAGGCAGGATTTAGGCAAGAAAAGCACGTTGGGGTTAGACAAATATTGCTTTTCAGTTTGTAATACTAAAACCCCAGAGTGTCTGAACCCAGCTGTACACTGGAGCCTCAAAACTAGATGTTGTACCGAATGACTGGATATTTTGTGTAAAAGATATGGTAGATTACATACTTTAAATTAATCTGCTGTATATATGATTCATATATTAAGTAACAACATATTTGTGATTTGTCATTTCTGTTCATTGTAAACATATATACAGAAAACAAACTTTTATCATAGCTTAGTAGACTTCTTTAGTAGTAATGTTTAGAAGACTGGGATGTAACCTACTACCATTGGTAGTAGTTTTATAAATATCCCCTCAGGTGAAACCCCCAAGCTAGAAAATTATGGCAAAAAAGAGCAAGAAACAAAGATGGTTTTAAAGCATGATATATAAGCTGCTTTAAAACACTGTCTGCACCTGCCTCTGTTCTCTGACTGGCTCCAACTATCCATTCGCCCTTTCACACTCCATCTGCAGCCGAAAAGAAACCCCAAAGCTGGTCAGGATATTCTTCTTTGAAAATGGCATAAAGGGTCAACTGATCTACTTCCCCCTCTTTCCATCTTTACTCAACTCCCCTCAGGCGTTTTTCTCAGAAACCGATATGGCTGAATAGTTGAGTTGGTCCAATATGCTGCATCTTACCTCCCTAAATCTGGTTCTGCTTTAGTAATCTTTAGTTATGGCTACACTCTTCTCTCTTATTAGCCATAAATAAATGATGGTACAGTAAAACATGACATTGTTTTATATTGATGATATTTAATAGAGAAGAACCGCAAAACCTTCTAAAAGTGCACTTTTATAAATACGTAAAGGGTCTAACACTGAAAGACTGTGTAGCACACCACGCTTTTTATTTCAAACACCATCAACCGGCTTTGGCAGATTTCTGGTTGGATATTTGGACCAGGTCTCTTGGCATTATGGGTAGAAACAAAATGTGCATACACCCACGTAGATTATTAATTCAGAGATACTGAAATATATTGTAATTTGCCTAGCTTAAGGCCTCCTAACTTCCTGCTCAGGACTATGGATCGTGATTGAGTCAAATATGTAGAATATATTGTGAACTTTACCTCATCCCTAGGGGCCAGTTAGTATCTTCTATCAATTATCTATGGTGTTGCGCTTTTGTGTTGTGGTTCAACAAGATGGAAAAACATTTGGCGAAATCCATGTTTTCATTTAATAAAACCCTGCACAAACACCACACAGTGAACCAAACTGCTGCTCAGAAATTAAGGTATTAACTAGACTGTGGCTTTGGGAAATTGTTACATACCTTTTAACATTAGTGCAGCACTTAGCTTTTGGATTTAAAAATCCAGAAACTTCTCTCAGGAGAGATAAACAAAAGTGATTTATTTATTTAAATTTGCTGTGTATGCTTCAAATGAATGCTAAGGTTAATCTGCGCCTATTAAATATGTTTGTAGTCAGCTATTTGCCAACACATTAGCTCTAACATCTTTGGGTGATTATAGTAGTTATAGTCAGCTTTTTAAGTTTAATGGAAGATAAATTACATAATGTACCACGTTTTCACATGTGCACGCTTTTCCAGACATTTTAACCAGAAGAGATTTGGTGCATGACAACTCCCACGTGTTTAATTCATTGCACCATTTTAATACGCATATTTCACATTTCTGTGACAATTTAGATCTGTTACTGATTTCCTGATATGGTGCACTTGATAAATAAAGTCTGTGAGCTGCTTCCCCTGCAGGATATTTTAAACAAATCAACTGGAGGAGTCAGATACTGCAGCTTTTTCTATTGCAGCATAATACCTCTTTAGACACAAAGGTCATGTTTTCCTCTGGGGCCTCACTTATGTCATACTTCTATAAATGAACGTGACATCTCAGCCTGCCAAAGCTAAACATCCAAAAATCATCGTATTGCACCATCCTCAGACCTGTACTGGATGTGTGTGTGTGTGTGTGTGTTTCAGTTTAAAGTAATCTTACTCACCCCAGCTGCGAAGCCTAAACTTCCATCCAAGATGCGCTTCTGGAAAGGGCAGACGAAAAGACAAATTGTGGGCACGTCAGTCAAGTCAATATTTCCAAACTCTGAGGATGTAACATCTAAGCCCTGAGTAAACCACTTATTGTTGACTTCACAGGCAAAAATGCAACATGCACTCAGGATTATAAGTTCAAAGATTAAAAAAAACAGATTTCAGGCAAAATATGAGCAAAATCATTCTGTCAATTGAGGTTTCAGTGACCTACTTACAGTGCTGTGAAAAATACTACTAATCATTCAGTTCCTTTAAAACAAAATACAACATAATTTACACAGACTGACAGTCGATACCTGTCGGCTGGAGAAGACAAACACCAATGCAGCTCCGGCGGCAGTCAGGCCCCAGGTGAACAGAGTTCCCAGCAGGGCCTGGGTCACGGAGCTGTAGCCTTCCAGCATCGTGCCACACCTGGACAAATGAAACACATTCACTTAAACACACCTAAAATTGTATTATCCATATGTATTCTCCTCACCTTTACATAAAAACTATAAAATGGATGCCTAAAACTTTTTTCAGTGAAGTCCTAGTTTGAGATACTCTTCCTGTTGTCCTTTAGAAACTGGCAGCTAAGCTCAATACGACATGTAAAAGTGACACAACTAGAACACCCTCAAAGAACTACTAGAGTGCCGTGCTCGGGAGAAAGCGGGAGTCAAACCACAGGCTCTGCACTTCATGGACGACTGATCGTTATGACAGAAGAGCAAACGTTAGATAAGAAAACAGGTGTAAACCTATTTAGGGTTACTCATCTTAAATATACCTTTGAGTCATCGTGTCCGACACGCCCCATGTGTTTGTTTCGGCACACAGCAAATGTACATGGAATCCTGTTTGCTAAGGACGGTCACATCCTGGACATTCTCCACAGAATGGAGAATGTCATTGTCACAACATAATACAGCTTAAATATGTTCACCTAATTATGCTTCTCCCACCTTAGAGGCAACATGCACACGGTGTTTTAAAAGTATAGCTATAAATGTCAAAGGTATGTTTTCAGAATTGTAGAATTAACTTCGTCATCAACACTCGTGCTCCAACTTACATTTGACATTACAGACTAAGATGTAGCGTTGTTTCTTTATGTTACAGTAATATGCATACACTTTTTATAGGCGTCTTGCTTAGCAAAAATATTGTGCAGCATAACATGAATCGTTTAACAGACACACAGAGAGAAAAACACAGTATATAACAGGTGACTGACGTGACCGACCTGAAACGGTTAATTTGAGCCAACCGGCTGATTTTTACCGCTTTCCGCTTGTATCATAAAACAGTGTCATTACATTTTAATTTAACGTTGTTTACGATACTACAGAACAACATTTACTAATTCGGCTGCGTGTAATTTCATCTTAGAGCTATATTATGGTTCATTTTTACTATTATTTTCGGTCTTACTCACCTCCTGTATGGCACCTGGTGTCTCTCGTATTTACTTCCTGCTTCCCGGTACACGTGTCTATGACGGTCAAAGCCCCACCCCTCCTCACAGCCTATTGGTTGATGACTTTGACAGCAGGAACATTAAAGCGCGAGGACGTGGTTCACTAGGGGTATGAATTGTTGATGAAGTCTATGGGAAGCACTTTAAGCACATAATTTCTGATATCTACAACTGAATTTTGACTGGTCATATCGTACTTTGAGATATCCAAAGAGATAAAAAAGATATCTTCTAAATGGGTTTAATTAGAGATGTTTACCTTGAATTATGACTATGTGAAGTTAAATTGTAAATATCTGAAATGAGAGTTTTGACTGGTCAAAATGTAGCTTAAGATATCTGGAATTCACATTACGCATAGTCAAAATGACGTAGTAGATATCTTTAATTCGACTTTTGACTAGTCGAAATGACGTTACTTTGACACTTAAATTGCTGCACAAGTGAGACCTCTTCATAGGAGATGGTGGTGATGGCATTGGCCTAAAGTAAAAAATGTTCAAAAACTAAAACATGATATTCCATACTGTTCAATTCAATTAAATTTTATTTATATAGCGCCATTTTACACCAAAAGTTATCTCAAGGCACTTTACAGTGTAAGGTTTTAGACCTTACACAATATATCACTATACAGAGAAAACCCAA
>JAUMHF010000011.1:2448184-2472653 GCA_032359275.1 Microctenopoma steveboyesi | reverse complement strand
TCCCTGAGCCAGACACCCAGCGCTAGCTCCCTGTAAGTCGCTTTGGATAAAAGCGTCTGCCAAGCAAAGTAAAGTAGTCCGTCCTGCTAGAGATGAAGCCATGATTTACCTTTTCTTATGTTCTTAGTTGGTTGATGCTCACATCCGAGTCAATTAAAACCTATTTTCATCTAAGACATACTATTTTTAGATGTGTTATCAAGCTGCATATGTAAACTTTCCCTTTCTCTCCTTTATGTAATTGCACTGAAGCTCATTGAAATGAGCCACAGAGTTAAGGAAACATGGGTGTTAGCCATGGGCGTTGTTAGGCCTATTTTGGGAGGGCTTCTACCCCTCCATACATGTCATGCAAGATCTCACTGAGTGCCGGTACAAGACTACAAAGTGAGGCTTAGATTTGGTTGCAGTGTCATTTAAAAATGGTATAAAATGGTAATTATAAGAATTAAATTGACACAAATAGAAAAACTAACTCATGATGGAAACAGGGTAGACACTGATCTTTGAGAGGAAAGTGTTTTTTTCCCAGTGTTAACTCCACGTTCAAGATTTTCTTTTATTAATATCAGAAATACTGATACAGCAAAAAACAGAAGGCTCGTTAATAATTTATCCATGCAATGTCTTTCTGTGATGGTTCTTCAGTTTGAATCATTTCATCTCTGTATCTGAGAAACTGTCAGCGTCTGTGATTTTGGGAAAACAGAGCACTGTGAAATATGCGATGTTACCAAGATGAGCGGCAGCGAGCGCCAAGTGTTGATATCAGTCGCCAACAAGCACAACGAAGCCGGGGGTATGAGAACAGGTTGGTGAGTTCCACCACTATAACCAACATCACCTGAAGCTAGGCCAACGTTCAGACAGCGTTAAAGACCCAGATGGAGAGAGGGGCGTTCACCTTTGTCAACATGTAACAGAGAGGAATAAAATGCATAGGAATGATAAGACCCGCTCACATCTGAGAGGGTTTTTGACATCAGCCCTCCCATCTGTCCTACTACTGTCATCTCCGTCATGCTAGACGGAGCTGACCTCAGCGGCACAGACGTAACCGCAGCAGACTGTGGCGATGGCGTTTCACATTAGAGTGTCTTCTGCCATGTGCTACGTGACATGTGAGATTATGGGAAATATATGCTGGGTCACCAGAACAGGTGTGTGAATGGTATTACCACTTTTTGGACTGGAGTAAACATGACTGGACATTTTTCTAGGAGAAGCGAGTTTGCACTGAGCGTTAACAGGCAGCACTGGATTTATGCTAAATAAAAACGAGTAAACAACTGATAAGTTTCTAATAACGAGTATTTCCTGCAGCTACAAAGTGGAAATGTGTTTCTCTCGACCATGTGCCCTTAGTCTCCGCCACAGTGATGAAGCGCTGAAGAAGAAATGAAAGAGAAAAAACAATTAGATTACAATAACACCCAAAGGCAGAATATGGCTATAATTTCCACGCAGATTGTCATTGTGCCATTCATCCTGCCACCTCTAGGCCAGTTCTTCCTAGTGACCTGTCAGCTGCTTCATCACACCCACCTGCTCACCTGTGCCCCAGGACCTCGCTTGCATTTGAATCCTACTCCGACGTCAGCTTTTTGCCTGCGGCCTTACGTTTTGTATTCATCTGCTTATTGCCTTCACCCACACCGCTGGTTGACATCGCCTCACCATTATCCCAGAGCTGTTTTACCTACTTTAGCTTTTAAATCTGAAGCAGAACCCTTTGAATGAGCCCAGCGTTTGTCCGAGGATTGACTAGTCTTTGTGCTTCTTAGAAACCTTCTATAGATTTTGGCCTTGCATCATAAAGGTGCTCCACCAGAGTGACGACATATGCCTGTTTTTCAGCGCTCTGCATCAATATGTCGAGCATGTGACCTTGCAGGCCCCCAAACATGTCTGCTGACAGCTCACAGTCTGATCGCAGCAATAACACAGAGGCAAGTAAGACACTTGTCATCTCCGGATGATTCACATTCGGAGAAATGCTTCTGCAGAGCCCCGAAGGTTTGTGCTGGGAACATATGTCAGTGGTCATGATATCACCACGTGTCGTCAGGGTGAGTGAAGTGATTTTCTTATGTAAGCTCCCGACTTGCTCAAGGAGCGCTGAGACAAAAGTGTTTGGAGTTTAATCCCGGCAACAGGCCCCCCCGGCTGTGTGCGCGCAGCAGCGGGAGTTTTAATCTGCATCACGCTGGCGTTTAGTGATATCTACACAGAGAAGGACTTTGGTTGTGAATAATTCGTGCCTACCGTTTGTATCTTAACACACACTGTCGCTGGCACACAGAAGAAATGCCCCCCCCCCCCTAAATATTAAACGTTTAAACACAGTGGGTGTGCTCTCTGCATGTGCTTTCCGTCGTGTCAGTGGTTGAAATATTAGTTCTTATATTAAACACACACAGGTTGGACAGTAAATTGTTGCCATTCAAGTGTTATTTGCATCTAATTTCTAGTCTGATATAGAATATAAAACAGATATAAATCACAAGCAATTAACATTTTACTGTATGTGATGACTTTTCCTGAATGTACTTCATTATCAACACAGAGATTACAATAACCTACTTATGCAGTTTTTAATATTTATATCAAATAGGAACTCAGGTTATTTTAAGCATAAGTTTATGTGTCTTTATATATTTCTTTATCTTTTCCAGTGTTGAATCTACATTATTCAAATACTTAAGTAACACATTCTAACTTTACTTTAGGTACACATTCTTAAATCGAATAAATTAAATGCAAACAAAATAAAACTGGTTTTTTTGAATTAAAAACACCAGCTCTTCTCTAATGATCTCATTTAACTTTGAATCCTAACAATGCAGACCTTCGCTCCTTCACTCCGAGGCCAGTAACATCGACAACATTTGCTTCTCTTCTGCTCTGTT
The DNA here is from genome assembly GCA_032359275.1 of Microctenopoma steveboyesi. Taxonomy (NCBI): domain Eukaryota; kingdom Metazoa; phylum Chordata; class Actinopteri; order Anabantiformes; family Anabantidae; genus Microctenopoma; species Microctenopoma steveboyesi. The sequence continues at coordinate 2,469,744 of JAUMHF010000011.1, read as the reverse complement.
GGGAGCAAAGAACTCCCCGCTAAAAACGAAAGAGCAGAATCACCGCAGCCACATGTTCAGATTACACTTCCATCAGAGAAGGCGTATTTTTGCTATAACCAAACAAAAGCATGGAGGTTTCTTTGTCTGGAGGACCTGATGTTTCTGAATTGATCCACGTGCTGCTGAGCGCGTAGCTGCAAAATGTTTGAAGCTATTAAAGTTGAATGTGGTTCAATTTACCTGTTCTGAGTCTGTCACGGTGGATGTAAAAGCACCAGTGTAGTAAAGCATTTGTAGAAGTATGACCAGCTCATTGACCTCCAGGCCTGGTCATTAGGTTTCTGTTTGTTCATGCTGTACGGAGCGTTTGATTCGCAGCTTGTTGCTCGCACTCAGAGCAAAGGGGAACCGCATGGAATACTACGTGCTGCGGCAGATAAACCCTGTCACAGTGAATGCTGACTTACTCCCTCAAAGAGTTACACAAGGAGCATGTGTTTCGTAGCAAAATCAAATCAGTCACAGTGAAGAAGTGCAGCACCGCCACAGGCCATGAAATGTATGTGAAGCTGAGAAGAAAGAAAAAAGAAACGCTCATGACGGGACAACAGGCGAGAGGAGTAAAAGAAGTATGTATTTGATTTGACACCTTCCTCCTAGCTGCTTCCCTCTTCCCAGCAACACCTCGTCTGCTCAACAAAAGCAGTACGTCAGCAGCACATCGGCAGCCGCGGTCCTGGCTCTGCTCAAACCTTCTAGTCTGTGTGAACAGAGCAGCTTGATTCTACTGTTTGTGATGGTGGAGACACTGGTTACGAGCAACCGCCTTATCACCGCTGGACCTTCACCCTCGTGACCAGGTTTCGTGTTGACTTAGGCCTGTGTCAGAGTTGAAGGCCGCGCAGACAGTCGCTGACATGCAAGCAAATCAAAGCACAGAGAAAGTCTGAGAGTGATCACATCGTGGAGCTGAAGGCTTTCCACACACGCCTGGTCCTTTCTCACTACAGTAATCTCGCCCATTAAGTTGCTTTTTACATGTACATGAGAACAAGAGCGCAAATCATTGTTGTACAGTGAACGTTGCTCGTTTCTCATATTTTCTGAGGCCATTTATACATTTTACATTTCACATCTTCGTCCTGCTCCTTCAGAAGCAACCAGCAGAAAATGGTGAAAGGGGCAAGAAATGAAACTTAAACATTTAATTCTTTACCTCCCGAGATGACAACGTCTTTTAAATGATTAGATATTAAGAAACCTCGTCTAACTTGCCCTCACTGGATGTTGGTGTTTAGTTTGGCACATTCAGTAGGTAAACAGGGGTTTGTTCGGGTTGCTTGATTGTTCCTGTAACACTGATACACACACACACAAAGTCAACAATTTCAAGTTTAAAAAACAATACAGCTGATGTAACCTCCTGACATAATCAGGACAGACACTGGAAACGTGACACTGGACTGTTGGCCGCTGTGTTAGCGAGATGCTAACACCTAACTTACTGTTGAAAAGATAAATGAAAAGAGAACTGTAATAGTAGGAATGTTGATAGTGCACGGTGAACCATCTGTTGTGCACACACTAACCGTAGTTAATGCCTTCTGCTCCCAGTAGCTTTGACGCTCCCTATCAGTTTGGACATAAATAAAACTTTTAATCTTTTATATGATAACATTTTGTCCAGTATAATAATAGCAGCACTTTTGTGGTGGGACATTTTCTCATGGAGCTTTCCACTGAGAGAGTTCAGGGAAGATACCCACCATCTGCACTTGCTTGAAAACTCCCCCTTTATAAAGCCGGAAGAGGGAATGTTGAGTTGGCTTCATCCGGCAGATCCGAGTGTCATCACCAACAAGAAGTGACTGTGATGTCCATATAGAAGGCCCGGATAACACTTCACATAAGTGCAGTGGAGGATGATGGCTTTGGCAAGAGACAGTGTAATTGCAGCTTCATTCTGTTTGACAGCTTGGGGTTGATTTCCCCTTTCTGCACAGATTCTGCACAGAAAGAAATCACCTGGAGGACGAGTGACAGAAACACTTGTCGCAGGTATGTGTGCTTAAATATTCCTCATCATTTGGTTCATATTTGTGTGATTGAAAACACTCTGGTGTTAAATAGTTTATAGCAAAAACAAATGCTGCAGAAGAGTGGGCTTTAAACACGGCCAGCTCATGTGCATGACAAAACCAGCCAACTGCCGGACACCGACGCACACGCGGTGACGCGCTCGGCGGTTCTCCTAATCTCTCTCTCTCTCTCTCTCTCTCTCTCTCTCTCCCTGGTAAAGTCGTGCGCCCTGCTGCTCTTACTGTCTGCTCAGGGGGGATTCAGTGCCACGACTTTCTTGTTGGACGCAGCGCGTCTCCGAGCGCACGCCGGCTTCTCTTCATTTTTGTTTTACAGACGAGTGTAGGCAAAGTTATATTGACAGTAGCGGAATATTTTCAGATGGCAAAGATGACTTGAGGGCTGTAGTATAACCACCAGCTCTGGTGGGGAGCGAACAAGTGGGCGGCTGAACGCCAGCGCCGTGCGTAAGACTGGAGAAGCAGGTGGATGGAGAGCGCGATGCAGCTCTCCAGCATGTCAGCGGCCGGACTCCGTACTCTTCGCTGCTGGACTCTTAACCAAGATGGGCTCGATATGAGGGTCACGATTTCCATTTAAAAGTAAGTAATGCTATTGTAGAAAGAAGAAGAAGGAACGAACGTGGATTAGCGCTGATTTGAAAGGTTCTGCATTTGTCTTAGATCAGGTGATGACTTGTTTTTGTAATGACAGTCAGCCCTGTTCCTCCCGTTTTCAGTCAACACGTATACAGAATAAATCCTGTTATTTGGATTGTGTTTCCTTTTGGGAAAACCAGGACATCTGGTTCCACTGAGTGCAAAATCATGGCGCAGTTGTTCCAAAGTTTTTGGCGATTTTTACTTTACCTGTGCCAAACCTTCCTGTGCCTTTCGGTGGTAGATGCCAGTGAATGTGGACTCACAGGACACGTGCGTAATTGTCCTGGAGCGAAGAGCGAGGAGAGGTGTTTCTGGCTGAGTTTTCTCCTCACTGTCAATTAGAGACAGCGTCCCGTTGGTCTGGTCACTTGTCACATGCAGAGTAGTGTGAAGCTGCATGGTGAGAAATAAGGCTTCTGAAAACCCTCCTGCAATTTCTGTGTCCTCTGCATCTCAAGCAGCCTATTAGACTTTCCCTTTGCAGGGATTTTAATAGAGCACTAATTCTCTTTTACACTTAATAACGCGGTTCCCGCCCTGCTCCTTATAATTAAACTACAAAATGTTACCAAATAATAAAGACCCATACAGTAATCAGCATCACCTCCTGCCAAGACGCTATAGAAATCCTTTCATTATTGGATGTGTGATTAGTGCAGATGGCTTTTGCTCATGCGTTTCCCAGTAGATCTCACACTCGATTTTCTCTCTGTTTTCTCTCTCTCTCTCTCTCTCTCTCTCTCACACACACACACACACACACACACACACACACACACACACACACACACACACACACAAATAGCATTCCATATTTTATGGAATGCTATTGGATAGTTGGTGGCGGGCTCTGCCATCTCCGGACCTGCTGTTACCATCGATAACCACAGGCGTCGCTAACGCGTCCTGCAGTAAAAAAGTACATTTCATTTATTTGCTCAGATTATGAGATTGTTGCGCGTTCACTCTCACAGAGGTCAGTATTTGTAAAAACAGCTTTTAGACCAGTGGAAGTCACTAAAATTCTTTTTTTCTCATAAAGACAATTTATTCCACTGCTGTTTCTCTAAATAAATACAACATGTATTCATATAATACAGAAAACCACTGTGTAGATTAAAAGAACAAACACAAATCATCAAGTTCATGCATGCACACACGTGTACGATACTGGTCCTCATCCTCTGTGATAAGTAGCCTTATATCATAACCCTCATTAGCACAGGGAACTGTCCAGAGTGGGCCAATCAGCGTTGTGAAAGCAGGAGCTGGATGAGATGCTGTCACTGCAGGCGAAAAGTAAGAGATCGTGCCACAGTGTCAGAGCTGTTTGTCACCAAGATCAATTGAATAAACATTTGTCTTCGGCAGTGCTGTGCCCTCGTCCTTCTCCCGCTCAGGCGTTAGTGTTTTGCATACATGGATACATGGGTGAGGCTAACGCAGACACATGCGGCACACACCTGATCTGGGCTCAGTAAGTAAGTGAAAGACAGAAGAGCATCGAGACTCAGCAGACACATTGAACGCATGGGGGGGGGAGGTCACAAGAATGTGAATCGCAGGAGAAGTCGTGATGAATTTTGTTGGCAGCGCACCAGTGGATCTGCTCTCAGTGCAAATCAATGTCATCAGAGAACAGTGAGGCTGCGTGTGTTTGGGATCAGGCGTCATGGCAGCAGTGTTTACATCTCACAGTTTACTCTTCCAGCTTTGCTGCTGTGTTTTCCAGAAACAAGGAAGGAGACATGGCCAAAAGTTGTATTTTAGAAAACTGTGCATCGGGTAGAATTTGGACTTGGCTGGATTTGGCCAACTCACCCACGTCTCTGTTTGCCAAGTGCTTTCTCTCAAGTGGTGTTAAGGATTCTCCAGGAGAAGAAGAATAAAACCTGTATACTAAACTGGAGAAAATCTATTTTATGGAAGCGTACTATGATTAAATGCACGAAAGCAGCTTCTTGTAAATGAACCTTGCAACTGTTGCCATGGAGTTTAAAGGGCTATTACGGTTGTACTGTTTTACCTCAGTGAAGTGTACTGATCTTTTACCCCATGTTGTCTCTCTCTCTCCATAGACCTATCTTGCTCCTTCACCACCTCCTTACAGCTGGGATGTGAAACCTGTGGTTCCTCGTGCATGAAAATCCCTGGTCGCCCCAGTTCCCTTAGACCTTAACCCCTTAACTGTCTTTTTGTTCCAGTTTCCACAGCAACAAAAAATCATTTTTAAGCATATAACACTAACCTAAAGCTGATCATTCCCTACCCTACTCCTCCTTACATGTTTGATTCTATCACACTATCATGGCCTTAGATCAGTGGCCCTTCCTCCTGAACCCCCCAAACACCTCCATCCCTGACTCCCTCATGTATGACAGCTACATCCAAGGGAATGAGTCTGACATGGACCTGAACATTTCAAAGACCAAGGGGCCGGAACACCAGGACAAGACAAGCTCCGTGGTCATCACCTTCATCTATTTCATAGTGTGCTCTGTTGGGCTCTGTGGCAACACCCTGGTCATCTATGTCATCCTGCGTTACGCAAAAATGAAGACGGTGACCAACATCTACATCCTGAACCTGGCGGTGGCAGATGTTCTGTGCATGATGAGCCTGCCGTTCATCGCCTTGCAGCTGGCACTGGTGCACTGGCCCTTTGGAGAGGCACTGTGCAGGGTGATCATGACTGTAGGTAGGTAGAGAAAACACGGCCGACGTGTTAATGGCCAAAGAAAAGGCGAACATTTGAGACCTGAGGATAATCTGAGAGCAGGTTAGTTAGTTAGTGTGGATTCCTAAATGATCACTAAGTGTGAAGTTATGTTCCTGTTTTTGAACAGGGATAGTGACTTCCCAGCTTTTAGCTCATAGTCGTTCTTGTGTCTAAAACAAGAAACTGCAAAAATACTGCAAAAGAAAAGTATAAATTAGCTTTTAACTTCACTCAAACAACAAACCTTGACTCCGCTGGTACATGATATTCCTCCACTGCAGCTTGCAGGGAAGTTAGACTACGAAATATTGTGACCATATTTAGTTAGTTAGTTAGTTTATATGACCCATAGCTGGAATTTGAAGTGTGTCTTATTTCTTAGTTGTAATTTGTTTTTAGATTAATACTAATCACTGCCTCTCTACTTTCTCCCAGACTCACTCAATCAGTTCACCAGCATCTTCTGTTTGATGGTGATGAGCATCGATCGATATCTGGCAGTGGTCCATCCTATCAAGTCCACAAAATGGCGAAAGCCCCGCGTGGCCAAGCTAATTAATCTGACTGTTTGGGTCGTGTCGCTGCTGGTCATCCTACCGACCATGATCTTCAGTGGCTTGGACAAAGTGCCAGTTTGTGGAATAGTGTGGCCGGAGCCGCAGGATGCCTACTACACAGCCTTTATTTTCTACACCTTCTTCATCGGATTCTTCCTGCCTCTGGCGGTCATATGTCTGTGCTACCTGCTCATTATAGTCAAGGTAAATGTTCACCGCTGCTCGTGTACTATCGTAATGTAATATCACTTTCTTCACTGCGTAACGATGCGACTATGCTGTCGTTCAATGACAAGATAGTCGAGAGAAACCCAACTGTGTTCCTAATTTAAAATGACACCGATCATAAGGTTGACTGATGCTACCCTTTAATGTGTTTCTGTGTGCGTCTCCACTTGAGAGACTTTCATCCACTGACATTTCTTCCCTTTGCCAGGTGAAGTCATCCGGCATAAGAGTGGGTTCCTCCAAACGCAAGCGCTCAGAGCGTAAGGTGACGCGGATGGTGTCCATTGTGGTGGCGGTGTTCGTCCTCTGCTGGCTGCCTTTCTACATTTTCAATGTCACCTCTGTCACCGGTTCCATCAACCCCACCTCCGCTGTGAAAAGCACCTTCGACTTCGTGGTGGTCCTCGGCTACGCCAACAGCTGCGCCAACCCCATCCTGTACGCGTTCCTGTCGGACAACTTCAAGAAAAGCTTTCAGAACGTGCTGTGTCTGAAAAAGGTGGCGGGCCTGGACGAGGTAGAGCGCAGCGACAGCAGGGCGGACAGGAGCAGGATGGTTAATGACGCTGCAATCAGCAATGCCAACCTGGAGACTCACAACGCCGCCCTGCTCAACGGAGAGCTGCAGACCAGTATCTGAGGGTAAAGCGAGGTCAGAGAGATGGAGCGGAAGAGCGTATGGCTTCCAGACTGAAGGGCTGCCGCTGCACTGGTAGTGACCCCCGCTCAAAGACTGACGGATGATGTAATAGCAGCTGCTCATGGACACTGACATGAACAAAGTCCAAGGAAAAATAAACAATTTCTTAAGGGGTTCCAAAGGTCAGGGGAAGTACATTGACTGCGACACAAAACTCCTGATGTTTGTGTCAGTCAGGCAACTTAACCAAGTGACACGATTTCCATCGATAAAAAGTAAGAGCACGTAAGGCAAGCTGAGCGGGTCTGAGAGGGGACCGTTATGAACCTACTGGAGATACTGGGGCCATGGCAGAGAGAGTTCTGATCCAGACTGACCTTGGTGAAATAAGAAGGTTTCTCTAAACGCGGGAATGAAGCCTGCCCAACATTCCAGCTCTCTAAGACCTTATAGACCTTGAGAGAAACAACTGAAAGACGAGTACTTTCGTGGTCATGTTTTATTCACGCTAGCTGATTGGTCTGGTCTCACATCATTAAAAGGGCAACCAAAACAGCCAACCTCCACCAACACAGCTTATTTACTCACAGAGCAAGTTTCCTGTTTGGCCGGCATCCCCACAGGAGGAGCTGCATTGATCTGTAATCTCTTGAATTTAACATCCTGGATTATTGATTGAGTGGAAGGATGGGAGAACATAGCCAAAGTGGATCTTGCTCCTTTTAAAAAACAGTTTCACTTTGTATAAATGAATTTCAACGATCACCCCCGCTGTAAAATTCTCTATCATTGTAAGACGCATTAAGGACTGCTCTTTCATTATGTTTCCCAAACCCATTATGTGCACTTAGGTATCCTCATTTCAACAACAGCTGTCTGCTCGGGCCAACAGTGCTCATTTGTACTTACAGAGGCTGTGTTTGGACAAGGTATGAGTTTGTGTCATGCCGAAATGTGCACATTTGGTGTGGCCTGCGTGTGTTTGCTCCGTTTCACAGAAGGCAGGAAAGCGGGAGGGAGAGAGGACGGATAGACAGAAAGAAAAGTAAAGCTTGTGCAGGTCTAATATCCATTGGAAACACAACTGAAAATGGACACAGAGCTTAGGAGATTGCAGTGAGCTGCATGAATACAGGTGAAAGAAAAAAGTCAAGGTGTGTGCCCGTGGGTGGGCGAGGAGAAAGAGATGCACTGAAATACCTGCATCATCTCTGTTCTATTCTCTACTCAAGGTGTTAAGAGACCTTGTGATGGCCACAGTGATGTCCCCAGTTCTCGGGAAATGACTGAGAACAGCAACATTCAAGACGCGAGATAGTAAGCTGCGTTTGTGGAGTTAAACTCGTGCATTTACACACCACACAAAACACTTAATGAGGGAGCGTGCCTGATTTCAGTCGGTCAACATGTCAAATCCATAACTAATGTTCAGATTACCTTTGCAGAATCATTTGTGATGTGGAAGAGCCAGATAAGGATAACGATGTATCAACAGTTTGGAATAACACTAAGTTATTTCTGTTGTGTAAAGACTGCAATAAATCTATTATAAATATATTTAGAACAATAACAACTAATCTTTGTCACTAGATGGTGTCTGATTGGGATCAGGTTTAATTTACTACCTCAATGTTGTGTTTAAGGGTAAAATAAAGTAATGACACTGTAGCCTTCCCAGCCCCCGCTTTGCTACGCTACATCATGCTCTCACCACTATGCACTGATGCTTGGGTAGTTCATTCATCCATCCATCGATTATCTACCCGGTGGGTGCTGGAGCCTATCCCAGCTGTCTCCGGGCGAGAGGCGGGACACACCCTGGACAGATCGCCAGTCCATCGCAGGGCCTAGAAATAATTGAAATTCTCTGATTTACCAGGAGGAGAAGCTCCACTCAAAAACCTCACACTGCATCATTAATGGGGAGTTGGTATGTGGATTACACTGGGCAGTGAAGTGAAGTTTTCCACCCACCGAGGACACATATGGCACTGAGCCTAATTCATATTAACACGATGTAAGTGACTAGCACTGCTGTCAAACTGCCCATACTGAAACAGAACAGGTGTTCTAGTCTTTCACAATCACCTGGCAACGTTACCTACTGTCTGCACGAGAGTATGACCACGTCCATTTCCACTTTAGCTGCAGCATCAGACGCTCAGTGACTTCTTCACGACATTCTCTCTGTGTTGTAACCACTAATATTAATATGCTGCAACAGGGGCAGCGCCGTCTGCACTGCCAGGTCACAGTAGGAACACACACACACCTGTTCACAGACAGTTACAGGCATCGCTGCAGAAGACACACAGCATGTGTGTGTGTGTGAGTAGTAGCTACAACCGTCATGTTTGCTCCATAATCCGTGAATGAATACGTCATCTTTTTGTGCTTCTTTCCCTCTCTCTCTCTCTCCTTCATTTGTGTGCACAGCTGGTGAGGAATAATAGTAGCTAACACACATTTTACGCTCACCCAAAGTGAACTGAGCTGAAAAGGACTGCGTCGTGCACGGCGTCTGTCATTGCTGCGAGCTATTTGGACATGCTTAATGTAATTAATGGGACATTCTGATGCCTAATAGATGTTGATGAGGCGTTGAACGGACAGCTGAGGCAACGAGGCAGAGTCTGTGGGAGTTGCTTTATTTTTCATTCTGTAGAAACAAAGACCTAAATATGTCTGAAATCCCGAAATACCTTTGTTCATTTGTGCTGACGTGGGGATCGGATCAGTCTAAAGGGCATTTAACCAGATTTGCCACTGTATAGTGTACAGATGAGATGCAGAAGCAGGGGAACGGGAAACCTCTGCATTCCTGTGCTCTTTTACTAAAACACAAGTTTATTTGCGAAGGGCTAGAACGCGCATCTACGAGGATGCGTCGTTCAATATTAACTCTATGTATTTATGGCATCCACTGCTTGTTGTTGCATGGGGAGAGTTGCATATTCCTCCTTCTGTTTCACCTCACCAGTGTTACACATGCTGGATTCCCCCTATTTCCTAGGGCCACCATTGGAAACGTTAAAAGGGATTTACCTTCACGTTAGTCGTATTCTATATCACATCCAGCGACAATGTGTTCAAATGTGCAGCTCTTTGAGCTACGATGAGCAGCAAATATGAAGAGTAAAAATCCATCAAAGACGATGAAATGTTTTCAGATTATAGTCCTGATGGAGGTGAGCTTCTTTTAGCTTGTATGCTTGTTTCTGACACTGTACCGTGATGGATGTGTACTTTTCTGTGCATTTACGTTTATCTATGTGCCTTGAAACTGAAAATAAAACCGTGTCATGATGTTAATGTACAGCAAAACAACCTACTTCACCCGAATGCCAAAACAACCAAAGGACTTTGTACTCTACAGACCTATTGGCTACCAAAACATTACACTTGCTGTGTATCATTTTTAGAACTATTAGCTTATGTTTGTGTAATATAATGTGTGACGCAGATGTTTATTTGTGACTATTGTTGCATATAATATAATGTGATCATTAATTGTAATGGACAGGCCACTGTCCTTGTCTCTGCAATTAAAATGCAGGCCAGTTTCTGCTCCTATGGTCAAACTTGTGAGTCCGTGGGTGTGCGTTTGTAGCTTACTGTACACGAGTATGTGTTCATATTGTACAGACACGTGTAACGGCAGCTGTATATCTTATGCAGTTTGTGGAGTTGGAAGGAAGGAAGTACCTTCTTGGGTGAAATGCATTTCATCGTCGAGACACTGCGGCAGCACATGAAACAGAATATTCTACCCAGATAATGCCCTAATTGAGATTCATTCAACGCCGACGGCTTTACGCGACCTCCCAAGCACAGAACTGTTAAATCTAGCTTGCAGCGCATTGTTGCATTTAGTGTGATTGAAAGTGAAAGAATTGTAGACGTGAGCAACAATGACTACATTTCACCATTTATTATAGTAAAGTATAGTAAAATTTACTTTACTTTTCAAATAAATGGAGCTTGTCAGCCGTGCTAGCAGCGTGATCAACCCACAGCTGAAACATCGCTAACAAAGCTAATCATTAGGCTGACCGTCATTTTAAAAGGAGCTTTGTGTTTAGTGCTAATAAGAAAACATTTGCATCATAATGTGCTGAGTAAGATGTCTCTAAGATTGAGAGACAAACATTTGGAATGACCTGTATGATTTTGGAATCCTTATCAACGTCATGCTGCACGTCGTGTTGTAAGTCGTCTGATCGGACACCGGAACAGAGGAGGAAAATGAGACTTAAAACCTGATGAATACAAGAGTTTTTCAAGGCTGATGTTGTTATTGACATTAGAAAGTCTGTCAGGCTGCAGTCAGGATGGTGGGACCAGAGTTTCCCTTCAACTTCGTTGTCCAGACATTGTTTGACCTGCAAATCACCTGCAGAAAAAACACCATAAATACAACAACAGACACATTTTAGCTGACAAATCTAAATCTTGGTCTCCTTATTAGTTCACTGCTGTTTAATCTGATTTCCATGTATATGGACATGAGCTTGCTGCAACAACATTCCCTCATATGACTTCTCGCTTTGCTGCCTCCATATGACTCACGACTGATCTGTGGATTTAGTTCCACTGTGATAACAAGTAATGCCTCCTCTAATGAATGCCGTGTCTGGGGGGTGTTTTGTTGTGGTGTGGTGATTAAATGCACACGGTAGCAAGTGGAATTTCTCGTCTACCTCTGCACAGCTGTGTTTTAGGAGAGCTGAACCTGAATCTAAAAAAACCAGACTCAGCTGTGCAGATGTGCAGAACAGATGTATGTCAACAGGTCAGCGATGTACCAAAGCTCTTGTAGTGTATGATCAAGTCTCTTTATGTAAAAGTTCACTGCATGTGTATATATTTCAAGTAGTGTTACTGAAAAGGATGTAAAAGAAGGAAATGTGTTTTGAGCCTGGAAAATCTCAAGTTGCTGAGGCTGAGTAAAGGTAAAGGTTCTCAATGCTGACAAGTCTTCAGCCAATCTTTTTAGTTCATCACTACACGGTAGTATAAAAGATTCACATGAGTTAATACGCTGAAAACACGATGCTCACATAAAACCTTTTTAGCTGGATATAGCTAACATATTATCATATGTTTGTTGCAGTTCAAATCCAGCAAATACAGACAAACATTAGCATTCACTTCAAGCACTGCTGGCCTTCTACTGGACCAGACAAATGGGATGTAAGCTCAAAGTAGCCGGCTTATTTAGTTCATTTTTGTAGCTAGATCTGGCAAACTGGACGATTTGCCTGTGAGAGCGAATCAAAACAGAAAGAATGTGGGCCCGGCAACCAAAACAATGAGCTCAAAGACGCTAAAATGTTCTCTAAAGCTGACAGGAACTCCGGAGATGTATGATAATGTTTCGCTACGAGTCACACTGGCGTTGTGGTGTGAGCACCGGTGGATGTAAAAACACTTTCACTCGTGCACCAGCAGTAGACCTGTTTTTCCAATTCACCGCCTCCACCTGCACTGATTTCCACTTTTCTGTAATGAACCACGTTCGCCTCCAGACATTCTGTGGGGATTGCTATATCAACTGATAAGCAAATAAGAAAATGCAGCTTGATCCAACAAAGACAGCCTCGTGGGCGGGAATGTCCGGCTGTGTAGTAGAAACTTCAGGGGTTGCACTGCAAGGCATGAGGTTTCTTACTAGTCGATAATAAAACCCCTTTTATCCCCTTCAGAATCTTAACACGTGGCTTATTTCAGCCACACCAATCTTCCACCTACCCAAAATAATTACATTTTTTATTTGCCACTAATCTGACACCCATCATTAAGATGAAGGATTAGCGGGTGTTAACCTGGTGTTTCTACGAGATAAAGAGCATTTCAAAGTGAAATGGTGCGTGTAAGCTTCTCTAAACCTGCGAAGTACACAGAGATTAGGTTGGATATTAACGTTGATCGTGCACGTCCAGCATATGGAAACAGGCTTTCCATATACTGGAAGGTGTCTCCATCTGCTGGTCTGATCCAGTCTTGTTGGGTTGAATGAGCTGTTGCACTGAGTTTGCTAAGAACTGCAGAAAACAGTTAGATTCTAAAATAATCCAAAAATACCTTTAAATCAAGCTATCTTTAGACCCAGCTGTGACACTACATGACTGTGCCACCATTTGCACTTTATTGACTCTACTGATCCTTCCTACATATTTAATTAAGCATGTCTGTATGTATTTACTGTAACTCACTGAATTTTGCATAAATTGTCAAATGACTGATTTGGTCACGATTTGGTCATTTTTTGTTCTTCTGTTGTTTTTTTGACACGTGAACTGGCTTCCTTTTTCAGAATTTGACTAGCCATCTGCAGTGCGTCTATTCTTGGTTTTCAGGTTTCTGAAGGAGGTTGTTTGGTTAGAGGTGTGATCCAAAAAGCTTTTTTTTCTACCTTGTTTGACCTCTTTGGAATTTAGAAGCATCACTTGCCATCGTTGAAATGTGTTTCACAACAATACAGTGTTGTTTTTGACCCCCGACCTCACCTCACACCAGCAGTAATAAAAGTAATAGTTTCTTAAAAAGGATCTTTCTCTTTGGAGTTTTTATTGGAGCAACTTAAATATGCTGGAGTGGTGAAATGCAGCGAGTCCTTTTCAGAGAGCTGTAGGTCTAGCTTCTCTTGTGGGGGGGAACCGGTGAGGGATCAATGCAAAAATGACCTATACCGATTGATTAGAAGTATTACAGTGCACATATTGGTGGCCCATATGATGAATCATAGACATTAATAACATAAACTCATTATTAATATTATCTGATTATCTTAATGTTTCCAGAGTCAATGTTTCCCATGCTCACCACTGTGCACAACAACATCAAATTCTTAACTATTAACTGTTAATTTACTACTAACTATGCACCGCATGTATATGGCGTCACAGCCATTAAAGAGAGGACGTCATCTCCACGACGCTTGGTAAGCGGCCTGGCAGCTCAGTGGTGAAGGCAGAGGGCTGGGATGCGGAGCTAGCGGGATCGATTCCCAGCTGCGGCATCCAGACCATCCCCCAAACCAGGTGTGTCCGTTACAGATGCACTAGTGAGAGCAGGAAAGCTCTACAGTGTTTGGTGAAAACAGCCCCAAACATCATTGGCTCCCCAACCCAGCAGACTGCTCAGACTGTACATCTATCTATATTTATGTTTTCTTTTTTCATATTTGCAAAATCCAGCAAGGCAATGTGTATATATACCTCAGAGTCTCATTATACTGTATATAATTCATTATATTGTCCATAATCCATGTTTATACTGTATGTCTGTATCTATGATAATATATTCAACTACACCTCATATATTATCTAATACAGACATGTTTACACTTCTCTGCACTTTATCCTACTATTTGTACCACTCAATAGATGCCAAAATGCTAGTACTAGTACTAGTACCAGTTCTATGTGTAACGACAAAAAAGTTGAATCGAATCTCATCTTCATTAAGCTCAGTGCCAAATTTACTGCTGTCTGAACACGTGTTTAGGAGAAATGCACCTGTTGTTCTCAACTAAATTAGTAAGTGAAAAAACAAAAGTAACACCTTTTGATCACTTTTCGCCACATCATTTCCGGTTTCTTCTAACAGCTGCACTCCAGAGACTGAAACCCAGAGCTTTGTATTATTTTTTAGACCCCCGCTATCACTGACATTTTAGCTTCCCTCCATGATTTCTCTATATAAAAACACAGTTATGATCAACCCCTGTGTGAGAGTCATTTACACTGATATACATAATATAGTTGAAAAAAGTATAAAAATGAGTTGCGGGACAAATTTTTTTGGCAGGTGCGCTGTTGAAAATAATTCAGTCAGTGTACTTTCAGTACACATATCCAGAAAGATCCTGGGCAACAACCATGAGTTTTACTCTCCACTGAGCACAAGGTCGGAGTTTAGTCAGCTTCACAGTGATGTTGAGAGTGCGTTTAGTCGCACCTTCTGAATAAAAACCGCCTGTTTTTCATTAATACCCATCAGCGATGACTCACACTGGTTGCTCCACCAGTTTAACTGAAGATCATGGTCTTATTCTCTTTTCCTCACAGTAACCAACAGAATTAATGATCAATTTCAACAAATCATGCAGATTCATTTTGACAGATTTAAATATGTATAAATATTTGCTTCTACAAGTAACCTACCTTTTTACTGAAGCCTATTTTAAATGTGGCATATTAAGTTGAAGAGAAATGAACCGTGACCTTTACGTTACTTTTAGAAAGAATTAATTTTCTTTCATTCAGTAGTTATGTACAAGGTTAAACTATAAAAATGGAAAAACACTGAAGGAAAAGGTGTGTCCAAACTGGTAGTGTACATTTGTAAAAACTTTTCTGAGAGTAGATGTGGTTTTGTTTCAATTTCAAATAAAGTGTTAAAACAAATGTATAAAAATGGTAAAAGAAAAGTGCTCCAGTGCAACTTTGGAACTTTACACTGATGCATTCACTCAACAATCCTGATGTTCTGGAAGAGATCTTTCCAAAGATTAAGCAGACGTACTGACACGGGTTGAAGGTCACCACTGCTTCTGCTATTTGGACTCACAAACGTGCGAAGTCATTTTCGTTATGTGATGCAGATGAGAAGGTTTAGGACCACTGGAACGCTTTTCATTTCTTTTCAGTGCTGATTGCTGCCGCCTATGACTCAGTGTATGTGTTGAGTAGGGGATGCTCCTCGCACACAGAGGGGAAGTCCCAGCTCAGACGGTGAGCTCACACTGAAATCATCTTCCATACTGTCTCATTCTCTTCTTCAGACCACGGATTCTCACACCGCTTCTTCGTCTCGCCAGGTGAGTAGAACACGGTTTTCAAGCCGTAGCAGGTACAAACTGAAAACTTAAAGTTACATTTCCAGGACAGCACTTGTGGTTCAGGTGAGGCTCGTACCTAGAATATCAGTTTCCAACCGGAATGGTGGAGTTGAAGGCTGTTACCCTTTGATTCCTATGCAATGCTGCATTCAGTGACATTCGCAACACAAAAGCAACAGAAGACGTTAAACAGCTCAGGAATGCACGGGTAAATGACAGGCAGGTAACTGTACGTTACCATTTAGATTACTACACAAATATGCAAGTATTAGGCATATTAGCGATATGCACAAATGCTTTACACGATACTTAGTGCACGGGCTGTGCATGAAATGTTAAAAGCAGCACAAGCAACAGTGAGTTCTGATCATCAGGGCGTGACAAATATACTCAAGAAGAAATAGGGCTCACAATTCTGTATGTGAAAGCAGCAGAGGGTGGAGGGAGGTCTAGAACTGTGTGTCTTTCACAGTCCACCAACTCAGCACTCGCCAGAGCGGAGAGGACAAAGACAAGAACTCTGAGCAGAGAGAAATTTCTGATATGCAGCGAGGACGGCATGTTGTCGACAGCCCTTCACCTCGTTACCTGCATAACCACTGTGCCTCCTTGTATTTAAGAGCAAACATTAAAAGACATAAGTATTAAAAATCACCTTTTTAAGTAAAAGCAACACAACAGACCATCCCCACGTTGTTCAGTACTTACCAAATACTAGTTCTGAAAATTTAAAAAGTGATAATCAAATTATTGAAGTATATGTATATGTGTGTATCCTTTTTTTAAAGGATTTATTTCCAAGGTGAGATTAAAGTGTTAGCATTAGTATTTAGCGTTTTGTAATACTGTCACCTACTGTACATGATTTCCTACACGTATCTCCTCGTGTGACTGTTGTGTGTGTTTGTCAGTGTGAAGGTTATCAGGGCTGATGGGTGGAACGTGCCACGAGGGCGAATACTGGGACGGCTTATTAAAACAATGCTTGCAGTGTCATTTGGAATGCCAGCAACCACGTGTAAACGGCAGATGCATCAGTTACTGTGGTGAGAACACACACGCACACATAAGGACCCGTTTACGTGAATCTGGTGTCTGAGTGCTTTAGTTCAATTTAGTATTTTCGTTCGAATTTGCCCCCCCTTCCCTTTTCCTGACTGCCTTTCCCACGTCCTCCTGCATTAGAGTCTGCACATTGCAAGGCAGTGCCTGGCCACTTCTATGACCGACTGCTGAAGAAATGTATGTGGTGTGCTGATGTTTGTGGTAGACACCCAGCAGAATGCTCCCAGCACTGTCGGGGTGAGTACTGAACCCGCTGGCCTGGCATACAGTGTAGTGCCAATTATTTATTAGTATTTTGGTGAAAGGTTGTGAGAGAAATATGTGAACTGAAGATTCACAGCGTGTCACAATGACCAGCTGTTTTGCTACTAGTAGGCCTGGTGGATGAAATAATGAATGAAGGCAGCGTACTAACTGTTTAGTAATTCTTTAGCATAGCCTCCATGCACTGATGGCTGACACTGTGTCACAAATGAGTGTCCCCAAACACACATACAGCACTGGCTAATGGAAAAAGCAAAGGTCTTTTCAACTTCATGGAAAATTTGTGGTCTGCTCTTAAACGTCAGGTCTGTGCCAGAAAACCTCAAATCAATTCAACTATGTATGTACGTCATCAAAGGTTCCCACAGTTTGTCACAAACATATTACCAGAAACACCTGTGGCCAAGGTTAGGGGGCTTGAAGCTTGTCAGGAATCCCATGGTCACGTATTCTTCTGTTGAAGGTTGACAGGGAAACATGTTCGAATGTGTCCTGGAGAGCTTTCCTGACTCGTTGTCCCATCATTTCTCTTAACTGTGTCATTTGAACAGATTGACATAAACAGAACTAGACCGTCACTATGTTTTCGTCATGGAACGATGAAGGCCACGGGAAAGTTCCTTGGTATCTCGTAGGCAGAGGTGTTTCTATATGACTTACTGTTGTGCTGAAGGTCTTTTCAGTGATCCACATGACCAAAATCACACTCTGCTCATTGTTCTCCAGCTTTGCCACCTCCCATGATCAATAAAATGACCCCAACACACATGCTGAGTCCAAGAGAGCTTTCAGTGATGACAGCCGCGGAAGTCTCCAGCATCTTGGTCTACTCCGTGTTGGGCCTGTGCATGGTGATGGTGATTACTAGCTTGTGTATAGCCTTCGCAGTCTTTCCAAGAAGATCCAAGGACAAACCGTCTAAGCCGGGCGCCAAGAAGGCTAAACACCAACAGGAGTGTGTCGTCAAGCTAGGCGCGGATGTTGGCCAGCCACATAGCCGGCAGAGCTCCAATGGTTAGTGTACTGTTCTTAACAAGGAAGGAATCCAGACATCAGCTAGTCGAGAAGTAAACGTATCTATAAGTGGCTCTTTGACTGTTTAATGTACCCACTGCCCATTCTGTCTACAGCTTGTGCAACAAGTTCAAGCCGCCCCACTGACCGCGAACCATCAGATGACTCTAGTCCAACAGAGACCTGCGTGTGCGTCCACTGTTTTCCTGATCTGAAAGCCTTAGGGCAGGGCCACGACAGCCCACTCAGAGCACCTTTCACTTTTTACCAGCAAGCTGTCCTCCACAAAGCCCAGGTTCAAAAGGAGGCTCCTCTGTGGACTGAGGATAACCTGTACACCACTGGATTGGAGGTTCATGAGGAGGCAGCAGAGGGATGAGGACCATTTCTTTTCATTTATTGTATCATAAAAATCATTTCCACGATATTTCTGTTGCTTTTGAATTAAGAATACCGTGAGACTACTGTGTACTATCTACTGTCCTTTAGCTAACACAGAGTGTATAAATATGCATATCAATGGTCAGTTACCCATCACTTGTTTTTGAAAATGTGCAATGAATTAAACAATGAGGGAATGAAGTCATCGCTTTGCAATGTGCTTGGTTTGCTTCGATGCATTTCATGCGTAACTTACAAATGCTTGCAATATGAAGCTACTAAAACGTTCTAATTGACAAATAACTTTTGCTCTTTAGCCCTACTCAGTTCACAGTCTATAGAATATCTTGACTCAGTGAGGAGGAACCTACCATCTCAGTTTTCCTGAATGTAATCGTTTTCTGACACCGCCACTGGGAGCCGCCAAAGTCTATCAATTCCTTTACTGGGGCTATAGGTTCACAACAAGAGAATTATTTTATTACAGGTATATTCAGAGACACGGACTCTGTATTCAGATGTTTTTATGTTAACAAACGGCTAATGAAGAACCTGCAGAAAGAAATGCAGACCAACGTTGTAGTATATCCAGCAGCAGACAACGATCAGCCTCCATGATCCGATTCCGATTCTGGTGACCGTGGCCTCTATGCACATGAACACATCATGTAGAAGCACTTAGTGATTTTAATGTTGTGGTAGACGGGGGTTAAGGATGAAAGTTGCTGGATGCGGGGCTACATAGCAGCAGGCGAGTCCAGCAGCCGGTGCTGACCCTTTTGATGCTGGGACTGATCAGTACCAGTACTGCTGTATATGTATATATGTATTGTTCTACACATGTTGATGACAATAAACAAGCAACTCAAAGGAGATACAGATATAGATTTTTCTTTATTCGAGTGTTTTTCCATCACCGTGTCCAGTTCACTTGCAGCAGTTGTATGTGAGGAATGACTGACCGGATCAAGACTAACTTCTTCTGATTAGGACACCGTGGCCCGATCCAGCAACAGAGAAGAACAAAGCAACTTTGAAGTTTCACCATTTTTTTTCTCCTACATACAAACTGTACATATATACTGTCACATACATCGTCACCGTGTGGGGGAAAAAACAATCCTCTCTAACAGTGACCAGCTCAGACGGCATGCTGAAAAAGTACTGATTCAGTACACGAGCATACGCACGATACACGTGCGTGCATACACACACACACTCACACACACACACGCACACGCACTAAGAAATAAAGCGACATGCAGATAACCCCCATCTTTTTTGTTTCATTTCTTTTTCTGCCATTTGCCAGAAACAGCGTCACAACAACATATAATTATCAGCACTTTTTTTTAACACCGACCAATAATGTGAGAGTTCAGGGAGAACGCAAAAAAGATAAACCAACATTGTAATTATGTATAAAAATATAATATTCAATGTGCACTATGGGACCCCCCCCCCCGCTGCAACAAGCCAGAAGAAACAGATCCTTCACTTACGTGTCTTTGCCAACACAATGTGACTCACAAACAAACTCACGAGTAATGTGGAGAATAGCAAGTCGCTCTATACAATGTTCACAATCCCATTTGCCCCCCCCCCCCTTTCAATTGCTATCAGAAAAAAAATATGCATAACAGAAAAAACGTCCATTCCTGCAATATTTGGTCATTTGAAGGAGAGTGTTTTTAGACGCATTCGTGTCTAGAAGTAGCTCATTTTAATCTTTTTTGGGTAAATTGAGTCTTGAAGGCCAGTGGAAGGAGCCCCCCCCTCCATGGGTGGGTACACGCAGATGTGCAAGCATGGAGCAGAAGGTTAGTGGACAGCATTTGGGATCATGTAAAAAAAAAATAAAACTTCTGTCCTGTTTAAAAGGAACTAACAAAACATTGAACACTACTTGTGTGTTGTGTTAAAGCAAGTGCAGACAGATTTTGCAGTAATTTCCTTCTTATAGCAATCTATCACAATTATTTTCTTCTTCATCCCCTGAATTCCAGAGCAAAATCTTAGCAATCCCCCCTCAGGAGCCAAACAAAACCCCATGTGATTTTGTTTGGCTCTTGAACGTCGCTCCGTCTCACACTGCAGACACAGAGGAACTCCATAAGTACGCGGTAATGTTGGTTCCACGTTAGACTTGCAACCGTAGAGTGGCTTAGGGAGGTCTGGGTTTCTCGTTCCCCGCCTCTTTCATCACTCATTACCTGTTCCCATGCAACCAACTCTTGCATCACCGGCTCATTTCCACCTGCAGACTGTGCTGATGGAGCTGACTACTCGTATTCCAGGAACTGTTTGTGGTAAAACAAAAGGTACCTGGGGAGAGAAAAGCATCACAGGGTCAAATTACAACAGTCACTATCGAACATGAACTAGAACCACCGCAGCGAGGGGACTCGCTCACCCTTCACTGTCCAGCACGTCCTTGATGCTGGCCTTGGTGATGATGGCGTCGTCACATTTGAACCACTGGTCCTTGTGCTGCCGGATGAAGGTGGTGTAGTGGCCGCTCTCCAGCGTCCCCTGGTGGTTCACCACAGCAAAGAGGCTATATCTGTAACAGTTAGGAGGAGAATGGAAAAGAGGCTCGACTGGTTGGCGTGACGATGACGTTTCTGATAGGCTGACTATTACAAGGACACGCATTCCTGCACGGACGCGTCACTGTAGCAGCAGAAATGCATTGGTGGGATCAACGGCAGGAAGAGGAAGCGCAACAGGAAACCACATGCGATGCTGTTTGAGCATAGGTTGTGGTTCAGATGCTGATTCAACACATTGGCCTTACTTGTTGTCATTGTTGAAGGGCTCCACGGTCTGCTGGTACTGCCCGTTCATCCTGCTTTCTTTACTGGAACACACAGAGGCACAAACACGGTCAGCAGCTGGAGTATTTTCAGGTGTTGACTGAGCTGCCAGGTTTCCTTTCATTAACCATGAGTTTGTTAATGAAAACCTATCCAGCCTCTTAGAACTCCACACACATGTTCATAGCATCTCACTAAAGTCATGATATAAACTTTGTTAGCTTCGTGTGACTCCTCTAATGTTCAGATTTAGCTGGATGATTCCTCCAGGGATCACTGCTGTCTCTCACGGACAAACCTCCGACTCC
>JAUMHF010000011.1:2416704-2448084 GCA_032359275.1 Microctenopoma steveboyesi | reverse complement strand
CTCCTCTAATGTTCAGATTTAGCTGGATGATTCCTCCAGGGATCACTGCTGTCTCTCACGGACAAACCTCCGACTCCATCTCGACAGACTGACTGACTCGACCAGACTAGGGGCAGTTTGTGATGGACTCTGCTTGTAATCTGTAGATACAGTATGTATCATTTGGATGTGGACAATTGTAGTGTTGAACTGCTTCTAGGTTGTATTTTCTATGTTGTCTATGTTCTATGTGGTCCTTTCCATCTCACAGAAACAATCAAACCAACTTTTAGTTCTGAACCGGGAGCTGGAGTGTGAGAGGATTCTTGGAAGTGTGTTACCTTGGAATGTTTCCTAAAGATCTACTGAAAGAATGATTGAATTCTTTTCTCCTTCTCTCCCTCCCATTCTTATTACAGCTTCTTACACGTCCTTCTCTTCTTTACAGTCATTAGATGAATGTTTCCCTCTGCATGTGGACTGTACTCACCTGGAAGCCATGAAGGGCGTCATGTCCAGCTCCAGTGGGAAGGAGACATAAGTTGTGATCTTCCGGCGTAGTTTGGCCGAGTGCTCAAACCTCTGAAAACGCACAGACCTTTCAGAACAGTGCTGTGATGACCAACAACCCCTAAACCAGGCGGTCCAACCACCAAACACGTGCTCTTACTTTGAGGTGAAAGCAGGCCACGATGGGCAGCTTCTTCATGGTCAGCTGCTTGGTGGACTCCTGGTAACTATGGCAACCACTGCACTTGATCTTTGCGCTGCTTCCGAGGTGCTCGGGTCTGGTGAACCTGCGGGGGGAAAGGATGGGATTGAACACGCATGTCTGTGTATGTTCCCTGTGGGAACAGATAACGACAGGAAGCAGGGTGTGCAGTGGAGAAACGAGAGAAATGTTTTCAGGAAAAGAAATGTTGTTTGCCCTCTGCAGCTCGGTGTAATCTCACGGGCAGCATTTCTTTATCTCGTCAGCTCAGCGGACGCCACGCTGATGTGGACATTACCTGCGCAGACAGTCTGTGAGTGTTGTGGCTCCAGTGGTGTGACTCTCTCCGTTAAGTGCTGATCCGTCTCCGGGACTGAGGGGCCAGAATGGTGTGGAGGAGCCTGGCAAGTCCAGGCTAATGTCCCAGAACGGGTCTATGGTTGTTGAAACCCCACTGGAGGGACAACAGGCAGAAAAAGTGTTTGTGAGAAATGCTCCAGTGACGTTGTGCATCTTGCAGTCAGTTACCCACTTTGAAGGAGAGACACTAACACACTGCACTAATTATATGTAGAAAGGCTTAAAGGAGGGAGACCGCACCATGGCCTCAGCACCCTGAGGAGTCCTGATAACAAACATCATTCAGCTTAGCGCTACTGGGAGCAGGTTTACCAGCGTTTGATTCCCTGCTGCATGCCATTACAAGAGTGAATACACCTGAATACCTATTAAGTCATTTCTAGTCAGTAATTTCTAATCAGACGTATAAAGTCTATCAATGGTCTTTCCAGCCACCAGGGGGAAGCAGAGGTCAACGTCACTGCCATGACGGGGTTTTCCTGCTGCTGCAGGTAGCAGTGTGTGTATGCGCGTAGTTAATGGCGCAGTTTGTGAATGATGGAGAAGAGGGGAGGTGGGAGGGTCACCTCAGGGCAGGGTATTACAGAGCTCTGATCCACGCTGGTGAAGGAAAAGCGACGCGTGTCAAGCGAATCAAACGGTCAAACTTTGGTACTGTACGATGAGAGAAGGCAGGTTAAACATTTTATAGTCTGTGGGGATGTTGTCTGAACGACACACACACAGACACACACTCTCTCTCTCTCTCTTACTGGCACACTTGACAGGTGACGTCAGACTGCAGGCCTCCTGTGAAGATTTGGTCGATGATGCAGTTACAGTGGTTCGGGTTGTTGGCTTTCTTCCCGTTGTCATCTGTGTGGACATGAACACACCATCACTTAAACCATGCAGTGTAACTTCCCGCCCGCTGTCACTGTTGAACAACCTAGGAGAACCTCTCCATCAATCACTGCATCTGTCTTTCCTCTCTCAATCCTCGCAGCTTCTCTCATTCCAACCAACTCTCGTCCTGACTTCTGCTCCCTCTTCTCCGACCCTATGATCTTTTTCTAGCTGCATTCTTCATCAAACATCCTGTGTGTGTGTGTGTGTGTGTGTGTGTGTGTGTGTGTATACTTGCACATTTGACCTTTGCAGTGTCTGTGCAGGACGTCCAGCGCTGCGATGAGGAACTCGTGTGCATCTTGCTGCTCGTAGCCGGCCAGGTGACGAGCATGCGTCCACACCAGGTGGAGGAGGCGGAACGGGATGTGAGGCGAGCGATGGCCAGAGTAGAACTGGAGAAGGAAAAAAAAAGTTTCTCCTCTGCTCCCTCATGTGCACCACTGTTATCAAACTTGTACGTTCGACAGGACATTCACCTCCTGGAAAAGTTGCGACATCTCACACACCAAGCAGGAGTTGCTCTGCATCTCGCATTTGTGCCGGTCGGACAGAAAGAAGTCACGTAACAGCGGAGTGTGTGTCAGCGCCTGGACGATGCAGTTCATGAAGCACGTGTTGCCCAGGTTTATCAGACCACGCAGGCCTGAGGGTGGAGGGGAGAGAGAGAGACGGACGATTGGAACAAAGCAAAGGCAAAGAGAGAGAATGGGTAGAGGACAGAGAGACAGGGTTCTTTTTCATTGGCTGCTGCAGTGGTGTATCAAAGCTGCAATGCTGTCAGCGGTGGACAACGCACACTCACACACACACGCACGCGCTGATGCGCCTGAGGCTATGCTGGACTGCATGCAGGGAATCCCTTGTCAGACTACAGCAGCCCGAACCACAGTCGAACGCAGGAGAGGAGAGAAAGAGCAGGTGACTAAGGAAGGAGGAGGAGGAGGCTGCGTTCTCACAGACGGGCAGCCAGGCCTGTAATTTCCCCTCACCTCAGACAGCAGGGACGTTAACGGCGCTACAGCAGATCCCTGCAGGCTGCTACAAGGTGTTAAACGTATGCCAGCTCCCACCTCCCTCCCACACACTGCTCGATTCTGGTTTCAGCCTAAATGTTCTGGTATTTTCCTGAACACAGTAAACGCATCTTTTGGTGCGACTGTCCATCCATCATCTATTATCTATCTATATCTATATCTATCTGTGAGTTATGGCTCATTTACATTGAGTCTTTCCTAAATCTTCTCCGTGAGGGGCAAACAGGAGGCAATGTTCAGGACAGATTTCAGAAAATCGTGAGGTCTATTATGTTATGTATTTGTCATTTTGCCTTTCTGTTCCCCCCACACCACACCCCCTGCCTCTCCTTCATCTCCAGTGTTTGCGTCCTATTGCTCCAGCTCTAAGAGGGTTAGGGAGACGAACCAATGGTACAGTTGGATGTGATTCTCCTCCTCTTGGGGTTGTGGCGCAGCAGCTCCAGCTCTCTCTTGGTGGGCTCCCACGTTGAGTACTTCTCCCCTATACCTGCGGCACAAACCAAGACCAAACACACGACTGAACTGAGGCAACTGGGTGATAGTGTGTGTGTGTGTGTATGTGGGGGGGGAGCTTGCGCTCTGGAAGATTCTGAGGAAGAGCTTCTGTACCAACAAAGAGTGGAAATGTGATTTTAATTTGTCACAAACAGGAGGAGGAGGTCAAAACACCTACACTACCAGGGTGTAGGTCCAGGACGACACCTAAACCTTGGTTTATAGTCCTGAACACAGACTTTTAATCGTTTTTCTTTGCCTCCCAGTGACTATTTGTTGTGTTTTATCTTTTTTTTAACTGGATGAAATGTTGACATATTCTGTAACGTGTGTGCTGTGAAAGGTGGGAACTGTTTCCCATGTGTCTGGTGCAAGACCTCTTTACCCACAAGCTTCGCGAGAAACAGGTTTCTGTGTGTTTGATGCTGTGATACCTTGCATTTTCCAGGCTTTTCTTTGTTCCTCTTTGGCAATCTGTTCCATGTCTTTATCATAAATGTAGTCTTGACACATAAAGCAGTAAATTCCTCCGTACAGCAGGTCAATCGCTGGGAAGACACAAACACAGGGAGGAAGAAAGTGAAGCAAAATGAAACGCGCCCTTTTTCTATTCAGGTCTAGTGAGACTATGTTGCCATGGCGCCCAGACGCCAGGAAGCACCGGCCTATCTGTTATCGGTTACCACCATCCAGAAACGATGAAGAAGCAACCTGAGAGGCAGCGAGGAGTCAAAAGGTGAGGAAGGGGAAGAGGAGGCTGCGCCTATCTAACTGTGCAATCTCACACATCTCACACACACACACACACCACAACGGGGCCTCCACTCCCTCTCTTTCTCCTCACCTGCAGCTACCTGTTTGCTGTTGCCATGACAGCAGTCGTGTAGGTGCAAAGAGGGGAGAAAAGGAAGAGAGGGAGGATGTGGGGGAAGCTGCTGAAGAAGAGAAGTACTAAGGTGATGAATGTCACAGAATTGATAGAAGATTAAAGGGAAATAAAAAAAAAGAAAAGACGACGGTGCAATTAGATAAAATCCTTTTACAACTGTGAACAACGAAAGGGTCATCGAGTAACCATGGGAACAAGAGCATAGACAGAGAGATGAGTCTAATCCAAGGCTGCCAACAGAATACAGCAAATAGCTGTGAGTGAAAAACGGTTAGATGAAAGCGACGGGATGAGAGAAAAAAGAAAAAAGGAGGAGAAGCAGGAGAAAGGAGGAGCAGTGATTTAACGGAGGCCAATCCCACTGGGTTCGTTAAAGACGACTTAATTACCTCCTCACTCGTCTGCTGAGATCTGTGCCTCTTTTCCCTCTCTACTGTATTTGACTCTTTCCCGTTCACTATTCTATTTTTTGCAGCATTTAATTTGGCTGCTAACCTAATTAAACTCACAATTACCCTCTGTGGGGAAACACGCGCACACATCAGAGGGAGGGGGGTTGTGAGCCGAGTGATAACTAGAGTAAAGGAGGCAGATTCTCAACATCTGCCAAAAGCCAGGCTTTGTCACAGACACCCCGAGCATCTCTGCTGCAGCACGGTTCTCCACCGAGCACTGCAGTGTAACACACCTCACTCACAGCTGCAACGGCCCTGTTCTGCTATAGGAGAATGAAAAAAGAAAGGCGGGTCTGAGGTGCCTCTATTTCCATGACAGCAGGTTGTGAGTTTTCATCCTGCATTTAGGTTTTCCCTACTTCACTCTACCTCTATATAACATACTGCAGCATTGTCTTGTGGCGCATCTCTGATTTATTCTGTAAAAAGCTGGGAGGAGATATATCGATCCTCCTCGTGTGCAGAGGCGGCTTATTAAGGAATTTCTTTCAGGGGAAACAATGCAAAGAGAAACTGGTTTTTTAGACTGTGAAAGTCACAGACTTGATTCAGTGGGACTGTTGGAGGTTTCAGGAGTCTGAGTAGAGCTTGTGCACTTTGCACAGAACGACGGCTGATTCCTTACAGACGAGCTGCATGTGCAGGTGAAATGTGAAGGACAGAAAGTGCTGCAGCAAGAACTACTGGTAACAATCCTGAATTATGTCATATTTATGTGACTTGGACCGCGTTCATTCCTCCAACAGAGTTACAGACTTGGATAATCTACACACTCATTACAATGTTCAGGCATTATTCTCCACGTCTCTCTCTCTGCAACAACATTTACAGTTATGTTGTGATTATTACAGACCATGTGTCCCTGTAGGAGTAGCAGGGATGGAGGAGGAGGGGAGCGGGGGGGGTTGCCAACTGTTCTTGGTGTTCAGCAAACACCCACGTCTCTGTTCATATCTGGTTCCGTCCAGATTGGGATAGTTTGATGCAAATATTTAATTCAGAGAATTGAAAAACAACTTCTCGCTGTGAACTGCCTCCAAGAGAGCGACCACCGCGTGAGCCGCGGTGAGAAACGCTGTGTGGAGGGCGCCGGCCTGAAAATGGGAGCCCTCTCTGGCATCATACTTAGCAGGTGCAGTGCAAATGATCACAGACATCACTGTGTTGTTGTCATGTAAAGTTCTACTGTCTCTCATCTGGAATAATACGTCTGTCAAAACAAGCAGAGACAAACGTTTGGGAGAAAACTAATTGTAAACCAGAGAAGCAAACACAATGAATCCACCTTACCATGCATGAGTGTGCTTCCATTTAATCAGCCACCAAGACAGACCTCAGTCCCAATTCATTAGCAAGTTCACTAATGCATAAATTCTCTCTAATTGGCTACAGGAGGCTAAATACACAGGTGACAATCAAATCCCCCTCAGGTGTGTTTTAGACCATGTTGCAATTATGTTGCACTGGGTTGCGTAAGAGCTCACCACACACACACACACACACACACACACACACACACACACACTTATTTCTCCTGATAAAACGTATCGTGAAATCACAGTGCGTATCACAGACCTGTGAAAAGTCCAGATTCCATAGACGATTTCAAATACAGACACACACACACACACACACACACACACACACACACACACACACTGGTATTTCTGAAGCTTCCTCACAGGCTACATCTTCATTAGCCACTCAGCTGTATAATTAGCCCTCTTAGCAGTCTTGGGGGAGTGTGTTTGTATGCATAATGTACATACAGTGTGTGAGTCTGTTGAGAAGGAAACCCATTTAAGTAAAAAGGGATAATTACAGGTCTGGATGCCTGGTGTTGCACCGCGTGTCTAACAGAACACTCACAACGCACACCTGTGAATGCAGAAAGGCCCGACGTTGTGCGTTACCTAGGTTATGCCGTTTGCTCTTGGCGTGCTCGTGGATGTGTTTTTTGGCAAAGCAGGCGAAGAAGACACAGTAGAGGCACGAGTGGAGTCTGTTGAGGTGGGCGCCACACATGTGGCAGATGCATGACTTGGCCTGGAAGAGAGGGGAGACAAAGTGAGAGGCGTGAACAGAACAAAAGAGGGTCACCATCGCTGCACTGACAGACACACACTATCACGGTTCCATCGCGCTAATTTAAACAAACACATCTGCTTAAGAAACATAAGATGCAGCCGGACGTTAAAGCTGCACTCATCACTATGTTTATGTTGTGTTAGTGATGAACCAACATAGAATTATCGCTGTTTTGGTTTTATGGCCCACAACTTCAGTTCTGGTCCATTAAACCCTTACATCAAATATATTTCTAGCAGCCTGCTAAAACATTTTGATAAACCCTTTGTAAGGTACAGAAATGCTCCATCTTCCTAAAGGAAACAAGTTAATCTATTAATGCAGCTTTAAGGATCTGATCAAATTTAGATCACATCATTCATCGGTGGAGAACTTGAATGATTCAAATGCACCATCAAACTTTGGCCTCCAGCTGCAGCCAACAGCTCTAAAGGCGACATGTCTGCTAAGGTTGTGGTTTTGTCTGACACGTCAGATGCTGGTTACGTCCGTTATTTCTGTTTGAGTCGTGTTTTGGTGGCGTAATGACTAGAGCTGCACATGGTGCTTGTGTAGGATTTAAGAAATTAACAAGTAAAGCTAAAACTATGATAATTATTGATTCATAGTGAATGATTCTTGTGCATTTTGTTTGATGGTAAGTTAAAGTGAGAAGGTAATGGCTGGAATGTAGATTGAGTCTAGTTTGACCGCTGTCCTCCTACTTGTATCTGTAGAAAAACATGGTATATTTTCTAAGAAATTTGGATTGAAAAGATTAAAAAGCAAATATCACATTCATTAGATAAAGAACAAGTCAATAAATCACTATTTTTTTAGGTTTTTTCCCATTAACAAGATAAATGTGGCCTTGTATGAACAACGCGTTTAAAACCAAAGAAATCAGCAGCTTTTCTGCACAGAACTGACGCATTGCCTCCTCCTCGTCTAATAAAGGTTCAGGTTTCTGTGTCCTGCAGGTACAGCGTTACTCCCAAACCAACGTAGCCACCGTACATTCATCAGCGGTTTCTCATAGGTGCTGTTGGCTTTTAGGATTATAAGCATACGAACACCTGCTGGTTTATTTACAGCCAACTGACATAACGTTAAGTTTTAATGTGATTGGCTGAACACATCTGATCCAGGTAATCAACAAGCAGGCGTGAGACAGTGAGAGTTAAAAATTAACCCTCGTGTTTGACTGTTAAACATGAAGCTGCAGTGAGCTTAGCTTAGCATGAAGACAGGACACACACAGACACCGTCCTACAGTAACTATCTGGGCTCATCTCTTTTGCTTATGTACCTGACACGGCACATCAATTTGAAAAAAGAAGAGCACACATAATAAAGATAACATTGTTTTTGTCCCAGCCAGAGACATTACTCCACGCATAACAAACATCTCTCCTCATTCGTTTGTCAACTGGTTACAGGATGAACCTTTATTTTCCTAATCCTGTCCCGGCCTGTCAATGCATCTTTAGATTCTTTAATGTTCATACCAGCAGCAGTCCGAGCACACCTGAGGAGTAGGGACACATAGCAGAGCGGTGTCTGCTCTCCTGCACTAGTTAACGGGTCACTTGCTCTCTCCTAACACCCAGAGAACACCACGTCATATTTCTAAGTGCTGCGATGTCAAATGCATCGTCATCTGTCCAGGGAAGGGAAAGGCCTACATCCATGATGGGTGGGCAGGTGGGTGAATTAAAGGTTAATGCACTGCAATACAGAAGCATTCTAGCTGTTCAATTTTATAAGAAATAGTTAGAAAGGTCTCAGTATGTGTCCCCCATTACACACTGAGCCATGATCAGTAAACATGTAGTGTCACAGGGAGGTTACAGCAGCAGGGAAGTGAGAATCCTTGTCTGCTCCTAAGCGTAGTGTGGGGGAAAGACAGAGGGGTGGCAGGAGGAGACCCTGCAAATGCTGATCCTATGTAAATGACAGGGATGTTGGGCTGGGTCCCGGAGCACACATGAATGCAAGATGCATGCAGACTGCCAACAGCAGGCTGCCACACTGCAGCTGCAAGGATGCTAAGAGTGTACTAACCTGATGGAAATATGTACAATAAGCATCTATTTCTCCTCCTAAGAACAGAGGCTGATCGCTAACAGACTTCATGACTGTCACAGCAGTTACACCTCCTGCCAGCGGTGAAACATCTGCAGCATCGTGGCTGAATAACGGGTGTTGGTCTCATAAGTGCTTTGCTCATTTTAAAACACACACAGGTGACTCCCAAAGAGAGGAAGCACCGCGGCGCGCGGCTGGCCTGCTGGGAGGAAGAGGAGACACAGCAGGCGCGGGGCCAACGCATCACCTTCCTCATCTCTGGCTGAGGAGCTAACGCTCAGCGCGGTGCTGTTCCCCTGGCCTCACTGGTTTGGTTTGGTTTAGTTATGTCGCTCAGGCTGGTGAACGGGGCGATAGGTCGAGCGCGAGCGTGGGCAGACGGAGGACAGGCAGTGGTTTGGCACTGAGGGCGATTCATGTTGTTTTGGTAGGGCGGGGAACGGTCCGCGCACGCGACGGCAGCCTCACACACACACACACACACAGACACAGACACACACACACACACACACACACTCTCTCTCTCTCTCTGTCGCATGTTTGAGTCTCTTCTAAACACTCGCTGCCCTCCGTCACTTGTTACCTTGCGCTTTCTGGTCTCGGCTGAGCCGCTCCACACGAAACACTGATAAATGACCCTTAGGTTCTGCTTCCAGTTGTCCACTTTATAGCCGCTGACATGGGGGCAGCCTGCGGGACTCATGGTAGTCAAAGCATCCCGCTTTGCCGTCCTCAGAGCGCTGAAACTTGTCCCAATCCCTCAGCGCAGACCCAGTCCAAACAGGCTGAGTACTAGCTTTCCAGGTTCGTTATCCTCCGATGGCTGCGTTCTGGCTAACTGGACATGTCCTGTGTGCGGTAACCGATACGCGCGCAGCGGTGAACATACAGACCGATTACCTCCCACTAGATATTAAATATCATGCAGGCATTCGAATCGGGGATATCGCTGTATGGGTAACTCCTCGCATTGGCTGAATTACATGTTAGCAAGCGGGCTAAAGTTGGTTAGCATTGGAATTTCAACTGCAGCTTACACGGCAAGTGTCGTGAAGACCCACCTCATTCATAGCGCGAGCCAATGAGAGCTCGCCGCTGCGCATGACTGGCGTGTGCCAACTTTCTTTTAGCAGTTGAGTCCCGCCCCTGTGATGTGAATGTAGCGTCGTGATTGGCTCCTTTTCCTGCCGACCACTTCCGCCTGTTCGAGGACGGTGATTGGCTGAGGCGTGAATCCGTTTCAACGCAGCAGTCGCGAACGTAAAGAGTTGACGAAAAATAAATTTCATATCACAGCACACGAGAGTCTTTCCACAAAGCAATGAAAGCCAAAGCTATATTCTTAAACAATTTATTATTAACAGATCCACAATCGCAAAGCTCAAGCTCCCAAGTGACATGACAGTTTAGTTTCATCTGTTGGCTTCACCTTATAATAACAAGCTGTCAAAACGGATTTCTGTACAATGCCCTAGCGACCTCTTGTGGATCCGACCTAAAAACAAACAAAAAAAAGGGGGAAAAGAGGAAAAAAACCAAAACAAAACAGTGCACCAGATTGTGTACGACTCCTCTGCTGTGCCGAGTTTGGTCAAGGGCATGTCCTTGTGTACAGATTCACTATCGATAATATCTACATTCTAACCAAAAGGAGTGAGAGAGACGGTCATTGCAGTCTAAACAAATGTAGAATATATCAGAATTATTCCTCGTCAGTCACAGATGTTTTATCTCACATGTAATGCCCTTGAGTTATGGCCGTCATGCAGCAGAACCAAAACAAACAGTGAAATTATTCACACATGTTTGGAACAAATAAGTCCAGTTTTTATTATTGTGATTTCTGTTAATGTAGCAGTGGCGCTCAACCTGAACATTGATAAATAAAACACTGACAAAATTGTAATCTTTTTTCCATTTCTCTAAGGATCTTTTGTTATCCTCAAGACACTGTGAAGAAAGAATAACCAAATTTATCATCATTCCACACACTTAGATTTTCCTTGACCAATGTCCTTATGCAATAGAATGTTTGTTTTCCTCTTTAAAAAAATCCAACTCATCCTGGGAAGAACGTGTTGGGGTGGCTGTAGCGTTCTCTCCCTGTCCAAGTCCCCTCAGGAATAACTTGATGTTTTGCTACCAACATCATCCTCCTGCGATCCCATACTCTGTGTGGGGGGAAAAAAATATATACGTGTCACATGATGACACTAGTAAAATATAAGACCCAAAGATCAGAAGAAAAATGTATAGACATTTATGATTGTGCTACACGTCACCTTCTGCACAAATTGTGGGTTTACTGTGATTTCCTGATCCATTGACTTTAGTTTCTCATCCAGCTCTATACATTTCAACATCTGAAAGATAGAAACATAGTTTGACAATAAACGTACTTACTAATAATAACACCCAGGGATTCGCAAAGTAACATGATAAACGTCTATGCAAAACAACAATACTGGTATAAGATCCTCACCTCTTGGTCAATTTTGTGGAGCATTGCTGGGTTGTTGTATTTTTCGGGGTTGTCGTGGAAGCATACCATACCGTCCTTTTGGTTAATGCTAGCGTAGATCTCACCATCTTCAATCTGCAAAACACAGAGAAGAACATGAAGAACACCACCCTTTCCAAAATCTAAGATTTAACTTTATTTCTGTTACAGCCAATGCTTTCGCCCACAGGAATCAACATTTAATCACCCTTATGACATCGCAGGTTAATTGAGTTCTCCCCGAGTGGTGCGACATCATAAGAGACCAAGCAGAGTTCATATAAATTACTTGTTCAACTTTGTGTTGGTGGAGTCATTGAGCTACCAGCGGCCTGGTAGCGGCCTGGTAGCTCAATGGGTTAAGCGTCAGACTGGGATGCAGAAGGTTGTGGGTTCGAACCCTGTCTGAACCCTAATCCCCTACCAGTTGTGTCCCTGAGCCAGACACACACCTGTAAGTCGCTTTGGATAAAAGCGTCTGCCAAGCAAAGTAAAGTAAAGTAAAGTGGAGTCCCTGATGGAACAATCAGGCCAGACAAAGATGACTGGATCTAATTTACAGCATTGACACTCAAGCGGTTATAAATGCAAGCCGTGTCATCACCAGAGGCCACTCTACTTTCCACTTGTGTTTCCACGTCTACATCATGATGTAAATGTGTTTAAAACTTCAGTTCAGAATTGCCATCGTGTTTTCTACTGGGCAGGTGCTGCAGGTGTCTGTGCTGCTGTACCCAGGTGCGGTATGAATAGAAATGTGTAGAGTGGGTAAGTGGCTACTAGGAAACAGGCTTTGAGAACAAATATCATGGGTCAACATGTCTCAAGTGAGAAGAGTCTAAAGTTTTGGTTTTAAGTTATGCTACGCAACGTAAGAAGTAGGAGAATTAAGACTGGATCATTTCACTCAGTGCGGTCACAGGTAATAATTTCTACAGGTACCACAGATACAATTGGTTTACAGTCAATGACGTATCTTTATACTTGTTCTTACCTACTTTTCTATGTCTAAAAACCTTTCACTTGAAAGTGGCACTGATTTTAGCATTTAAAGTTGGCCACCTCAGGATGGGTAACGGACCTCAGCTGCTTTAATTTATAGTACAACACAACAGACAAGAAATACTGCTGATCCTGACTTAAGTGCTTCTTCAACAATCAATCTCATCGAGTCCAGCGTCTGAGTTTACCTATATAATGTCTGACAAGGCTAAAAGGATTAAATAATGTAGGTATGAACTGATTTCACGTAATTAAATGTGTATTTGATAACGTGCTGATGGCTCACCATATGTAAGACGTATTTCTCTGCTTCCTGGGGGCCCGACAGCTGCACTCGACTTGCCATGTCTTGCAAAGACAGTGTCAGAAAGGTCTGCATGCGGCACATCAGACAAATTTAATTTAAAACAGCAAGTTCAACACAAACGTGAATAAAATATATTCCACATTTCTTTAGGGAAGTTACATTTGAAGACGTTAACACTGGGCAGACATCACCCCTCTTACATTACAGCTCCCATGAAAAAATGATGCTTTTTCACTGATATGTTCTCGTGGAGACGTCTGTGTGCACGTTAAGGAAGTAAGCGTACACACACAGCAAACATGCAGGCACGCCCACCTTTGTTAGCCTCTGGATGTTCTTCTTGTAGAGGGAGGAGAGGCACTGCTTGACCAGGCCTGTGTTGTTGTCTCGTGTGAAGGTCTCGCTGTGTTTGTTGACCAGGTTGCGCAGCTCGGCCGGGTTGTTGGTTGTGTAGATCTGAGCTAACTCGTGGTACGCATTGCTCAGGGGCTGGAAAAGAAAATAGGTTATCAGCAAAATGAATGCACAGATTTTTCCTGTTTTTTTTTTTGTGTTCACAGTGCAGAAAAAGTGAGCTAGTGAGCTTCTGCATTTCTTTGTTTCGAGTTGTGATTTTATACTAAACAGTTCTGCCTATAGGTACAAACTGGACAAGCAAGAAATAGCCACTGTAAAATGTTAACAGCTAGCTGATCATGCGCTCTGTAGAAATTGCCTGGAGCCATGTCTGACTAAGACATGTAATGATGTGACAGTTTGAGTTTGATGCCGATTGCGTTAACCACTAGTGAATGAGTAATTGTGCGTTTAATTAAAACTTTTTAATATCTTTATGGGGATATGTAATGCACATCCTTGCCTTGCTTCCTCACCTTAATGAATCTCCCTACTATTTGTGAGGTGTATTTGGGCAGCGGCTGCACTTTGCCGTGGAGAATGAGCGACACCAGGATGTATTTCTTATAGGCTTCCAACATGATGTGGCTCACTGCCATGGCTGGAGTGGTTATTGCCTGACGAGAGAAAGTTAGAAATGTGTGGTACAACTGGCACGTTCAGAAGCATTTGTGGGTAAATTCTAAAACTACTGTAAAAATAAATATGAAGAAATGTTGTTTTCTAGCAAAGACATGAAAGTACAGCACCGTACCTGTTCATAAAAATACAGTGCTCTTTCAAAGTTTTTGAGGCCCGTATAGATCATGCCACCATAGTAGTAGTAACATAAAAAGTGCTTTGCGTCATAGGCTCCATTCTCCTTGCAGATATCCATCATGTCCAGCTCCAAGAAGGGCAGGGCGGGCTTGAAGCACTTTGCTAACAAGCACAGCTGCGAGAGAGAACGGCATGTGGTGAGTGACGGGATTCCACTAGAGAGGATGTAGTAAACAGACAATCCTGCCACTAAACTTATGTCTGCGAATAATTGAACAGAAAATCTTAAACCGCATATTCAACAAGTATTCATTTGGGAGGAAGAAGCACTCAATTAAAGTTAAATGAGTTAAATGAGCAAGTTGAAGCACGAGGCCTTTTAGTATCGCAGCAGAAGCAGTGACTTACCTGACACAAGTCTGCATGAACTGAGGTAAGTTGGTTTGTGTTCATCTGCATTTTGTCTATTGCCTGTTTTAGAACCACGACACCCCTCAATGGCTGTCGGAGAAAAAAAAAAGATGCGTTAACCAGCTGCTGCTAACCCGACACTCAAAGACAGTGAGACAGTGCAGGGCTGTAACACACAAATGTATTTAAATATTAAGCTTAAGATGAACATGCTGCAGCTCACTGCTGTCACGAGATGACTCATTTGGGCCACGTCTTGTCTGACAGAGCTGAGAGTCTGACCTTAAATTTAAACTTCGCCAAAGGGGAAAACTGCCCCCGCTGTGAGGGGCACAAAACAGGTCCACTGCACACATTTCACCCTCACTGATGCCACGGCACAGTGTCTCGTGCGAACATCGTGTGCACATTATGGCTGCATCGACTCAGTAAAGCTAGACAATAATGGCATCAGAGTAAAGAGAAAAATATAGAAACCACCAAAACATCACACATGGGATAAACACTACAACATGTAGGTGGAAGGAAGTGGTTTTCTCTGCTAGACAACATAGAGTGTGGTCTCAAGAAGGGTTTCTAATGTTTTGTCCAGCCTACATAAATGATGAATAAATAAACACAACAGACTCCATTCATTCCTGTTTGCATTCTGTATCCTGAGCTGATATTTTAACTATTCAGTCCTGATTAGCAACCACAATACTGCAGCTCACAGCAAGTGCTGCTGTGAGTACTGAATGAATACAAACTGCCTAAGAATAACAGCTTTTCAGAAAATGCAAAAACCCATTAAATGTAAGAAAGTATACAATTACATAAGTTGTGTGTGGTGTGTGCATAACACGTCCACTATTTTGACAATTTACACACTAGAAAATATAAATGACTCCATTCAGTGAGCAAACACTCTACTAATTCCTCTGAATATATAACATGTATAAAGAGTCAGAGATCAACAGTCTCACCTGTTTCCGCTCTACAAGCGCATTTGTCAACTGGTGGCAGAGACCAGCAACTGTGAGAGAAAACAGAAGATGAAGAAAGTGTTAAATGAACTTTTAGAAGTTAGTTGATATCTGGCAAAACTTGGACGAGTGAACAGGATGTTTCTACACTTACAGATTATTTAATTGCAACCACAATTTCTAGACAAACACAGTCACACTTACTGTACTGACATTTTTCACAAGCTAAAAGGTGCAACTGAAAACTCGCACAATATACAAACACGCTTCCTGGACAGTTATGAGTGAGAGATTTGTGTAAGTACTTACAAGTGTCTGTTGCATATCTAATGTGCTCTCCATTGCAGGTACTGATGAAGAGCTGGACTTGGGAGAAGAGCGTCTCAAAGTCAGGTATGTTTGGCATGGAGAACTTCACAAATCTGAAACATAACAGGTGAGATGTTGGTTAACAATGAGTAGAACAGACATAGGACACTTAAGATGTTTCAGAAAGAAATGAAAACACATTATATTTGAGGTATTAGGCCTTTTTCACAGAGTTATTCTAAGTTCTTTCATGTAAAATTCTAAACATTGGCATTTGAAATACAGAGTGGGTCTTAAGCCTGGCATTTGAGGTTTGGGATGAAGAATAATGTCTAGTGTGGCCACACACAACATTTTGGTCTTTGTTTTTCATAGTTCTGGGTTTTTTAATGTGTGCAACTACACTCAACTTCACAATCACAGTAACTTTCATACCTATTAAATCCGGTGCTGTGCAGGCATTTCTTGCCTTCTATATAACAACATTTATTCACCTTCATTGCTACAATGCTTGGCAGGAATGCCTATGTTCTTAGCAGTGCATTCAACAGGTAGCCTGTATTTGTTTCATGGTCATATCAAATTTACTGTGCTATGGGATACAAAGAACCTATAATAGGATGAAAAAAATTAAGATACATTTTATGTAACATATGTCATTATTTAGTCCGTGTAATTTCTTTAAACCAACTTAGCAGCTGTAATATTAGCAAATTTTGTCTAGAATAACTAAAGATCTTTGAATCTTAAACTATTCTTTGCTTAATACATGAGCTGCTGTAACATTGCAAGCACCATCCCCTCCCTGTCAACCATCTATTTCCACCACATTTAGCCTGTTCATCACAAAAGTATAATATGACCTTCCACAGACACACCTATTGTGTCTCAGCTTAGAAAATAAACAGATGCAATGGGTGTAACTATGGCATGGGTGTTGAGACATCTCAGAATGGGACAAAGGTGAACAGATCAACAAAGCAGCTGCAGCTCTCACCAGAGACAGATAAAAAGTTTTTAATTATAACTGACATGACGATGGCGAACCTGGGTAAAAAGGAGAGCAGGTACTTACAGCACAGCCAGCACACCTAGGGAGTGCTCCTGGATGTCCAAGGCCCCCAGCACTGTGTCCAGGTGGGACAGATTTTTGGCCAGCAGCTCCCCACTCTTGTTGATCAACTCACACAGTTGAGTCATCTGGCCTGGTGGGTGGACGACAGGAGAAACTAAACCTTTCTGAATTCCCTTTACAACTTTGAGAGGACATACATCTAAAATTATCCAACATAGTTCACACTTGAGCACTAGAAACAGTTTTAACTTTAGAAACTATTCTTTTTGGCAGGCCTGCTATTTCCTATTCATTAGTAAATGAAATTCATGTTGTCACAATTGGATTTAATGTCAGAGTTTCAACACCACATTCTTATTATATGCTGCAATGCACAAGAGGGACACATGCATAAATATTTAACTGCAAATGTTTCCAGAAAAGAAACACCACCCATCATAGCAAATTGAAATTGTAGAGTTATATTAATAATATCCCCCTACCATAAGAAGATGGGGGGTAGATATTTATAGTATGGTTAAGAATTTTGTTTGTTTTGTTCTTGTTCAAATTAATTAATGATAAAATTCAACATTTTTTGGCAACGACTGAAAAGACAAACATTGCGCACTGTACACAACTGTTCATAACCATCTTGTTGTGGTTGAGCATATATATATCGGCCGGTGTTCCGTCAAGGCCTTGCAACAGAGGTAATGCATGTGTGATCGACAGATGACTTTGAACCAATAACACTCGCTAATTCAGTCCAACGACCAATAATGTGGGGCTAGGGCGGGACTACCGGTAGGTAGTCCCCAGAAATAATTTTCTAGATCAAAAACAAAAAGTATGATTATTATATATTGTTTGATAACTCAACGATTTCTTGCTTATCTACGGCGTCTCCGTGTAGTAACGCAAATTCTGGTAATACTTAACATGACACTCGCAGTCAAAGAAAGGCATTTTTATGGTGTGTTTACATGATAAAGCAAAAACAGGGCTCTCACCACTTTGGCTACCTAGCTATCGGCAAGCATTGGATAGCATATGCTAGCTTACTAGCTAATACTTCCCAGTCGAATGACTTTACCAAACCTACCTTGAGCGGAGAGCTGCCGCACATTGTTCACAAACTGCTCCAAGGCTGAAGCCATTATTTCCTGGGTCCAAAGTGGAGGTAATTTGCACTGTTTTTCATTCAAACGTCAGAAACAACTCCGTCCGGACTGAGACAGGGGCCACACAGCCGCCACTGAGGTGAAGCTGTCGCGAGATCATAAGAACAGAAGACACTGCAGCGAGATTTACGAAGTTACCGTTGGATTTTTAAAGGGCCAGATACTGGATTTCGCTCATGGCATTTGTTACATACTCACCCCCAGATTCATTATTTTATTTTATAGTATTTTTATCAATAAATTAACATATTGTATTCGTCTTATGGGACAATTGTAGTATTTTAGCTTGTAGTTCTAGCTCTCAACTTAGGGAAAAATAAAACACAGGAAGTGACGACAGGAATTACTGCGTTGTCAACAAAGATGTTATAAAATGTAATAGCTCCTGCCTTACTGACTATAAGGCATTCACTTATTCCGAACAGGATACCAAACTTTCTTACACTTACACCTATAAAGATATAATTATGCAGTCTGTCTATTTACAGAGGAAATACATCATGTACTGAGTTGTTATTATAACAACTGAGGAATTATATACATGTTCGGCATCCATCCACGGTTTTGTATTAAAGACAGGACTTTTCAGGAGATAACAATGCCAGGCCCTAACTGTACCTCTTTTGCATGTGGAATGCCTACAGATTTCTAATAAGAAAATCAAATATTTTAATAAACAAATCCTGATATCTTGTTTAAATTAACAACACAATAAGCCAAAACACTTGCTATTACATTATAGATGTTTGAATAGTTAAAAGGTTTACCTTCTACAGGGTCTTGAATTGTGATCAGTGACAATTCAAATATATTTAATAGATTTGTAACAAAAAATAATAAATAAATGTGACCGAAATAGAGAATATATAGCATTTATTTTGGCACATTTCCAAACGTCTTACATTTTATGTGCGGTTTATGGAGCCGAAAGCTTCTACTTGTCCCTAATGCTTGAAATGCACTCTCAATAAACCCTTTACTAGTGGACAAGTCATATAACAAAAAAAACAATACTAATAATGTTAGTGCTTGTAAAGACAACTGTGACTGTGCATGGTTGTCTCATAGACGTGCATAGGAGTGAGCCCTCGCGTTGTGTAAACTATCTCTGCTTGTAGTACACTCTGTTCTCGCTGCTGGTGCGGCGCACGCGCCAGCTGTGTTTTTCTCGTTTCACTCACGGTTGCACAAACAGCCATTATCACAGATGCTCCGGGTTTGGGAAAGGCTGTGTGCCGGGCCGTTCACACACACTGACAAAAATGCGAACCTCTCGCTGTACACTGTGGACACAGGCACGTCACATTTGACCTGCCCGCTGCTTTGAGCTGATACCAGCTAAAGTTAGCTAGCGACCTATAGTTAGCTCGACGGCAGCTGCCCGGCAACAGAGAGACGCCCAGAAGTGATGGGGCTCCGCTAACAGTCGAACAAACCAACACGAGTAACACAACAAATGCCCGGAGCTGAAACGAGACGTTTGAACCACCGCACTGTGAGGAAAGATCTCGCCGTTTCTCGTGGCCAGTAGCGGTCAGCGGTGCAGCCGCTCAGTCATGTTCGTTTCCGGGGTCCGCACTATCCGCCTGCTCGAAAGAACCAGACCTTTGCTCCTTGGTCCTGTGAAGACGTCTCGCCTGAACATGTCGCGCTCTTCTACCTCGGGTAAGAGACTGCGGGTTCTGGTTGACATGGACGGGGTCCTGGCGGACTTCGAAGGGGGTTTCCTGAGGAAGTACCGGGCCAGGTACCCGGACGAGCCCTTCATCAGCCTGGAGGACAGGAGAGGCTTTTGGGTGTCGACG
Source organism: Microctenopoma steveboyesi (assembly GCA_032359275.1). Classification (NCBI taxonomy): domain Eukaryota; kingdom Metazoa; phylum Chordata; class Actinopteri; order Anabantiformes; family Anabantidae; genus Microctenopoma; species Microctenopoma steveboyesi. The sequence continues at coordinate 2,428,422 of JAUMHF010000011.1, read as the reverse complement.
CAGTACGGACAGCTGAGGAGTGACCTGTGTGTAAGTGAACACGAGCAGGTGTGGGTAAACACACGCCTGCAGATCCAGATCCAGATCCAGATTCAGTCAACCCAGGAGGTCCCGGGAGGTTCAGGTTTCTGAATGGGGTCTCGGTAGAAACTGTTGTTCTTTGCAGTGAGAAATTCTACCACTAAAAGCAACTCTGCAAAGTCAGATCGGACAGGACTAGTTTATGTAGAGACAGAAGAAGTGACTTTGGTTAGAGAAGCCATGCGCAGATAGAGATTGGGTCGGGGAGTGAGGACTGACAGTGCACAGCGTCAGTTGTGCCCCCACAGACACACAAACACTGGATAACTATGGAGAAAGGTTGGTCTATGTGGTGGGCCTGATACCCACTGTGGGGCCCTGTGGAGGGGTCACCGCCTAACATGAATAAAGGGTTTGCATAGGAATGGTCACACAACATTCAGCGCTCGTAGCTGTGCATTGATCTCCTTTATGAGACAGTATAATGGGGAACATATTTCACACTATCCTATTCATGCTTTCACATACAGCAAAATATGTAAAGAGACTATAAACTGGGCGGAGGCAAAGGGCCCAAGCTTCAGAGATAAACAGGAAGTTATTTGCAGTGTTCTTTATTATTACTGATATTTAAGTCGTTTTGTACATTGAGGACATGTGTGGATACAGTACGCGCACTGTTAATGACGTGCTGCGCGTGTGTGTGTGTGTGTGTGTTCTGACTCCAGGAAAAAGCCATCAGTATCTGGCAGTCCAAAGACTTTTTCATAGAACTGGAGCCCCTGCCAGGAGGAGTGGAGGCAGTCAAGGAGATGGCCAAGATGGATAAGTATGTCGCGAACATCCTGGTTCCCTTACGTGGATGCAAATTATGATTCATACGTTTTTGGTGGTCTGAGATCAGGGATCCGTGTAGATTCAGCGTCGGCCGACAGAGGAGCACATTTGGATTAAAACCGTTTTTCACCTTTGTATTTGTAATTATTCTCATAAAGATATAACGTGAGTATGTTACAGGCAGAATTCAAACACTGCTAACGTCACAGGCTTTACTCCTAACACGTGAAGGCTAATTGGTGGATCTGGTATTGAGATTACACAGAATCTGTATGTAAGCTACAAAACATAAAAAAATAAACGGCTTTCCTCATATTCAAACATTTCTCTGCTTCTAGCTGGAAAACTCCAGATGACGTCACCTGGACGAGGTGTCTGGTTAAGATAATGCCGTAGAGTTAGCAACACTACAGTGTTTTAGGCAGAGATGTCCATGATATTAACTGACTAAAGCCGACATGTGTCTGTCAACCTGTGAGGAGCAGTTAATCCGAATACAATTTAAGTCTATGTAGTAATTTTATTACTTTTTAGCTCTGTTGAGTTTCTGCTTGTGCTGGAAACACTGATTTTAGTTCTAGGGCCTCAAACGCAGCAGCTTCAACAGTGACATCTGGTGGTTTGACAAACATATATCAGCTCTTAAAACAGCTCTTAAACTGTTCAGCTCCTCATCAACTCAGGCTTAATGCAACACAAGTGCAGTAGCCCGAGTAAGATTAAATCTGAAAATGCTCGTTCATGAAGTTGTTTTCTGAACTTTCGACTCATGTGCTACAGCCTGTGTAAAGATGAAGCGCTGTACTGTCGGCGGGCCTCTGGTCGGTCGTTGAGCCGGCCTCGTGCTCTCTGTATGCTGATAGTGATTTCTCCGGTGATTGACTGTGCGTAGGTGTGACCCGAACCAACACGAAGGAGGCCGTGTTTGCCGTTCCTGGTAGCATTCTCATAAGCACACAACACGGTGGAATAATATCTAAAAATAGCCTTCATGGTTATGAAAGTGTGTGTTTACATTTCCTCTCCCGGTGGAAATGAAGGACTATCTTTACAGCTTTGTTTTCCTCCATTATAGTTTTTTAAACTTGTATTTATTAGGAAAAACAGTGTGACTGTTTTCACCGTTGTTTCTTTCTTTCCGCAGCACAGATGTCTTTATTTGCACCAGCCCCATAATGCATTACAAACACTGCCCGTATGAGAAGGTGAGCCTCGTGCCACTCACATCAGCCATTATGCTCCTTTTTGAAATGCCTTTTCCAGTCAAATCTCATCCTCAGCACGGTCACCTGTGCCCGTGTGTTTTTGTCCAGTATGCTTGGGTGGAGCAGCATCTGGGCCACGACTTCCTGGAGCAGGTCATCCTGACCAGGGACAAGACGGTAATCACAGGAGACCTCCTCATAGACGACAAGCCTGACATTCTAGGTGAGGACGGGATACTTGATGATGATGACTAAATGTAAATCACTAAAGTAATGAAATGAGTCATTATTTAAGTATAAAGTCTTATTCTTATGTTGTGTGGGTGTAGATGTTATTGATGCCATTCAGTGTTGCTCTTCTTCAACATTGTTAACGTCTCACATGGCGACTTGATACAGTTTAGAAGCAGAATTGTGACAGTTTTACAATTTGAATTCAGTTGTAATTTGGAAAACATTCGGCAGACAGATATATATGGATGCATATACGCATGAAATGTGTTGACAGCGCCCTCTAGCAGCCAGGGGTTTAACTACAAAAGAACCAGCATATGCCACAAATCTTTGTGTTGCAAACTTTGCTCCCAACTTAATAGATAATTTTAGCACCTAATTCAGTTTTAATTCAATCTGTCTTGTCTCACACTGCACGTCTTTCTTGTGCACAGTTGCTATGGTAACACGTTGTTCCTCTGTGCTATAATAACAGTGGAAAAGGCTCTTTATTTGTTCATACACATAGTTGACTCCCACTAAAGCCCCAAGCTCAGTGCATGAACACGAGGAGAAACCAGAAACTCGACACGCCTGCCTTGACTAATTACAGGACGATCGGTTTTCTGGGACTGGATTTACTACCTGGCAGAACAGGGCTGACAAACGAGTGGTGACATGACATGATCGACATGTAAATATGTTCCTAAAAATGTAAAAAAACCAAATATGTTGTGATCTGTAGAAAAAAGGAAGCGAATGACAGAACTGTGTTTGTTTATGTGGGTGTAATATTCAACATCTTCCTCAATGCTGCGTTTGCACCTTTATTAGACAGACGCCACAGTGTGCACAGGGAAATGTGTGTGATATGTAACCTTTCTGTTCCGTCATGTTTTCATCAGGTGTGGAGGCCAAACCATCTTGGGAGCACATCCTGTTCACCGCCTGCCACAACAAGCATCTACCCACCAGTCCTTCTCAGAGGAGACTCCTGTCGTGGTCAGACGACTGGCGAGCGGTCCTGGGCGGCAAAAGGCAGTGAGGCGCTCCTCTCGCCCACATGCCCCGGGCACCGCCGTGACACCATCGCCGTGACACCATCGCCGTTTCTGTGGGTGCTCAAGCTGGGAGGTCTGGCTGCGTCTTGCCGAGGCTTTGCCAGAATTCCTCTCTGAAAAGGTTCCGTGGTGCTTTACAAACTTGTTGCACAGTGTAGAGAGAGGTTTTTCATTTGTTTGACCACAAGGGGGCAATATAAGACCGAGCACGAAGCTGTGCACCATCACCACTTTCACTGAAACAAGAAGTCATTTAACGTGGATACACAGGAAGTGTAAAAGGGCAGTTTACTGTGATCTGTGGACGTTTCTCTGCACGGTCAAACACATTTCAGTTTGTCTGTGGCCAACACACTCAGTGATACCTCAGAAGGTTTTTTGTTCTCTCATGGAAACTGTATACTGGTGCTTTTTAAAAAACGTGATCTATGCATCGTAATTGGGATACTGATGAGAACGAAACACTGCTCACAGACTTATGCATGTTGCCAAACGTGTTACTGGTATAGATTATTCTGGATGAGTTGTTTGAAAGTTTAGACTTGTTGAATGATTTGTTCTGTTAGATTTTGTTTAGTTTTTACCACATTTTAGACGGTTTTAGTTTAAGCCCCCTAACTGTAGCAGTAAGTCAGACATGTCCCACTACACTTGAACCTCATCATTACTTCTCTTTATATGAATTACACAATATTTAAATGAAGCTTTATGGTTAAAAACACTTGACTGAAAAAGCAAAAGCCACAAACCTCCATCTTCTTCACGCCGTCTGGTCCGAGGTGGAGCGTTGTGCTCAGCACTTAGAAGTGGAGCTGGGACGCATTAACATCAGGCCAGCTGTGATTCCGCCTGTCGCTGCTAATGTGCTTTTTTCGGGGAACAGTGGTGGATGCTGAACGCGTGTTTCAGGAAACGAGCTCTGAGTGCTGTGTTTTTGTGCCTACTCTGAAGACCTGATTAAGCTCGTTTCTGTCCGTGGGATTTTTTTATGCTGCATTTTACTTCACCTCACAAAGTAAACAATAACATGGGGATGGACGCGCTGTTAACGGTCCTAACGGTAGTTTTCTTTTATTACGCTTAGTTCATTTAGATCCACACTGCCAAAAGTCACTCAAACACACAAATAGCTTTGACATCTGGACTCGTGGTTTTACATTCTGGCAGTGCAGGAGCGTTTTAAATAAACACGATGAACACAACCTCTCTGACATTTTGGCATTTCTTTCTCTGATCATATCAGTTCACTGCAGTTCTGTAGTTTTCACTCAACCAGGTTTATTGGTGCTAATTGTCAGTGATACTCCACTAATCTTCTAGTGGAGGAAGAACGTCTGGGCCCACATACAGTACAGTCCATCAGACTTCTATGAGTAATAATGGTAAACCTGGGGTTAAATGAATCAAATCTGCTGAAATAACCTTTAAGAGCAGCTCTTACAATGTTAACCTGCTTCAGAAAGAATCATCAGGGACATTTGACATTCTATTTACTCCACTTAAAACTCGATTCTTTTTAATATCTCACAGAAAAGTCATTTAATTTAGTAATAAAATTTGCCAAGAAGACACAGTGATAATGTGGCTACTCACAAAAAAGCAGCAGCTGCACAAATCAGAATAATTCTAATAAGCACTTGGATGAAAAGCTTTTCAACTGTTTTTTTACTGTAACTTTCAGTATGCTTCAAAATGTGGATGCCTGCTGTAGGTCGGACAGATTGAGCAGCTCGTAGCCCTGAGGCGTTGGTGTCCATCGCCTCCTTCTAACAATACATCCTCAACTTTTCTTTCTACACCATTAGGTTTGCGTAGTGTTGTTGTGACCCGTTGCAAATCACCCGGTTGCTTCTCTCCACCATTAACCAGTCAACTGGTTCCCATTCTTCAGAAGGTCCGTTCCGTGTGACCACCCTGCTGATTCCCACGTTACTGTTTGAGCTGCTTGACATTAAAAAGCCAGCGAACTGTAGCACGAACGCTTCGTCAGCCTTTTTTTTTTGTCAATGAATGTCTCATGTCTGTGATGCTGATGTGATCGTTTTCTGCTGCAGCAGCAGCTACAATGTCTGTGGGAAGGAAAGTCTTTAGGCCAGATGCTGAAATAATTATATCGACTCGAGTTTTCTCAGCTGTCGACTTGACTCTGTGCTCAGATAACGAGGAAGTGATCAAACATCTGTTCTAGTCGCTCACATGCGAGCTCCACGTGGGATCCAGGATTGGTACGAGACAACATCAGTAACCACTGAACCTGGTTTGGATGGGAATGGATTAGAAATACCAGAGAAGCTTGTGTGATGGCCCTTTCTCTGCAAATGAAACGTGGCCTCACACAGAACATAAAATGAAGTAGGATGCATCGTCTTTGTGTTTGTATGTACAGCGGCGTCAGAAACTGTTCAGACCACTTCTCCTTTGTCAGGTGCAACCTGCTTCAACGTTTCCCAGCATTACTGCGTTGACTGGATGGGTCAGAAAGACATGTCCCACAACTCACACTAAAATATCTAATAAGGAGGATCAAGAAGCCAGTGTTTCTGCGCTGCCTAGTGGAGAACTGTAACTGAAACATGACGTGTGTCATAGATGAACAGGACCTCACTGTAAAGCCAACGTTGGGAGTCATCACTCTGACAGATGCACTGACTCACTACTACCCCTACTGTAACACCAACTCTGTCCAAAACAACCGTCTCCGGCTCTATAATCAAACCCAGTGACAGCCGCGTTTCTTCTGTATGCACCACTTCACCCGGAGGCTCAATTATGTGTTGGACTGTTTGACAGGATGTTTTTGTTTGTGCATCCAATTGAAAAAAAAAGCTATATTCTGTTATCTCTCTCTTCTGTTACATAAATTATTCAGCACTGTAGCAATGGTTGTACATTTTTTTACTGCCAATGCTCGACTTAGTTAAATGCAAGGTTTTTTTTAGGCTGAGGTCACTTTACAGAGATATTTTGCGCCGATATGCCTGAATTAAAAAGATAATTTTTTATTTTGGTCAGCATTTAAATGTGTCCCACTCTACTTTAAGAGCCCAAACGGACACACGGAAGAAAAAGTTAAGTTATGGTGGTTCATGGGCAGAAATATACGACACACAGTGTATCCCTAATCAGTAATAAGAAGCAGGAAGCCAGGTTGAAATTTGCAGATATGTCCATACATGCTAAAGCACCAAGCTTCAACGATGTCAATGATCCAAAAACACTGAAATCCCAACATATAACTTCATCAGGGGGAAAAGGTGGAAGTCCATCACCCAGCTGACCATGCATGTCACCTGAAGGAGGCTGCAGTAAAATCAAGTCAAAGTGGCAACTGAAGTTTTATTGTTAATTTTGTTTGATTGAGTGTAGACGTTTTACAGTCTGTTCCAATATCCCAGTAGCTTTTTAGCTTTGTTTCAGCTTCTGCCAGCTCCTAAGAAAGATATCTATCATCTAAACAGCCACATACTCCATTATTTATTTAAGCTAGTTCCTTGTCATTTGGTCAAAAACTCAACCAAGCAGGAAAAGCCATAGTGTGGACTTATACAGGCTATAGTCAGGAATACAGCCCTGTGGGGATGTCACTACACTGTGCAAATGTTTGTCCTTACTAGGAAACAGCCTCAGAGGAGCAGTAAAACAAATTTCTCCTTAATAAATAATACAAGAATCAGAACAGTACAGTTTGTATAGTTTTAACAGTGGAGCTATAAAACACAAGGCGTCTCCAGAACAACGCGCTCTGAGAGTCAGCAATGTTTAGATTAGACTGAAGGTGACGGTTAACCACGAGCTGCTGATGCTGACGTTTAATAATCAGGAGGTGACCTACTCCACGGAAGCTTCCGTGACTCTGTTCGCCAGCGTGTTTGTTTGCACATGTACCAGTGAAGCACATTCCATGAAATACGAAACGATACGAGTGCGCGACAGGAAAAAACACAAAAAGCAATCAAGCAGCTACAACAGACTGAACCAATCAGGTGGAGCATTTCCTGTTTGCTGAGCTGGGTTTTCTTTGTTTTTTGTTCCATCAGTAACAGGCCCCCTGTCCCTCGCTCTCTGATATCCTCTCCGTCTGTTTGGATTGCTCTCCTGCTTGTCTAATTGCTTTACATCACAGAGGAAAAGAGATAAGGTTGGAGTGTGTTGCAGAACCTGTTCCAGACGGGATTGTCTGCACATGAAAATAACAATAAAGCTGTGGTTTAACAGCCTTGACAAGTTTAAAATTTACTCATTGCATAGTTCCTTTTTTACGTTTTCAACCAGTGAGCTTGATGATATCTATTAAAAGCTAAACACAGGTTGATGCTGTTGGTTTGATAAACGTGACATTTATCACCCAACTCAGCAGTTCTCATCATTACAGAGCTCTAATTCTTATGCTCTCTGGGGCACTTGCCACCTCTGATCACCCTCTGGAACTGCCCCTGGCCAACGAACGGAGCGACGCATTCAGCAGCATAAGGCCACATACTTTCCTTGTCCAGGTGTCAGCGCGCCGTGCATTGCAAGTTGCTTGTTTGGCTGTAGTAGTAGGAGTAGTGGTGAAGCCGCAGAGTGCAGTATTCAAAGTACGCCACCGTGTCCACCACAACATTAAAACTATCAGGTGTTGTAAATGTTGTTGGCAATCGATGTATACAGTGTCAACAGACTGACTTTAGTAGCCCCAGCCAGCCAATAAGAGCCCAACCTTACATTAAAGGTCCTGCATCAATAAAACTCTTTGTGTCCTAAAGACTGCACATGTTGTTTCTCATATCTGAGTCACGAGTTAGCATGTTTTTGCCAGTGCCAGAGTTGGTGATTCAGCCAGGCGTCCACGGCATTATGTCACCCCCAGCACTGTGTCTGACTTGATGTCACCTATTTGTTTGTCTCCGTCTGTATATCAGTCATGCGTTCGTCTGCGTGGAGTGAGGAACAGGACGCCGTGTCTTGCTGAGCTACGGGCGTAAGGCAACCACTGCATGCTGCCAAACAGTCACTCGTGTGGCCGTGTTTCATTTAACGCTCTTTGGTTTTGTCCTTTACCCACGCCTTTGTGTGCGAGCTAGCCACAATAGGCCACATTCAAAGCGCTGCTTTGCCAGTTGTGCAGTAAAGTGCACTTAGGGAGGACATGTCGACCGCACAGGGCGAGAGGGTACGATCAGAGAGAGAGAGAGAGCGTTGCTTAGTCATCAAGGAGACAGCTGAACGTTGTGGTGCAGACTCAACAATGTGGGTGAAAACATGCCAGATTCAAGAAGCCTCCACGAGTAGACAAAACAACCAGACTCCACCCGAGTTTATGGACATTTTTATAGTAGAGTTAAGCATAAAAGTATTTGGGAGACAGGTCCCAAAACCAGAATAACCCCTGCAGTCTATATTTTAGTACTGCTTCACACTTGAGCATGTTGAATTGTTGTCAGGCTCTGATCTATCTCCAGCACTCGTAGACCATTGTGCTTTCAGACTGGGACAGTATATATATATATATGTCACCATTAAGTTTTCTGTGTGTTTTCACGTCAGTCTTAAAAAGGCGGGACTCTGTTTTCTTTTTGAACTCGCCATTAATATCAGAGTTGATCAAACTACTTATTAAATACAGAACTGCAAGTCTTTTTCCTCTTCCACGCTCTTCCTTTCTACACAGTAATTATAAATTAGTGCTGCTGAAAGTTACTGGAACTGTGATTCACTTCTAAGTAAAGCTTGGCTATTTGTACAGAAAGAATGGAGCGAGCAGAGAAAATGGATTGGCACATTAAGCACGGGACGAATTGAATGATCCTGTTTAACAGGAGAACATATTTCATTGTCGATTATGTCTGCCTATCTGTGTGCGTGTGTGTGTGAGAAAATAGAACAGAGTGCATTTGGACTGGCCAGTCTCCGCAGCAGTGGACCAGACCACCACATCATGCCGTCCATCTTCACTGCTCAACAGTTATTGCTGCTGACATGTTGACGGCTGTAGGGGTAACATCTTTTTATGGAGCTGCAGGTACTGGACTGAGCTGGAAAATTTTCACATTAGCCTGCTCACGTCATACGTAAACATGTGTTTATTTTGGTATCTGAAGGCCCTGTTAACAGGATTAAATGTGACACATAGCCACCAAAGACGCACATTCACATATTCGCGTGTAACCAGCAACCAGTCATGATGCAAAGAATAATAAAGGACGCAACTGTTTGTGTAGTATTTCTATAATAACCATGTCCCACACAATCCCTAACGTCCTGTCTCAGAACTCCCACCCCACCCCCACAGTGCTGCTTCAAATGCTAGGGGAGAGATATTTAAAAAAAAACCTACAAGCTGTTAAAAAGAAAAAAAAAGCCTCCTGGTTGCATTGATGAACAGGGAAAAATAATTTAGGTATATTAAACCTATATAAACATTTATACCAAATATATCAATTTCATAAAAAAGATGTATATGTTTATATATATATTTATTTAACTATTTATTTATTTCATAATTTGTGTTGTTGCACATTCAATAATTTTATCTGTCACCTTTGCCTCTCAAACTTTAACACTGTTTTCTAGTCAGACGATTGGTCTGGTCTGAAGGATTTTTCCCACGTGGTAGCTCTCTGAATGAGTGTCTAACAGGTGGGGGAGAGACTTTCTAAACTTGATATTAACATCATCACAAATCATTTAACATTTGAAACATTCAGGATGAGGTCATGTTTATAGAAAGTGTGGTCACAAAAGCCTGACGAAGATTTAACAAAAAGGCAAAAGTCTAAGTACAAAAGGCCCAGACTGAAACTTTCTGTCACTACACTATTATCCAGTTCTGAACTTTCTCACTACCAGTACCATTTCTTGCGCTATGCGGACTATGCAGAGGCATAAGACTCCGCCGCCACTAGGGGGCTCCCAAGATCGTTCGAATCAAAGACGTTTATATTATTAGAATTACATTTATGCCCACTACCATAAACTCCACCATCACAACTCATCCTCTTTCTCAGTACTTTTTCAGTGACTTTTCTTTACGTTTTGTATTATATAATCTATATATAATAATTATTGATGCCCTGGGGAAAGTTCTTCATGGACAGGCTGCCTCTGTGAGAACATTAGCACATTAGTGCTGCTGTTGTGTGCTGTTAGAAATATTTCATACTTCTAGATGTGTGACTTAGTTATTGAGCTGCTGACTCAACAGACTGTTCAGGAGCTTTGTTACGGGCTTCTGAATACAAGAGAATAAATAATGCACAATGCTCAAAGGCTCCACGTACATCAGCGCAGGAGCTACAAAAGCAGAATGTGACGCAAACCACACAATGTGTGTTTAGACAGTATCTTTTTGTGCATATGTTTGTGTGGCTGGCAGAGAGAAAGAATTAAGAACGAAGGCTCTGTGCTGGCAATCTGAATGGCCAGAGTTTGAAAGACTCTCTAGAGTCTGATGAGGGTACAGCTCGTGTGTGTGCGTGTGTGTGTGTGCGTGTGTGTGTGTGCGTGTGTGCATGACAGCGAGCGAGCGTGTGAGCGAGGGAGGCAGGCAGAGCTGCCAGGACAGATCCTGAATCACTCAGCGCTGAAGTGAGAGAAAAGTGCTATAATTAGAGAACAGAGAGAAGATTACACACACGTCTCACTTTGTCGTTTTTAGGAAGATCATTCGGTGTGAAATATGTTTTCCGAGCTGACGCTGAGAGGGTGAGATTGTGCCACTAGGATGTCCTAAACATCGGGGGAGTGAGACTCACACAGCAGCTTGTCGTAGCAGCGAGTCGTTGGCTCAGACGGTTTCTGGGCTCCAGTCTCATGTGGTGCTATTGTCTGTTTGTAGTCGTCCAGGTCTTCTGTTATATATTAAAATATTCCTATTTTTATTTTGCTTGTGTTATATTTTTTTAAAGTCACCCATTTCTGTATTTATCTTCGCGTGTTTGTTGTGAAGCTGTGTGTGTGTGTGTGTGTGTGAGAGGGAGTGATGAGTAGTCACATAATTTCTGTGCCAGGAAACTTCACACATTGACGTCTTTGCTTAACAGATTGAGGCTGCTGCACAGTGAAAGATTCAGTGTGATGTGGAGCATTGATGCCAACTTGTCACTCACAAATACGCGCGTGTGTGTGTGTGTGTGTCTATGAGCTGCTCCTCGGAGTCAGTGTATTAATACTTAGATGGCAGTCTCACCATGTAAGGTGTTCTGTTGTTTTTAGATACAGTGTGACGGCATGCGTCGTCATCAGCAGAGGGAATCCTGGATCGTCCTACAGTCCGTGTATTTATAGATCACATATACTGGCGTATACATTATCCAGAGAATTTCCTAAATACAGGTCCTTCTCAAAAAATTAGCATATTGTGATAAAGTTCATTATTTTCTGTAATTTACTGATAAACATTA
>JAUMHF010000011.1:2373599-2386332 GCA_032359275.1 Microctenopoma steveboyesi | reverse complement strand
CAATTAGACTAGAGTAGAACAAGTCCTTTGGTTTTCACCAACTCCTGAGAGACACATCTGGGTTTTTAGCTGATAAATACCTCTCTACGTTTTTCTCAGCTAGTCGCATTTAATAGATTCATCAGAACGTGGGCTTATGAACGAGCAGTTCGTTGCCCAAAGTACTAAAGCTGCAGATCGGAAAACCAAAAGCAAACTGCTCTGTGGAGTTAAACACATAATTCTGCCTAAATTACTTTGGTAATTTAGGCAGAATTACTTTGGTAATTTAATTTAACTTTACACTGGTATTTTTGATCTGCTCCTGTCATTGTGAATTGTATAAATCAACTTTGTGCATTTTGTAGCTAACTGTGTGATTGCAAAGACACACACATGTGCCCATGGACACGCACACACACACTCTTTACTTCAAGTGGCGTCACTACAGATCTGTTTTTAGAGCTTCTGTTACTTTTACTGTAGATCCTTTGGTCAACAACAAACAGAGGCAAAAGGCTGCAGAAGGAAGTGCAGGTTGTGGCTGAAGCTGCTGCTGGATGCACAGATGAGAGAGCTACAGAAACGTGTTAGTGAAATGAGGTGGTGTCTGATAAGTCAGAGGCAGCGGCACAGGGCTGAAGAGTGACTTCAATTCGAATCAGGGAGAAAAGCGTTAAATTAGACATCAACACTAACACGGACGCAGTAAAATTAGAAATGTGTCCACGTAGCTCTGTGTGAGGAAGAATAGGGGTCTAACAGCTTTTATCGGTGACTGGCTCATCAACCCGGGAGCACTTGCCTAGCAACCGAGCATGCCTGGGTTCTGAGTGATGTGGTCACAGTTGTCATAGAAACGAGACACACGTAAAAGTTTTTACCTCCTGACCTTTTTCAAGGGGGAAGTGATTTGCAACTTGGCGAAAAAATTTTCCATTTGCTGGTCGCATCTTGTCATCAACGCCGCTTCTGCATGCCCTCACTTAATGCAGGTCGACATTTGACGTGCAGCAGCTATTTGCTCAGCCAGCCTCAGAGACCCAGTCTCCCCCGAGTTGTTCTTATGTAGACTTTACCAACTTCTCAGGTAATGCTCGATAGCGAGCGCAAAACTTAGCATGGGAAAGACATTACGTTTGAATTACGTGCATTGGCGACCACTTCTGGCCCCCAGTCACACACGCACACACACACACACACTTACACGAATGCCAAGCCGAGGTAGTTGGCAGTGCTGCCCCAGTACATCGGGTTCTCTATGAGGTTGAAGGGAAAGCCTGTCACCTTCTCATCCATCAGGATGCCAAAATAGTCACCTGAAAAACACACACACACACAAAGTTTTTCAGTTTTAAAACATTTGTCATTTTCACAGAATCCTCTCACAGCAGTAACTTTAAAGTTGTTTGCGATTCACGCCAGCCTTAACTCAGCAGCAGCTTCTGATTCGGGGCTGAGGATGCACTGCCAGGAAACGTGGCTTCGACACACACAACCTCTGTTACTGACGTCAACCATATGACATCATGAGAAAACTGGAGTGAAGTTCTTCCAACTCTCCAGAAAATGTAAAACTGAAATTCTTCTCACTTGTATAAGAAAAATAAGAATATTTCCTAAGTTTCTTGTTTTACTACAGATATTGCATATCAATAAATAATGTATTGTTAGTAATAATAATAATAAAAAACTAAAACATTTCAACTTCAGGTCAGTCATTTTATCAGATATGTTTGACAGTGTCTTGGGTGTAAACCAGGACTAGATGTCCAACGTCTGTGTGTTTGTTCATTGGGGGGTTGGGTCTAAAATAAAAAAACAACAAAAACATTAGGGACAGCTGAACTAGGACACTGCTCACTGTAACCCGAGCACTTACTATGGGTTTCTATGTCATAAGATTTCCCAGGTATTGTGTGCACACAGACACCTGCATAATCTGACCTATTTTGGACATAAGTATAACAGGACATGGACATTCAAATACCTCTCCAATGCCTCCCTCGTCCACCCCCCACTCACATTCACACCTGCGCACACAAGGCTTCCAGCAGGTATAATAACCTTTATAACCCATGTGGAGCTGCTGGCCTTGTTTTCTGTTGAACAACGGCTGTTAATACCAGCGTTATATAAGATTTTCATTATGTATACTCATTTTAACACCAGGTAGGACATGCTAAGACGCAGATTACATAAACAATAAGCTTCGTTTTGAATAGAAGACCAGCTGTATCTAGTCATCAAAAGAATATGCTACCCTCATTTCTGACCTCTGAAGTGACTGCTGGTAATCCATCCACATTTGAAAACCAAGCATAGCATTATTTTCATGCTCCTGCGTCACTGTCGTTTCACCGTGGTTATGAAAATGGGCAACCTGGATTTTCAGAGGAGTAGGGAAAGTACTGTGACAGCCTAAAGGTTGGAGAAGTAGGACTGCGTTTCGTAGGCTGTGATTGGCGTGTGGAGGTCGAGCCAGCTGGCCAACACATAAACACTGTGCGTAATTTGATTGTGTTTGGATTTTCCTTTCTGCCTCAAGCAATTGCTTTGAATCATCAGGTCACCGTGACTCAAGGGGCTTAATACGGGGCAAACAAGACATCAAATTACAACACATGCCCACAGGTTACATCTTCCAGCACAAGTGTGTTTATGTTTTTCGGGTAGCCAACGGAAACATGGTGCTGGTAGGTTGTCATGTAGCTTAAAAGACACCCCAACACACACATTGTTATCCAGAGATAGCTGAATTCAAAAGAACAAACACTGGAAATAGAATGAAGTGACATCCAGCTACTGAGGAAATTTGAGGGAAAATACTGAGAAAGTTTTAAAATTCAACAGCTCTTCATCCATCTAACATGTTAGCTCTTGGCAGAGAGGTTCACTTTAAAGACATGCAGGCTGTTTCTCAAATAACCAGCATCAAATACTGTATTAATAGGTGCCAGTGTCTTTAAAGTCAAAGAAATGCATTTTCATTTGAACAAACCAATGTCCATTACACCTGAGGAAACTCTATCTACCAATTAAAACCATGTAACCATGAAAAAAGCATTAATACTGGTATTGGACTAAAACTCATTGTCAACTATACTATACTACTTTTTTATAATTACCCACCTAGGAATGTCCCAGTGAATCCCAGCGCGAGGAAGCTACTGACCACCAGAAGAGTGCCCAGCACCATGAGTGCTACTCCAGCGTAGAACACAGCCATCATTTCCATCACCTCCAACCTGGCCTGGGCCTTCATTGCCGCTGCCATACTGTAAAAAAGAGCATAAACGTCATTTAAACAGTCTATTCCAGTCTCCGAACCTTGAGCTTTTGTAAAACAATTGTCACGTTGGAGTAAAAACGCGCTACATTTATTACCGTGAATGGACTTTCAATGAGCTGGTTGGGGAGGATGGAGGACGTCTAAATTAATAATGAATACTTTATTGATCCTCTTACTGTCTACTGTGAAGGACTGACATGCAGGAGACCCCGAGGTCCCTACCAAAGTTAGGGTTAGGAACAAAGAAAGAAAAGTACTGAGTGTTTGGGTTTCTAATGCAGCTTTTGTGTTTGTGAAGCAACTGTGTCATTTTTATCCACTGACCAGCACACAGTCTCTTCCTGACTCTAACCCACTGCTGTGATGTCTGATCCCAACAAACACGCGTCTGGATGTTAAAATGTAATGTTGAATATTTTAACAGACAGAAAACTGGACAAATATATTGGAGGACAAAAATGTGTCAGCTGTGAACATTTTATTGATGCGTTGAGTACCAATGTATGTGTGACTCGTCCTTTAGCTGTGGACATAATGGTTATTACGTTAACAGAAAACGTACCTTTATCAAAATGTAATTGGGAACGCAGTTTTGTTCCATACGAACATTTTTGGGAGGCAGGGCTGGCAGAAGTTTGAGAATGAAAACTATAAGAGGGTGGAGTGATGCTCCACACAACATATTCAGTCTATGATTACTGTAATAGAAGAATTCATCTGAGGATTTGAGACTTGCAGCCCAAGTTCAGGGTAAAATATTTTACAGAAATATAAAAATGGCTGCTAACTCCTACCAAGGTTGTCTGGACCTGTGGTCAAGTGGAAAAGAAGATAAAAGTCATCTGGATTGGTTTTATTTGTGCTTTACTATTTATCTGCAACTATTTGAACTGAACCTTTTTTATATTTTTCTGGTTCCACAACAAATGACAATAATTAAAGTTTAATGACAGGCACGGATATTTTAAGCGAATGTGTTTAACTTGGTTCTCCCTCTCTCTTTTCTATTATACAGGGCATCCTGAGAATATGTCCGCTTTTTAGGCGGATTTCAAAAAGCACCTTATCAAACCCACTAACTAACTCTGAGATGCCAACATGACATCACTGCACTGGGGTAAGCGCCCCACTAAAACAAGAATAGAACTTTCATGTTCTCTGAAAACTGGCTCCTCTCATCCTCTCTTTCTGCGTAATAAATTTGTTTGTGTGGTTACAGCTAGCGACTGATTGTTTGGCGAGAGTGCTCGTAACTTTCCCTGAGATCACACTTGAGTGTAGCCCGTGCTTAAAGAAGTGTGAGGTGTTGCCTGAGTATTATACAGTCAAAGCATTTTCATTGCATGGCGTTATCCTGATGTTTGGATGGAAAGTGTCTGAAGAGAAAGGGTGTGCGCTTTGAAAGGTGCTCAATTTTGAATTAAATGTTGCCTGTTCAGAACCTGCCAAGTGCAGACATAAAGGACAAACCCGTACTAAAATGTAATAATTGATTTTAAATCTGGAGCACTTACAGCTGGAGTTCTATCACAGTTCAAAGTTTGTTTTATTTCATTTTAATTTAGGTGTTATTTTTTTAGGTGCCATTTCTACCTCCTAAAGGTAACCCGCTGGTCGGAGGCAACGTATGCGCAGAAAATAATCAAACCAAACACTCAAGGCTACGGCTACATAACCAAATCCAGCTAAAGATTAGCAATAAAGCAGCTGCTAACATAGGCACAGCAAGGTTGGCTGAAACTGCTCTCTCTAAAGATAACCAGGCCAAAGGATTCAAACTCCTGGTGTTGTAACGATTGTTAATGCTGCAAATGATAATGGAACTCACACAGGTGCTGGTGCTGATGCGTTTCAGTGTGTGTGTGTGTATGTGTGTGTGTGTGTGTGCATTAACAGCTGCAGATAAAATGGCTCCAAAATCCAAACTGGGTTAGGGGTTAATAAGAAAAAAAATTGGGTTAGCGTGTCTGTGCTGTTAGCGCTCGAGCCTTTTCCCTTTGTCACGGTAAGCAGGAAGTGTATGTATCATATATCTCATGTTGTTTGGCCACGTCAACCATTGCGCGGCACACTGCTGGGATTTGGATTGGAAAACAGGAAAAGTGGGTCTGTGGGACAAAGATGTGGGTAGGGGGTTAGTGGATTTGATGGAGTGACCACTGTACTGGAACAACCGGTGATGAGTCACCGCTGATGCAGTTTCTATGAATGAAGCTTCTGTTTCTTGATGCACACTTTTCACTATATTTACAGCTACCCCTTTTTACCTATATACAGCACAACATATTGCGCGTGAGTGTGATGATATTAAGGAACCAAGGACCCACTCCAGTCAATGTATACATGTAAAGCAGGGGTGGCCCGTCAATAAAAAGGGGGCCAGGGCGCCGCCCCACCTGTCTGACACGAAAAAGAAGAAAAAAGGAATCCCATTAAATCATTTTAGAAAAGCATTTACATTTAAATAAACGGCGCTTGTGTTGTTTACAGTCAGTCGGAGGAGCAGGTTATTTGTCATGGAGAAAGCTAAAGTCTCCCCCTCAAAGAAGAAAAAAATACCATAAGTTACAGTATACATTCTACGTTTCAACATTTAAAAATGTACTCATAAAGTTGCCTACAGAGAAAAATTACTACATGCAGGTGGAGGATGTAGATGAAGGTCAGACATAGAAGGTTAATGGTTTGAGTACCTTTCACAATGAGCTGCCTTCCAGCTGTGCTTTGAAAAGCGAGAAGCATGAGGAGCAAGGCTGGTGATTGCACACTTCAGACTGGAGTTTTATCTATAATTGCAGGTTTAATACTCTAAATTCTGTGTATTTAATTTGCACTTTGAGCTAATTAAAAGAATGCAATGCTCGGTATTCACTCGTCCAAGGCCGACGATTTTCAACTTGCATTCATGGTTCTAGTTTAGAGGTTACATATGATGTCATCCAAGAAACAGATACGGTAGATATGAAGAAGATTTTAATAAATATGTTGAATAAAATTGTTAACTGTAACCTCATGTGTTTTTACAAGAAACCATTACAAGCCCAAATGTTGTCTAATGTCCAATAATCAGGGTGGGCTTCTCATTAGGTGAATCTTGGGCGACTTCTTCTGACTATGCCTGCTCCACACCGTCACCCAGCCCGCCTGATTTCCCAGCTGCAGTGGGTTACCTGGGGACTGCTAATCTGACTATCTGCTCTGCTTTTCCATAGAGCAGAGCCGAGTTTCAAATTCTTCCATCCCCGCCTCCGAAGCTACCAAGAAGCATTTTATTTTATTGCTTGTATAGTCTGAACAATGATGCAAAACCTAAAAATATTCAGATTTTATTAGGATTCTTGATACCTAATGAACAACTGGACCAACATCACAGTGAACAAGCAAACGAGTGAGGGAACCAGAAACATTATCTGAGAACCACAAACGATTTTACCGAATATCAGTGTGCACTAAAATGTTGGACTGACTGAAAATACATGTGTTTGAAAGAGTTTTGTAACTCTCAACCACTCAATCTGACAAAGGAGTTTTACACAATCACAGCACAATAAGGAGTGGGCTACAGCAGGTTTGACAGAAGGCACAATACATGCCAAACTGCAGACATAATAATAAATCATAAGCAGCAGCTGGCAAAGACTTTAAAGACCAGGCACTGGAGTGCAGGTGCTTCAACAGCTTTCACAGAAGCCTAAAGTTACAGCGCCAGTGCTCTGACGGTGTTTTCTTGATGAAGCATGACACACAATAACTTGCTCAGTGAGGGATGAGCAGACAGGTGATATTATCAGCTGACACACATGGGACAGTCTGATATACGCAAAATAAAAAAAAACACTGGTCATACAGTAACAGCCACCTCACTGCAATTCACTTTCAATGTGCCTTTAAAGGGCACTGCAGATTTAGATTAGCAGTAATTAGCCATTTAGAAGTATGACACTTAATATTGACTACTGCAACGTAACTGTGTGAGGACGGCGTGTTTTCACTGGTTTGCCTGGTACTGTGAGGTAGGCAATGAAAAATCCACTCATCACATCTGACCTTTTCACTGCATCACACAAAGCGATGCTGCGATGGGCTCACAGCTGAATTTATTTCAATTAGCAGCTGGTCAAACTGCCACGGGCCGCCGCCACCGCCGATGAAGGCGTGGGGGAATCAATCATCCACTCTACTAAGGTGGCACTTAGCAAATATCAATCATGATGTCTCACCACCTTTTAACAGTGTGACCATCAAAGTCCCAACAAGCTGATAGGCAGGGGCTGGTTACTTTAGGTTATCACCACACACATGTACAGAAATGCTCACATAGAAAAAAGTTATAGTCAGTGTAAACATGTGAAGATCAGAACCAATGTCAACCACACAGCAGCACTGAACATAAAGAACGTGTCTCCGTGCGACGTTACACGTCTATGAACATCTACAGTAAATTAGGATTAAGACACTACGTTCGTTGTTCGTTGTTACGAACACGTAGCATTTCTACAATAACACATTTTGTTCCTTTAGTTCATAATTACATTTGTCAGACATAGATTACCATCTCCACCCTCGTTGCCCCATTTTTGCCTCATTCACATCTCCCGTTCTCGACACATCTGAACAAATTCACTGCTGTGTATAACTACTGCTTTCCTTCAGTGCTCAAAAGCAGAAGAAGTGACAAGATAATTTATTGTTTAAGAGCAGCTTATTCCATGTGTTGTTGCCCAGCAACAGGCAAAACCGCTTTAGGGATGAACATTTTCTCTCACTGGCATACTGTATATGCAGTTCAGTGCCGAGGGTGCTTTGTCACCACTTTGATCCGTGGTGGGTTGTGTGGGAGTTTGTACGTCCAGGCGTGGGGGGACAGAACCATGGGCACAGAGAAGAAGAGGAGGAGGAGGAAGACGAGAGGAAACGGCAGCAGCGAGAGCTCAGGCAATAAGAGGAAGAAGCATGAGAACAGTGACAGAGTGAAGGAGAAAACGCGAGGCCCACATGGCAGAAGCTCAACTACAGAGTGACCTAAAGTTTCAAAAGGTTGCTCGGATAGGATCAGAAGAAAAGTACAACTACGTGAGGGACGAACTGAAAAAAAAAGTTGTTAGTGATTCCTGTCTGTTTACATTGGCTTCAGTTCCGTTTCCTGCTCTCAAACTTCACCTCCTGTTTTTCCTTATTGAACGTGCATTTGTGAGACTAAAATTGCTTTTGCATTCAGTCCGCCAACCAGCTCTCTCCACCGCGCGCATTACCTGTGGCTGCGGTAACCGTTGAGCAGGATTATGACGAAGGCCAGGGCATAACAGGCCCGGTGAGGACTATCAAGGAGCCTGGAGAGTCTCCGTGTCCGATGCTCCCATCTTGCCACCTGAAAGGAAAATGAAAGACAGCAGATAGGTGACCATCAAATAGATACAGCACAGTCGGAGCTGCAGCACCCGGAGCCATCTCTCTGCATTAGTCTGCACACAGTTATGTGCTCCATTATGGTTTACTGCACTCCTCAAACTTACCTCCAAAAATGCTTGTTTCAGCCCTTTGACATTGAATCGTACTGAAGTGAAACCTTCCCCTTTTCCTTCGTTGAGAATGTAAGAAGCCGCGTATTCCAGCATTTCGTGAAGTGTCTACAGTAATGGCTTTAAAAGAATTAAAGCCCTCTTTCTTCCTGGTAGTTAACCCACTAATAACCTCCATCTTCCCTCGCTGCAGCTTTTAGAGAGAGGTTGGAATCGTTCTCAGTTTAATCATTGCTCTGATATCAGTGTTGGCGCTGATTAGCAACACAGGGAATGTAAAATGGGGCCTAGCTCAGGATCTATCAAGGCGTTAAAGTGACTTACTGGTCAGAGAGAGCAGAGTGAATGTCTGACTGACACTTTTCAGACAGCAGGAAGAAAATCAAGTGTGTGTGTGGCCTTGCATCGCAGCAGGTGACTGCAGTCCCTCAGCACGATCTTTCTGCTTTGCTTATTATGACTATATTTACTGATGGATCTGCCCTTTACAAAACTGCATCAAATTTCTTTGCCAAATTAGCTTTTCAATTATTCTAAGTGCTGCGTTAAAATTAAGAAGTGATTGTGTGTTGTTTTTTTAATTATTTGAACAACATAATTGCTGATGAGGCAGACGTTTGGACCTGCTCCTGCTGCAGTGCTGGAGGTGTGTGTGCAACAAAGCACTCCTCTGACCAAACTCAACATTGATGGTCGCAGCTACATTTTCCAAGACATACTTCACTCTTCAATGTGAACTATCCAGCTGCCTCCGGTTATGCAACGGAGACGACATTTGACCCGCCTGTCACATGGAGAACCCGTCTGCCTGTGGCATTAGTGACTGAGTGAAAGAGTTGTTGAAGGACTGACAAACTCCAAATTACTGACTGTGGGCTGAGGAAGTGCGTAGATGATTGTAAAACACAGAAAAAAATGAAAATAAAGTAAAGGGGACAGGTGTTGCCATGGCAACGTCTCTTCTAGGCTCCAGAAATGAGAGGAAACAAACGTAACACCTACTGAAATGGCATTCTCAGTGATGTTTTCAGATATTTTCATATCAGGGTTCGCTAAGATTAATGTGGCAGTGACAGGTGGGTGAAGCCCCGCTGTCTGTACAGAGATCTTTCTAATAGCGACTATGTAACTGTAATAAATATATATGTAACATATATATATATATATATATATATATATATGTTGATTACACCACAGTCTGTTCGGTTGGACACTGGGACACAGTGAGCCAGAAAGAGACAGGACAATAACAATACTAATGAAAGGAAGCAGCCTTAGAGGGAACATCTGTATGAGTACAGACATTATAAGATGATATAATGCATTTCAACATCAGTATGCAGCATTTTAATGTTGACTCGATAGGCGTCTCAGCAGAAATGCACCTGCTGAAATGTATGAATTTACTTTAAAGCAGTGAATCAGTTGTTAGCTCGACGTTGTTACTGCACTGTGTATAGCTTCCAGGCACGTGTCTCTGCACAGCATAGCTCATAGATGGACTGATTTTAGCAACATACGTCTGAAGGCACAATGTTCTGGTGAGTTTGTCATTGAGTCCGTCTTGCACAGTAAACCCGGAAGACAACTTGTTGCATGTAGACACACACACACACACACACACACACACACACACACACACACACACACATGTACATGTAGTATGTGTAAACGAACATTTCATTCATTCTTTGCATGAAGCTGTAACTTGAGATGGCCGTTTAGGAAAAATCTCAAATCATTTCAATACTGTGAAGCAAAGGTCAAAGAAAAGAGCTCAAGTACCCGCCACCATCCAGTCTACCCATTCACGCCAGTATGACCCATTCTGAGGCAGCGTTCCCCACAACATTATATACAGTCCTCAACTGGGTTATAGAGTGCACTGAAAATACAGAGGTGCACTGATGCTGTTATCAAAGCATCAATCAAGCAGTGGGAATAACACAAGGCAGGGATGGAGCGGCGCCGGCTTGGCCCAACTAGCAGCTCTCCAAGACAAATTCAATCAAGGCTTAGGTAACAGGCTCCTCCTGCGTCACCACCAGGCCCTTTATATCTGAGACACAGGCACTTGAATGGATTTGAAGTCATTAGGAAGACATCTGAGGGGGAGGGACTTCTGATGTCCCTTAATGGAAGAACATCTTAGAAGCAGAGACGGGAAGATAAAGCTAAAGCAGTGTTCAACTCAACCTCTCCTCATCTGACCCTCAGGAACACACACACACACACACACACTGACCGCAGAAGCAGAATTCCAACTTATGTAATGCTACAGTGTGAAAAGGTCCAAAACCACTCAGGAGAGGCTCCTCAGCTTGGACCGTGATGGTATCAGTCAGACCAGCAGCTGGTGGCTGGTCCACTACATTAATATGCAAGTGTGTATAATGAAGGACAACATGCAAACTGACACACACACACACACACACGCACGCTCAGCCAGATGCATTAATGAGTGCATGTGTGCTGTCCTGGAATAGCAAGGAGAATGAGAACAAGAACATGGACAGATCACATGCACATCAGAGACACCCTGATTAAACTCCCCTCAGTTCAAAATACACTGAGTGAAATGTCACTCCATTTAGAGCTCCACAGTCAGTATCTATGTTGTCAGTCAGCACAGATCCGTGACTGATTTATGGCTTCATTTAATGAAGGTAATGTTTGTCACATATGTCACTTGCAAAAATTGACCGAAACGTACATTGCTTTAAAATATTTACTGATTTTTAGTCACTAACAAAAATAAAGTCAGTGTTTAACAAGATTTTCATTTTGGATCTTTCATAAGATCTTAAAACGCAGCAACAGGTCAAAAAGCACAAATGGTACGATGTAAACAGTCCCACAAGTTAAATCAAGTCAATGGATTATAAAACAAAAACAAATGACGAATTATCATGGTTAAACTTACGATCAAAACCAAAGGCTGCAGTAACAAAAGAAAATAATTTGACTAGTTACTTTACTATTCTGTAAAGTCAAATAATAAAAATCATTGTGTCTCTAACCAGGAAAGAAAATCTACAGTTGACCTCCACCCTTTCTCTGTCAATTCAGACCTGCCAGGCGGCTGCAGCAGTCTACGCGAACAACGTGCACTGACGAGTTCTTTAATGGCCCCAGATGTGGGTCACGGAGCAGCAGACTAACTCCATATGCAGGGAGAGGATCCGATGATCAGTATCAGCGCCACACAGGCTGATTGTGTATTCATCAGGTGGCGGCTATTTTGTTCAAGTGAGTGCGCTAACGTCTGCTTGTGAGGGCAGAAGGAGGAGAAAGGGACTGAAGAAAGTAACAGCAATCAGAACGACTGGAGGAGCAAAGAGTCCAAACTAAATCAGAAGTAATATCTTTATACTGTTTGCTGAATCCTTCCCCGAACAGCAACTGTCCAATCACAGCGGAGTAAACAGAATTAGGCACAGGAAGTCTATTAGGCCTTATTTCTCCACATGTTGAAATCGACTTGAAAGGCTGGACCTGGACCAGGACCTCCCAGACTCCGTAATCCCACTGATTCAAACTAAGACTCCAGCTTCCCTTTCAAGTAAACTGCTATTCTTAGATGTCCACATACTTCTGCCACAAGTGTTGTGCTGCTAGTTGGAATAACAATCAAACTACTTTAGATAAGATTGTCTTAATATGTGGTACGTCTCAGAAATACCTCACGATTGGTTAATAAAGACGTTGCTGGTTCTGATTGATAGAAATGCTGTATATACACACACACACACACACACACAGCAGCATACAAACTCTGACACTCGGTTGACGCAGTCACACTAATAATCAACCTAAATATAACCGCCATCAAGTTTGTGTTAGGAAGACAAAGACTTTCATGTGCGTCAGACTTCAAAAATATTCAGGCTGAATGTAGACGCGGTTGTGACAGCATTTAAGGAGCTGTGATTTTTTTCCTGTT
>JAUMHF010000011.1:2349580-2373499 GCA_032359275.1 Microctenopoma steveboyesi | reverse complement strand
TCAGACTTCAAAAATATTCAGGCTGAATGTAGACGCGGTTGTGACAGCATTTAAGGAGCTGTGATTTTTTTCCTGTTTATAGTGGTTATCATTTAATTATTTATTTAGTTTATCTCCATCAGAATCTGTGTTTTTTCTGCTGCTCTCAGTGTATTTATGTCATACTTTAAAACCTCCCATAAGGCTCCTCTGCCTCATCTGCACTCTTTCAACTCATTCTTTTAGTTTGCCAGCGTTCAACGGTTGTAAAGAACCAGAGATACACTGAAGGTCACACTCAAACATTTTCCACTTTTGATTACGGCCGCACTGAGGGTGCGAACAGACCAGACGCAAGTAAAGTAGGAAACTTCATTGAGAGTGAGGAAACAGCCAAATTCAGTATGCGTCTGGATCAACCCACAAAGTTTCTCCTCTTTGCTGGGGTGGGGTTAAAAGTACAACAGTTTCAAATGCGATTAGGTGGATACTACTTCTCTCCCTCCGCCGAGGCCTCGTTCTCGCCGACTGACCATAGAGATGTTCTTTCCTGTGCACAGTCAGCGTGTGATGTCGGGTTGGTGAAGTATGTGAGGCACAGCAGAGAGATCTTCTCTTTATCTTGTGTTTATCCTCAAGTGCTCAGAGCTCGACATCGTGTCCAGATGTCAGTCTGCAGCAGAGAGATAGAGTGAAAAGAAACAGGCTGACCACTTCGGTGTCAGCGTGACACACTCGGTTTTATCTCATTTAAGACCAAATGTGACTTTGAAATAACTTAAGGCTTCTGCAGAGACTGTAAGAAGAAGATCATAGTCACATCATAAACAGAACATGCCCTCTGGACCAAGGTGTGTGGGACACACAGGTATCATCTTCTGTACCGCATCACTTAGTGTTACCGTATGTCACTGCACACAGAAAGGCTGTACATGCCTGTTCCCTAGGTAACCGGTCCTCAAGAGACAGTGCTGCAAATGACACGGGATTAAGAACAATATATTATATTGTTATTATAATTAACAATATAATACCTGACTTTTAAACAATATGATTAAAATATTTTACTTGAAAAAAAAGTTGAAAAATAGTGAGAAACTTCTTAAGTTGCTGTAACTTTAATATTATCATTTATTTATTCAGGTCAAACAGAGATAAATAAAGGTTTCTCTTATCTTATCTCATAGCCTGTAGAGTTTGAGGCTGCAGAAACACTGCAGCAACCAAATTCACAAAGATGAATGCAACAGATGTTGCAGCCACGAGAATTCTCACGTTAAGGTGTGAGGCTTAACATTTATGAAACACAAATGTTGTCTTGATGCTTTGAAGACTTCAGTTTTAACATGACTTTGAAAGGCGCAGTAAGAGAAACAATCAGCAGGAACAGTGAGAAAGCAGACGGCGGGGCTCGCTGACGGGTGGCAGGAGGGGAGATGAAAACCTGGTCACACGGGAGAAGGAAGAAAATTGCTATATGTGATGCGCTGACCCTTCCTGTGAAGAAACCATTGATGATGGGAGCAGCAGGACACGTTGAAAGGAGAACACAGCAGGGGAGAGCACAGAGAGAAAAATGGTCCAGTGAAATGAAAAGAAAAGGTAAAATGAAGAACTGGCGAAAAAAAAGAAGCACAGAGGAGACGACCGAAGGCGACTATGAAGCATTTGTGTAGGTAGGTATTATCGTATTTTCTATGTGGGTAACGTATTCAGGACGAGGCTGCAGTGCAGTCCATGTGGCTGGGTGACCAGCGGTTTGTCACACAGGAAGTGATGCATCTCATGTATGAGGCAAAGAAGACGAGAGAGCTACACCAGTGCGTGTGGGCTGGTACTGACGGCGGCGGGTGCAGCGTGCTGGAAAGCATGGCCGAACCGAGCAGTCATGTACAGCAGTCGTTGGATCCACTGTATGTTCTGTAGGGTTCCCTGAGAAGCATGAATGAAGCTTTGCATAAGCTTTTCAAACCCACTTACTCCTGCAAACATCATCTGACTGACAAGCAATGTCAAAGCTCTGCAGTGAGAAAATATATAAATACTCCTGCATAAACGGATAGTTCAACTCCTAATGAGTGACCCAACATTTAGATGCCGCATCTCATGCGGTGACTAAACTGCTTGGCCTTTTACGAATGCTGCTTAAACTGATTCTAATCTTGCAGATTATAATGTGAGCTCTCATTTTAACAAGCAGCGACTTTACTCTTTCGTGGCAGTCCGGAGGAATCCTGGTGAGACCGTAAGCGCAGTCGTTTTGCTGTCAGATGCATGAATATGGATAAATATGATCAGACCTACACATGCAGACGATTAAAATGGCCTGCGGATTGACAGTTGTCACATTTATCAGCGCCTTGCCTCGAGGGAGGAAATGATGTCACTGAAACCCGGCGGCACCCCTGCAGTGAGTGCACACATGTAAATTAGCATCAGCAGGTGCAGCAGGCTGCAGGACTGCTGAGAATCTAATAAGAGCGCTCAGCCATCTGCAAACAGGCTCTCAGTATCCCACGGTGGCGTTCAGAAGCTTGGGTTAGTCTGCAGATGAGTCAGTGTGTAGGCTCCACACACACACACACACACACACACATTCTGTCTGTGGAACACACTGTGCAGGAGATGCTGGTCTGTTAGTCCTGCAGAGACTCTAACAGTTCCAATCTGCTGTGACTGTAGGCTCAGCAGGTTTGGCCCCATTCCACAATAAGGTCAATGTGTCACTTCCTCACACCGACCTCGTGGCCGGATTCCTGGAAGAAAGAAAGGCAGCAGAAACACATCTGACTAGTTCACAGCTCTGCCTCCTTGACACTTACGAATAACATCTTTATGTAATTTTCTTTTTCATATCTGGGCCTGTAAACATGAAAAGAAAAAGCGTTTTATGTGTTTCCAGGACAAAGGCAACACCTCTGCGTGTGTGTGTAGCGTTTCATCTATAGAAGGCGCTTATGTCAGCGTGAGTGAATGTACAGGGTTAAGCGGAGGTGGTTGGGGGCTGGTACGTCCTGATCTGTGCCCACACGCACACACACACACACACACACACGCGCACGTACACCACACACTCAAGGAGCAGGCCTTGCTGTGTTTCTGTTCCTGTAAGAACATCATGTTCAGTGCAAATCATGGTATCAACGGTAGCGTGGCATAACCTCGAAAATCAGCCCTGAAGACTGACCCACAGCTGCAGCTCAACAACCTCCCACGCACGCGACCAGGGGACACTGCTTGACATGGAAGAAACCTCACAATTATCCACTGTTACAAAACCTGAACCACCTTTACTTATACTTTACTTTGCTTGGCAGATGCTTTTATCCAAAGCGACTTACAAGGAGCTAGCGCTGGGTGTCTGGCTCAGAGACACACCTGGTAGGGGAGTCAGACGGGGTTTGAACCCACAACCTTCTGCATCCCAGTCTGACGCCTAACCCGTTGAGCTACCAGACCACCTGAACTATGCACAGCAGCCACACCATGAGGCGTCGTCATAGTCACGCGGAATATAATGTCATTTGCAGGCAGGGTGACGGTCAGTGGCGTGAAATGGCCTCGTAAGTGAATGTATGAAGGAAAAAGCTTTCTTATTGGAACAGTCTGAGTGGTTGTTGTTGACGTCAAATGACAACACAGCAATAGTAAAAACCACTTTGCTCAGAAAAAAGAACACAGCACTTCCCAGGACATAAATTGCTTTATGTAAGTAGCCAGGCTTAGAAAAATTAATGTCCTGAACCAGAGACTGTAACTAAACATGTTATTGAATTGCCACTTCTACAGTCTGACCCAGGCCACCACGCTCTCTGTGTATGGTCACCAGCGAAAATGAGATTCTCTGATGAGCACCAACCCTCCGTGGGTACCAACATGACCCACTGTGAACGCTACTACATCATCGATCTAATTAGTTGGCTACGCCGTACCCTCCTGAGACCCAGCAATTCATTTCGTTTATGCCCTCATACTATTCATGCCACTCTGCTAAGTCCTGGTGTTTCTTAGACAGGACAACAGCCTTAAAATTAAATCACGGGTGTGTGTATGGGGGGGGGTCTTTCCAACTCAGAAAGGTAATAATAAGGTGATAATAATGTGCAGGTCAGGACTCAACTCTCTGACAGAGCTGTCTACTAAACCGTCTACTAGACGTTAGACGTCTGCCTACGGAGAGAATTCTTATCAGAATCAATGAGAGAGAGTCAAACACGGTCCTTCGGAGAAAGGTGAGATCCCTGGTGCAGGGCCAGATGTAGTGGACAAAGACACGAGGCCAGCTGTGTGCCATTGTCCTATCTGGGCCAAATCCAACATGTAGGGATCTGGGATTTTTGATTTTGAGCATAAAAGGGCAGGTAACACATAGAAATGTGTAACTTTTACTTCTTAATATAGTGTAAAATCTTCTTCTTTGCATACTTCGTTTAAGATCTTTCTCACAAACCCTGCTTTATTTTACTGAAGCAGACGAGTAAATATTAAATGTGATACCTGCCCAGAATAAACTGGCAAGCAAGCTACCAGCACAGCTACAGTGTGACCTGCATCAAAGACACGATCAGAAATAAGGCGGGTATAAGGACATCCACTGTGTGTGTCTGTTGCTTTCGTTGCCCATTCAAGAGACAGTAGTCTCTTATAAAATCAAACCAAGCATCATGTCCAACACCCACACGTCACAGGAAAACAGCTCAGACAGAACAGTCTATGTAAATTCCATCAGTCTTAGTGCTGTTTGCCTGAATAACGCCCATTACTGTTTGCTTTCCAGCACAATGGGCAAAACGGTGATTTGAGAACAAGGCTAGGAGCTCCTTAGCAACATATACCTTCATGCAAATAGTTGGCTTCCACCGTGTAAGAGAGAATCCTCTGTATGTCCAGCAGGTGTTTATCATTAAAAATGAGTTAAATCACTTAGTTAGTCAAATGGAAGCAAGTAATTTGAGTCAATTTTTAGATAATTACCCTTCTACTTAGCAGCTACATTAGATGCCAACAAGCAAAGACCCTTAAGACACATTGACTTTACAGAGGAAAGTGGTAACCGTATCACCCATTTAACATGTGGATTTTGCTAATTTCTGATTTAAACTAAATTATTGATCCCAGCAGTTGGTAACTGTGCGATGTCATACTTTGAGTCCTGCTGAGTAGGAAGAACTTCACACTTTCTGCTTGTTGGGAGAATCAGTAATGGGGTAAAAAAAAAATATGATCCCTCACTGGCTTCACACCCAAAACCAAACTGTGTTTATCCGACTAAAGTTTGATTTATGCTTTTGCATTTAATTCATATACCGTACATATATCATGTGCTCTCAGTCTCCTCTTCTTGACACGGGAAAGACGAACAAATGTTTCAGTTTTTAATGACTAATGTCACTGTCATGAACAATAGCAGGGATTCAGCTATTGTTTGTTTGCTGCCAGAAAAGAAGTAAAAAGACTCAACAAGCTCGCAGACGTCTGGAGAGAAACACTCATCAAAGTTGATCAGAAAAGGGGAGACACTCAAGCAATAGAGAACTTTTCATCTGCCAAAATCCAATCAACAACATTGTTTCGGAGAATTCAAAATTCGTTTGTTGAACTTGTTTGCTGTAATTCTATCTCTAAAAGTACACAATTAAAATTATTTTAGAATTATAACATGTAATCACCAGCAGCTCTTACCACATTCCAGAAGAGAGGGTTGAAAATGATGGCAATCACAGCAACACAAAAGCTGGGGTCTTTAAAGTTGATGAGATTTACCAATTCTTCCATCAGCTTCAAATCCATCTGAAAAGAGAAACTATGTGACTGACGAATAAATGCATGAGGAGAAATACAGAAAAAACACAAAAGGACAAAACTAATAGTCATCAATACACTTTATATGCATCAAACATTGTGTAAAGGTCCCTATGAAAGTGACCACACAATAAGCTAGACGTCCCGCCACGGCACGTTTGTTACGCTGAATAAATTTAAAGCGCTGTACAACAAGGGTTTTGGCCAAAACCTTAAACATTTGCTCCACTATTGAATAAAAGGCTGTTCTATCAAATTATTTTACTCTAATATCAAAAAGTGATAAAAAGAAAGTGATGCATGTCTTTTTAAAGGCATAGCACACAGTATACAAATCCATACTAAAGACTGGTGACCGTTTTCCAGCTTATGCTCGTTAACGCCAGAATTTAGGAACAGCTTCCACACTTCTAGCTTAAAGACATTTAGTAAGATAATAACCGAGACAGTTGATCTGTGTAAACTGTGGATGGGAAAAGAAAAAGGGGACAAGATATTCATGATTTCTCACGCTTAGATGTCATATGATCAAGTCACACAAGCACACTGATATGAAATTAAAATGTGGGGATAAACATTCACAACTAGAATACTCAGTCATTGGCATATTATGAGAGTTTCAACATAAAATCAGTTTGAAATAAAAAAAAAATACTGTACTAACTCAAATATTGTAAAAATGATAGAAATACTGTGCTTTGTTTTGGGTTTTTTTACCCATGATATAAACAAAAATACATAACCATAAAAATATGAGATTAAACATTGGAATGTGTTTATGAAATAAAGGCATTACGTGTATTGAACAGTTTAAAAGTGTAAATATGTACGTTATGTGTGTCATGCTTTTATTTTGAAAACGACTCAGGGAAGGGGCTGAAGTTCCGGCTGTCGAAGAAAACCTGTCGTATTCCTGCACTCGGTCCAAACTCGTGTCTCTGTGCGTGTCGTACAGACACCTGATGGTTTTCTGACTTCACGCCTGAAGCTGTACCTTCGAATAATCCACGTTGTTGAGTCCTGCGCAGCACTCCGGCGGCAGAGCGGGCTTTTTAGTCCGCACCGTGTCGTCCTGACGCTCGTTCATAAACTCCGAGTTTACAATGGCCGACGATAGAAACAGTCATGTGTGACTCTGTGTGCGGAAGATACCGAATCTTACACAATATTTGGTACAAAGTTCTAATCTGTGACTGAAGGAGGTCTACAGTGACTGTGGACACACGTGCAAACAACCTCTAACCCTCTAAGCTTAGTGCATTCTGGGAAATGTAGTTCATGAACTCAGATTTGTTAAATAAAGCCAGATAACCTCTATATCTCACTATTATTGCTGATTGTGTTGAAGTACAAACAAGCAATTCTGGAACTACTGCCACAATGACAGCCAGGAGCGTTTTCATCATCCTCGGGTCTACTACTTCTTTGACGTAAATTGTATTAAATTAATAAAATGATTAGTATATGCATCAAATATTTGATGCATATTTTAGAGACGACTATGCCCTCTGCAGCAATCACATGCAAAGACAGACCAGGATCAGCCAGAGTGTTCTGCTACAGACCAGGTACACAAAGATGTGATTAAAAAAGTGAATAAGTTTGTGAATGCCAGCCTGCATGTGAATCTTTTAATGTTGTCTTTGGTTCTTTATTTACTAGATTTGTATATTGTGCTTCTGTATTCAGGTGTGTTCAGGTTTGAGTTGCTGCAAAAACATTTGAAAAAATTGGGCTATAACCTTCTGCATCAGTCTTTGAGTTTAAATTTCACAGTGACTTCGAGTTAAGCCCTCTATAGGTTGATCGTTTTCTTTTTCATCAAATGATGAAACCTACTACACATTCCATATCATTCTGAATATGCAGCGTGGTTTTTTTCAGCAGTGTAAAAAGCTCCAAGTGAAAAAATGACTTTTGCAGGAATCGCTCTTATTAGGGAATCGAGCGAGCAGCACCACCCTGATATAGTGAACGGATAGTTTTGTCGATCTGCAGTGACATCTGCTGGGTGTGAGGAATAACCCCCACCCCCAGCATCTACACCCGCATAGGAATATTGTTAATGAAAATCAGCATCAAAACCAGCATATAGGCAATAATAATAATAATGATAACCACTGACAGATGACATCAGTCAG
Organism: Microctenopoma steveboyesi; assembly: GCA_032359275.1. Lineage (NCBI taxonomy): Eukaryota > Metazoa > Chordata > Actinopteri > Anabantiformes > Anabantidae > Microctenopoma > Microctenopoma steveboyesi. Next base: position 2,365,577 of record JAUMHF010000011.1, on the reverse strand, counting down.
GTTTCTTTTCTAATTTTCCATATTTTTTTGGTTTTGCTTTCTGCTGCTGCACCTTTCTTCTCCTACTCTCCACCATATGTTTATTTCTCCTATGTGAATTACGTTTCTACCTTTTCCCCTTTGTATTTCTCCTGCTTCCTCTTTTCCTCTCCTCTTCACCTCCTCCACCACCTGCTGTTTGTTTAGAGCCGATCAGTTAGGCAGCAGACGCCCCATGTGGAGGGAGAAATGGAGCGAGCGTTCGAAGCCTCACACCTCCCTGACCGAGCATACTACCCCTTCATCAGCCTGCAAGGTGTCAGAGCCGAGAACGTCATCGCGAGAAAGCGCGGCGACGTTCAGCCAGCAGGTGAAGATTACCGCTGTAACTAAATCACTCCTCCACCTTCCCTTACCTTTGCTGCTTCATCATGTTCTCTACGTTTATCTTATATTGCCCACTCCTGTAGATGCAAATATCTATCTACAGCTATATAATTTTTTTCAGCTCTTGCAGAATAGTAGTACTGTAGTATAGTACTGTTACTGTAACTTGTTCCAGCACAAACTCTAGTCTGGAGCGTTTATCCATGAATTCAAGCATGCAAAGCTGGCTGCACACACAAGCTAATGTTTCACAATATCTGTCAGCTACATGTAGTATTTGTTCAGGTTGCGTGGTACACAAATCATTACCACATACAGGGAAAGACTCACACAGCTGACTGTGTTTACTTTTCCGTGGACTAGACAGGAAGAGCGTGTTTGTTGTGTTCTCATTCACACAGTCGAACCCACACACATAGGCCCATCAACAGAGCTGTTAATGAAACATGAAAAAGGACTGAACGAGTGGGTGGATGTTAAAGAGCAGCAGCAGCAGCAGCAGCAGCAGCAGCGATTCAGTTTCTGTTTCCACACTGCTCGACTCGAAGGTTTTCAGCTGGTAGAGAGGTGATCTCGTTCAACACACAAGGATAAGAATGCCGTCCATCTGTCTCCGGCGTTTGATAGCCTCCCTCTTATCCGAGCGCCGCGCACTTCTGTGGACTCTTTGATCACTTTCATTGCCTGATCCTGCAGCTGATTCTGTTTTTGAGAGCAACCACTGCTCAGCTGATGATTCCACATCATAAGAGGGAGAAAATCTTTTTTTAACGTAGTCGTCTGCCTAATCATTAATCAGTGCACCAATGTCAACGTATCATCTTGTGTCTCAATGCAAAGCACTACACACAGCTGCACCCTGAAGATCTCAGTCATCTTTATCTCAACTTGAATCTTGACATGCAAATGTATGACATGATGAACCCTGTTAGCACTGCTGCCACGTTCTGGTCTACGATAACAGTGTCTTTGGTTATCAGTGAAAAAAGCTCTGTTTTGTGGGCCCAGCCGGGACTGCCGGCGGACCCGGCTGGAAGTATTCATGTTCATGGGGTCCGGAAGGTTCAGCGCTCTCCACCGGCCCACTCCTTTGTTCAGTGTATTCACTGCTTGATTTTGTTTCCAGTGTCCATTTTAGCCGGCCTGTCGTACTTCACACAGTCAGCAGGTTTATGAAACTCAGGAGGAATCACAGTGGTCAAAATAGCCAAAGTTTAGCTTTGTTGCATCTCTGGGTTAAGGTTATTAGGTTTTAAGGGTTATTTTCAACACATTCTCAGTGTATCAGATGTACAGGAGCACCGCATCTGCTGGATATGTATTTAATTACTGTTATTAGGTGGTAAAATGGGCCCACAATCAATGTCTACTTTCAAAAAGGAACAAAGTCTATGCCAGAACGAGGCGAGGTCGATATACAGCACCAGGATGAAAATATTTCTTCGTTGTTATAGCAACCTAAAAGTGAGGTTTTAGGTCTCAGGTTTTAACATAACTGTAAAAAAAACTGTATAAAGTGTGTTTTCACTATGCACAGGGTGCCGTCACTGGGCATTATTTAGCACGTCCATCCATCCATCCTTCTGCAAAGTGACTTGAGCTAAGCTGAGTCTTATTTTTAGTCTCTTCTCCCAGCGTTGTTCGCCCTGCTGGACCGCTCATCGCACAGCATCACACAACAGGGGCCATTGATCTCAATAGTGAGGACTTAGATAAGGCGGCACAGGAAATTGATAAGCACAGCAAACTTATCACAGGTAACGATGAAGATGGTGCTGGTTTATGTCAGTCGACCTGGATTAGCATCTCTGATCATGTGTAAGCCTGCTACGTCCTGGACACCACATCCACATGTGGTCAGAGTGTAATGTCTGTTACCCCACCCACACAACGCGCCGACCTCTACACATTAAGACTTATGGTAGGATTTTCCACCACGATATACTGAGAATGTTTACGTGTGTTGAGACATTTCTTGCGATCCAGTCGGACGGACATCAGCGAGCTAAACAGATCCGGCTCATGATGTTGTTGTTATGATAACTGCACGTGCCGCCGCCTGTGCTCTTTTTCTTTCTTTCCTGGCAGGTAAGCAAACAGAGATAACTACATTACATTTAGGTTGAGTTACGCTGCTGCTGATGCAGGGATGTAGTGACATTTCTAATGGATTATTTTACTCTAATCAATTTTCGCAAACATCACATGAGAACCTCAGATAAAATGTGCACATGTAACAGTAACAGTGACAGCAGTGACAAAACACTGTCCTTTTTTTATCTTTAGTTTGCTTACTGCTCTCTCCCTGTTAAATATGTATTCACAGTCTCAAATCCTGCATACATCCTATTATAATTGCTCATTATAACCATCTCTCCCCTTGAGCAACATTCATACTTTTTCAGACCCTCCATTTCTAAAAAGCCAGTCTGTCTTTTGCCACTCTCCATCTGCCCAACAGCTGTTCTCCACCTTTCTTCCTTATCTAAGAGCCACCTGCACGCGTTGTTCTTTCCCGTTCGCCACACATGCTCCACCTATTTCCCTTTTTCCCCCTCAGCTATCAGCTGCATACTTTGTACATCAGCCTGATTTCTGCCGCTTGTTGCTCCTTCGTGTCTTGGACCAGTGTGGTGCACTAATACCCTGATGGGTAACTCACAAAAAACACACACACACACACACACACACACACACACACACACTTTCCTGTCGTTAAGTGCAAATGAGGCAAGCTGTGATCGAGCGCCGTATGTAAACAAAGACCTGCCTCGTCACTGTGGATCGATGCGGCTGACGGCTGCCGCGTGATCGTCGATTTCTGGGATATGAAACTGATGGGACACACACACACAGGCACATGGGGCCTCATTAACTGCTGCATGAGGCAAAGCAAAAGCCTGCGCACGTTAGTCATGGGCTGACGCTAAAACAGCCCTTTCTGTCAACACCTTCTGCATTTTTAATACAGTATGACTCATTCACAAGCGAACTATAAACTGTTGGGATTTAAGTTGTGGTTACTGAATTAAAAAAGTTACCATCGGGTACAGTCTCTTAGTCCGACTCTCGGCTTCCGCATCCTTTTCCTGCATTGTCCCCGGGAAGCATGCGTCACCCCTCTGTGGGAGACGCTCTTCAGTCAGTGCAGGAAAGAAGATTTATGGTTTTCTAATTTGATCACAGTAATTTTATGAGTCTGTTAAACGAGAAGCTTGTGTAGCTTTGGCAGAGGCTCGTCACAAAGTGGCCTTTCATTTTGGCTGCCGGTCTGGGAATGAGTCACGCAGCACTCTCTCCGTTGCCCGGTCAGTCTTTGGTGGCACGCTCATGTTTTTCACGCCTTCCTCTGTTTCTCTCTCTCTCTCTGTCGCTTTCTTTCTCTATCTTAGACCAAACTACGCTAAACATATTAAATATGCATTTGTCTTCCTTATTGCTACATTATGCCTTAATTTCCATTGCTCACTCACAGACTTGTTTACGCTGTCACTCCCCCATTACTCACTCATTAAAAACTGATTTTCCCCACTATACTAACGCATCTTTCTGTCTCTTTTCTCTCCTCTCTTTCCTGATCACCCACCAAAGAACCTAAAATAAACTGGGCATAGATGTTCAACCACACCCTCCCACGCCTTCTTCTCTGGTCCTGGGTCTGTCTAGTCAAAACACAAAGAGAAACTAATGATACCAGCAAACATTTTGTCTTGATTATGCAAAGACATCATGCAAACAGTTTCAAATACAGTGCTGATCCCTCCGGTGAAATTAGTTTTAAAACATGTTTGGTTGCATGAAATGGAAGCAGAAGGGTTTTGTGCTAGGAACATGTGACTTAATTGAAAGACCACGTTCCTGCAGCGGTATAAGCTGCCATTCTGTGCGATGATCTTCTACATAATTACAGATTTTCTGTATGTCCATGAGCAATCTCTAAAGAATGTTTGTTGTTGGTAAGTAATATGAAGTCACATTTAAAAGAAATGCACAACTTCCTGACTCTAAACTCTAAATAACAACTCATTCAACAGGCTTTACACAGTGGTCGTGTGTGGTTGAATAGTCTCTTGGTGCTTCTCTGGATCGAACATTTCCTTGGCTCCTGTGGAAACCCATGGGAGATTTTGGAATAATTTGGATTAAAATGTAGGAGGCTCATTCAGCCTCTCAGCACGAAGGCCCATTCAAAAAAAGGAAGCTAAAATTAGCGCCCTGAAAAGATAACACACGTGGCAGTGTCATGCAGGCTCAGTCTCGTCAGTCTGTTACCTTCGTGTTTATACTCAGACATAATCTTTGGGATTCAGTCGGTAGTTTGGAATCAGTTCAACGTGAAGAGGAAGCAACAAACACACTGGACATAACTTACATTAAACATACATACATTAAACGTGTCTAAATCACAGGGTCAAGGCAAACATTGCTGTACATCAGACACTGAAGAGGGGCAGGATGATCTTTTTGCCATCACTCTTTGAATTCCTGTTGCATAACACAAAGTGAATCACAGCGCTGCTGAGAACGCCCACATCTGCCAGGTGAATGGTTCGAAGCGGCTGCTTAATGATGTAGCACTCCCCAAAACACTGACTGCAAAGCATTAGCTGTGAGCTACACTCAAACCCTCTCAACGAGGCTCTCAGAGTAGTCAAACGCTAACAGTTTGTGCAAAAATCTGTTGAAATGTTAAAGGGATGGACGGGGCCATCACATGCTCGTGTCAGTGAGGCAAGTTGATCTGTGGGCTACTATACCGTTCAAGGCACGATGAACATACTGAGACTGGACCTAAAACTCTCCTCTTTATAAAACTTATAGTTAGAGATGGATCAGCTGACTCTGAACCATCTCTTTGTTTATATGTACACTTATATCTTTGCAAAGTCTTAAACCTGCTGTGTAAAGTGCCCTGAAATGACCTTTGTCATGATTTGGCACTATATAAATAAAGATGAATTGCGTTAAACATCTCTACATAAACCACAGAGGAACATCATCTGGCAAGAGCTGTAGAACATTTGCTTCAAGTTTAGGCAGCATTTCCATGTATATGCATCAAAAGCTTTTGAAAACATTGCTTTTTACTCACATGCGAGGTCCTGTGTGTGTATTTGACTATTTATGCATGTCCATCTATCTTGAAGACATGTTTCCAATTACCAGCTCTTGTCAAAAATCTTCCAAGCCAGTGGCTCAGCATCTTTCTTGCTGTGCAATCTGATGATGGAGAGAAACAGCAAGAAAATCAACCTGTTTTTCGCCTGCAAGAGACAGAAAGAAAGAAAATGCACCAAACACTGAGTGCAAATCCTTCAGGACCTATCTTGTTTGAGTGTTTAAGGGTGGAGAATGATGTGGGCACTCTTTATCATTAGCACCTGTCGCATGCAGCAACATGCAGGTAGCAATCAGCAATAACTCTGCATGAAAAGTGACTCATCAACATGACATCATTCAGATACAAAACTGACTCTTGTCGATATTAGACACGTGTATATTGTTAAACAAATAAATCAGCTGTTTTTAGACATGCTATAGCAGTGTCGGTTCATTTCCCATCACTTTTCTTCAGATATTTATGACCAAGGGAACAAGGCACATCGACCCTGATGACCCTTTGACTCAAGGGTGTAACTTCAGGTGTAACATTAAGGTGGTAAACTTTCTATCTACACACACAAAATGAGCGGAGTAGCCTCTGAACTGGGCGATACACTGGCCCGTATATTTTGGCTCTGTCGGGATCGTGTTGTCCTGGGCCCAACCAGGACTGTGAGCGGGCCCGAACTGTGTAACTGATACCAGTGTTTTAGCAGCTTTTTTGAAACTTTATTTGTAGTGTTTGTGATGTGTCAGTGGGGTGCAGTAATCAGGTCTGAAGTTTGTTGTCTTCATTTTGCAATTTAAAAATCCAGGATGAAGGTTTTTCTGCACTACATTTGTCCTTTCTCTTTATTGCACTGTGTTGGTTGATCATCCTGCGGAAACTCATAAAATCATGTTAGTCAACCTATCTATTCATTCACTGGCCTATTCTGTCATTCATTTATTCTGTAGACTGTGAGAGATACCAAGGTTTTTGTATGAATGAGGTGGAAGAAGAGTTTCCGTAACGAGTTTCATTTCATTAACATTACTGTTGGAAATGTTTTAGGGAGGAAATTACTGCGTGATATGTCAAGTACTTGTGTGTATGCACATATCTGCAGATTGTACGTAAAGGCTCAGGGAGAAGTATGTGTGCATAACCTCTGCGTGTCACGTGTCCTCTGGACCACAAATGGATGAGCCATTGCCCTCTATAGTCAGCTTTCATGCTGATGTCAGGACACTTTCCGCTGCTTGTAATTCGGTCAAACCACTATTTTAGCTGATTGTAGTTGTCAGTGTCATGTCTTCATCTGGCCCCTGTGTCTCCTTCATCGCCTTTTCTCTCTACCTGACTATAGCCACGCCCCTCTCTCCGCTCTCACTCCCTGATTGTTGCCAGGTTTCTATATTTTGCTCACACTGACATTGTGCAGACTTTGAAGTCTTTATTATATGTTTCTGTGTGTGTCATGTTCTCTTTTAACCCCATATACTACTGTTGACAGATTTATTCTTTTTGCCCTTGGTAAATTATTTTCCACTCTCAAACATGCATCTTTGCCCCAGTTATTCCTTTAATGCCCCATTTGTTCCTTCTGCCTCATCATGACAGGATAGGGACCCCGACCCATGTCCGCTAGGCCTGCATGTGATCTTCATCCATGGGTTGAGGTATGTGTCCTTGTCTACAGGGCACAGGTGTGGACACATCCGTCCACTTCTCATTTAGTGTAGGAAAATGTTGATATGAATCATGTTGATGCTGATCAGAAAAGAATCAGTGATGGAAAACAGCCCAATAACCACAGATCTGACTGGAGCTTTTTTTCTGTTAGAGATAGAGTGGAGGAAATAAAGCAGTGAGCACAGTTTCATCCAAATCCCTAATGCTCAAATTTAAGTTTCGTCTTAATGTTGGACCGAGCCGCTTTGGCCATTTATACCCCGTTTCCATGGAAGCGGTGGCCATAGCGATGAGTGTGCTAAGAGCAGACATGTTTGGCAGTAAGCGCTGCTGCTTGGTGAGAGACAGCTTCAGAAGATTTAGTTTATTCAGAAAGAAATGAAAGACAGACTAAACGTATACAGCTCCGTGCACACGGCTGCAAACAACAGTCACATCTTACTGCGCTACAAATGCAATTTGTTCTAATTTTTTCCCGTCTGTTTACAAGTAATGACAGTGACTAAATAAATTGAGCTTATTTCTTTGTGCCACTGAGGTTTGTCGTTGTTCAGAAATAAAATATTACAGCTGAGTCACACCACAGGGTGACGACACAAATGTGCTTTGGGTTGAATTTTTGTTTTTTCTCCAGAAAAGAGCTCAACAAGCTGACAACAACCGTCAGCTTTCACAGTCTCTGAAATAGATGACTGCAAGTAAGTAGTAATGGTCCAGTGCAGTGGTGTGAATCACCGCCTCCAAGAACAATAGAGGAGTCTGGGAAACTTTTTTTAGTCTGGTACAGTGTTTTTATGAATAAAAAACAAAATCTGTGTTATTTGATTAGTGCTACTGATCACCCCCACCCACTGACTGCTGCTTGTGCATCCATTTTACATTCAGCATGTGCTGTGAAGGATTATTCAGCATAAAATAAGAAACCGAGAGCCGAGCGCGCACGGTTCACTGCGTGCGTGTAGATGTGACGGATGCATTTCTAACAGTGGTGAGTTTCTAACCACATATTGATGTTCACTCTCTTTTTAACACTTGAATCATTTGGCCGTTGGATTTTTTTGGGCACAGTGACCCAGCTGTGTTCATGTGCACTATATTCAAAAGTACAGCAGCACGCAGACTGACAGACAAACGGATGCATAGAAAGTATCTGTTCCTTGTTTGAGTGTTCTGTACTTGATGAACTGTACAAACGAGACTCGGCTGTGATGCAACAGCTGACTGCTGGAAACTGTACAACGGCGGAATGATGGATCACTGTGAATCACTGCAGTGTTGCCCTCTCGGTTAACAAGTTTACTGTGTTCTCACAGGGTAATCCCTCGCTGACTCAGGTTACTGAGGAACCCAGTAACTCCAGACAGTCACCGCGTGTGTCTGCGAGCTCCATATGACGACACACGAAGTGTCAGGTCGACTTCATGCATTTACAACGCCCTCCTCACACACGACTGTGTGAACACAGAAGCGAAGGGTTTCTTGGTTCATATTTAGTCAAAGTCGGACAAACTCAATCTAAAATAGTGGGGCTACTTAAGAAGTTCCTTTACCTCCTGGGAGAGACCAGGCTGAGTCTTGAGGTTTGCCTCCGCTCACACTCAGTCTGTAAACACTCACCATTGCTGACTCTGCAAACTTTGTAGAACCACTTGTCTGACATTATCAATTTGGCTCAAGGTTCAAATATGTTCGTTTTAGTTTCTATAAATGTCCAACACGATTCCGATCAGACTGGATGGGTTACAGATGAGATAGAAGTCAGATGCAGGACGATTCTGATCTGGATGTGAATCTTATACCTGCTCTGATCCCTCTCTCCATCTAACTCGGGCCGGTGGAGCATGTAATGTGAGCGTAGCTATAGAGACTGACAACCAGTCAGGTGAACACGATCAACATTAAACATCGCTGTGTTTAGTAATTGTGAACACGTTTGCATGGCAACGTTAGCATAGCTCATCTCAGTGCACCGCAGGCAAACCAAACAAAGTGCTCCACATTAGTGGCACAATGCTTGAGGTTGTGATGGTTTGTCACCACACAGAGTCCGAAACGCCTGCAGACCCAACAGACAAGTTGTCTGCTCTCAGAGACTACGTGCAAAACCCAGAACAGCAGAGTCAGCACTGTGAGTGATGAAGAAGAAGGGAAAATAATAAGTATGAGGGACAAACACACACACACACACTCACACCTTCATGTTCTATAATAAGACTCGTCTGAGGCCAGACTGACAGAAGTGAGCAACCACCGGTACAGATGTTGCTACGAGAGCTGTGTTTACAGCTGCACCCTTGACTGGATCCAAACAGCCAGACGGGACAGCGAACGCTGTGTCAGTGCGAGACACTGCAGGTACCAGGTGATTCACCGCATCTGCCAGACCTTCCATCGCCTCAGACAACCCTCCGCTTGTTCAAGTTGAGACTTCACCAGCCATCACTGCTCACTGACCAAATAAGAAAATATAATCCCCTCCCATTCCCACGCTCTATGTATGTGTAAATGTATTTGCGTAGGCAAGGGTACACTATTTTTTACGGTTTAATGTTTTTTATATTTAATTTAACATTTTATTTCCTAACTTTTCTTGTGTGTATTTACGGTATGTGTTTATTATTTTATATTTCAGTGCCAACAAATCAGAGAGTGGCCTCTTCATTGTTCAGAGGAGGGGTTTAAAGCAGCGTTGTTTCCTAGAATTTGTGTAACTGATCTCATAACTCCAAATAATCCTTCCACCGTGTGTTTGAAAACAAAGCCTTCCGTGTTTATTTACAGAAGTGGTGACAAGCAAGCAATAAAACCAAGACAATAAGGATATTAAATCTTAGCATGTGAAGTTTAGGTATAGGGCGCCTTTCAGATCACCTTAATTTAATGATTTACTTCAATCATTTCACTCCTGTGCCAGGAATTCAGCTTGGCAAACATCCACTGAAAACATACTCCTTCACAACTAAATCACAGGCTGTTCTCCATCTTTAGAAAACTTCCCATATACCACTCTGGGAATTTGTCCAAGGCAAATAGTGACAGTTAAACATCCCACAGGATCATAGATTTGTCCACCAAGGGTCCAGTCTTGGCCCAATACTCTTCTGTTTATTTGCGTCCTCTAGGGTTTGTTTTCCTAAGAAATGTCTCTTCAGCGTAACACTCAGATTCAAGCAGAACTGTGCAAAGAATTCCATCGAGCCCTCGCTGGTCCAACCGGATGACATCAAAGACTGGATGTTCTTAAATTTTCTTAATCATAATGAAATGGGATTATGGTCTTTGGTTCCGTTGATCTGTGCGCGTTATGCATGTAACCTGGGTGTGTTGCCAGGTAAAGGAGGGGAATCAGGACACAAATGCACAATAACTAAGGGAGGTTACGAAATAGGGAATAATAAAATCACTTGCAAGGAGGAGAAGCCTTCTTGATGATGGGTAATGTAGTCCAATCGAACCAGAGAGAAAACTCTACAAAAAGGATGCATGAAACTAAGTGCAATAACAATCAAAGGTGTAGCAAAAAGCCAAAATCCCATAAAACCCCAACTTAAATGTGTTCTATGATTCTGCTCTTCGAGCCTTTGCAGGAACTGCCCCTCCAGTGTGGAACTTGTTTTTCTTTCTTATCAGTGTACAGCGCTGTGTTGTTTTTAAATGCGCTTCTAAAGAAATAGACTTGACTAGTCTACATGCAGCACATATCAGCAAAACATTCGCTTCTTCCAGTCTGTGACTCATAAATCAACGCGGTCCCGAGTCTAACTTTAGCAGCACTGTGAGTGACGAACACAGCTAACATGTCTCTGCATGACTTTTAAGACATTACTCCATAACACATCCCTCGAATAGTTGTCCAGGTCTAACTTTAGCTGCCGAGACATGTTTTTTACAACAATACCTTTTGTTTTGTTTAACAACCCATCACCCTTTACAGAATTCTCTTTGTGTGTCAGGGCTCATGGACAATCTTTAATTTTAGGACACAGGAAGCAAAAAGCTAAAGATCTGGTTTACAATGGCGGAAATTAAATGGGGAAAAATAAATAAGACAGGAAGAAAGTTGACAACATATCCTGCCTGGATTGTTCTAATAAAATTGTTTCTAATCTAGAAACAGCCGACAGCATTATTATTTCTGCTGCAATGAAAACATCAACAAGAACTGTGCTATCCCTGCAAAGCTACAGAAACAAACAATAGTCATTCCATTTTATTTCAGAGTTGTTTTATTTTTAGCCCCACGGTGGAACGCTGCATGGCTCTGCAGCCTCCACTACGAACCACATGTACAGCAAACACAGTGATAACCATACTGTTCACGAGCTGGTGCGGTGCTGATATGCCCCCCCCCCCCCCTGCTGAGTGTGCAGAGCAGCGCGGAGGTCAAGTTCAGGGAAAGTTTTGTGTAACCGTCACATTCTTCTCTGTGAAACCCCACGCAGGTGCTGCGAGCACCCAAACCTGATGTCTTGAGCATGTGCAAAAGGTCTCGCTGAAAAACGATTTGCAATATCGGTTTTGTAGCTGTTGTGTCTGTGCAGCGTGAGCTGCTGTGTAATGAGCGATGGAGTCAGAGGTTGGGAGGAGGGGACATGTCTTTTGTCATAACCAACAGCCAACAACCATGTAAAGCACCTCTGCAATCACTTAATTTGGCTTTTCTTTATTTGCCATTTCCTGCCTCTCCCTCCTCTTCATTTGTTTCATCTTATCAGGTAAATGTCAGCGAGGGCTGAGCTGCTGGATGAAGACAGACAGTACAGTAGACGCACGTGGCCTGTGAACAGACAATGTAAACAAAACAAGCAGAGCATGTGTGTGTGTGTGTGTGTGTGTGTGTGTGTCTCACAGCAGGAGGTTTTCCTCACTGTTATTCTGTTCTGTTTTTGTGTGAGTGGAGGGGCAGCTTTATCTTAATGGGGCCGCGCACACACACACACACACACACACACCATGTGCAACATGGAAACCAATGTTGTTCCATGCACATGTGCAAATGATAACTAAATCCCAGGCATTACTGTCAGCCCACACACAGCACACACACAGGCAAAGATTAAGGAGGTGTTTATCTTCAGCATTGATCATCAGTCAATCTAAATGAGGTTATTAGGCATCACTTACTAGAACTGTTGCCCGTTTCCCACTTCACAGTAAAAATAACCAGATGGAAGGTCAGAGTCCCTGCACAGCAGTAACAGAAACGCCTGTTGGACATTTTGTAAATTGTTGATTCGTGTCTTTCACGTCATGCTGACGTTTTCTCCTGTCACATGACCCGTGACATAACATTACGGCCCAGAGTTTTTCTAAAACTGATTAGATATGTGGATTTACTACGAGGAAGTAAGTTTGATGCCTGCAACAAATTCAAAACAATGTTGGGAAATAGACTCATGACTGCCACCGTGTTACATCATAATATAGCCACTGTGGATGATCAGTCCAAGCACATCCCACTCAATCCAGTTCAGTCCTACTGTTTTTGCAACTAGTTCTAGTGACTCAATGGAGGACAGATTGAAACGGACAACAACAAACCAACAAAAACAACATGACCACCCTCCTCCTCATTTCCAGACTCTAGGATTTTCCAGAAACCCACACTTCCCAAGGCATTTAGACACACACACACACACACACACACTGACCCCATGGCTTTGTTGTAGTTTACTGGTCACTTTAGGCCCGTAGAGTGGACTGCTTGGCAACTACAGAAGGATGAGCATACAGACAATCAAACACACACACACGGACCACTACAGAAGAGCCACTGGGGTTATGGTGCCCTCGGGTAAAGCTAATGACACAGAGAGCAGCCAGTGCAACAGATGGCCCTCGATAAGTCATATGAGGGTTAGGGTTAGCGAGTGGCATGACTATGACTGTGAGTGTTTACTTATTCACACCATTGCACACATTTACACACATTCAGGCAGATGGACCACTGTTGGACCTATTCTTTGCCTTCTGCTTGACTGTCTCTTTTTCATGGATGGAAATAAGAGTTGTGAAGCAGTTCAGGTTACTAGTAGGAGGGTCTGTATGTGAATAACTTATTATTCATTAATTTGAACGTTGATACTTTGAGACAGTAAACTGACACCAGTAGAAAATCTAAGCTAGTGTGTAATCTGCGTTTGTGCTTTAAGCATGGCCAGGATTTATTTTGTGGGAAACCCAAAGGCAAAACCTTTCTTGGGTCATGTTGATGTCCCCCGAGATGCCCACTAACATAATCTCTCACCTCCAATATACCCTGAACCAAAAAAACAACCAGTTTCCCGTGTATGTTTTACAGCCTGCTATATTGAAATAATAATCAGCTGTAATTATTCACAAAAATGTAATTACTGCCTCACAGGTATATGTTAGACTAAGCCAAAATGTAACCACATGATAAAAAATAGATTTTTCTAAGAAGTTATTTGTACCATTTTCAAAAAGCCCAGAACCAGGTCCATTATGTTGTCTTGCTAACAAAAGAGTCAGAAGAGAAAAAGCTTTTCTGAGTTGTTTAATGTGTACAAAGACCACACCACTTAACTGTGACGCTTCAGGTTCGGCGTGCGACTTTTGGGTTGCAACCTCCAGGCTGGTAACCACTGCTCACAGGGCGAGACGCATACGTAATGCAGGATCTTTCTTATTGTATAACGATGGCGCGAAGTCTTTAATATATTTTCTGTTATTGGCATCGCAAAATCACAGGGAGGAGGCCGTGGCTAATTCAGTGAATTTTAATGCATCTACGGACGGAACTAAGTGGGCTAGAAAAAAATGCTTTTACAAAAGAGAGAGAGAACTGTTGTAGTAATGTCTTTGTTGTAGATGTGAACAAACATAAAAGTATAAAAAGGATACAGAAGGAAAATGGTACACATCGACCGGAGACATAAAATGAGACAGGATGTTAGTGTTGTATTATGCATGTTACATGACATCGTAATGCATTTGGCTGTTGGCAGCAGAAATCGTTAAACATCAAAAATAAAAATGTAAACGCAACAGCAGCAGTGACCAACAAGTGCTGTTCAAATCTATGGGATAAGTGTGCCATCTGCTGTGCATGTAAGACCTACCAGCTTTCTCCAGAGAAACCAGGTTTCCCTTTTGCATGCTGGGTTAAGAGTTTGTATGTAATATTACGGGTATGTTTCAAACAATCCACCACTGTGTACATTTCTGAAATAATACTGCAGCCCTGCACATGAAGTAAGCTCGCAGTTCATCCCCAAATCACCAGTCCCTATTACGGACTCTAACAGATGCATGAATTGTTTCATGGAAATGGCCACAAGGTCAAAATATTCTCCCTGTTCTACAGCAGCTGTATGTTGAATCAAGCAAAGCACAAGAATACAAATTCTGCTACAAACAATCCTGGTCATGGGGAGATTTAAACACCTTTAGAGATGTCAACACAGAAAACTCTCTGTCGGGATGATTGTGGTCGAACTGGCCACTGGAACATTCAGTGTGTTAAGAGGACCCTTCATCACAGTGGTCTTCAAGTTATTTGATTAAGAAAAACTCAGCTGCAGCGCATCAAAACCAGAAAGAAGATTTGAAACTCGGGGATGGGTTTGTAAGTTGGTCCTTTGGCACTTGGATGTTTGGCAAATGAAGGTAGAGTTCTTCAGCCCCTGTCTCAGTTAAACATGGTGGTGGGAACATGATGCTGTGGGCCTGTTTTGCTGTTTCAGGCACAGGGAAAAGCTAACCCAGAGTAGCTCAGGTAGAAAACCAAGTAAATAAATACTAAAATAACATTGTGATCGACCATGTCGTTCTACCATGACACAATATGCAACAAAACTGGTTTAGATCATTTCATAAGGTCAAGCTATGCTCGAACGTATGAGTGTCACTGTCAGAGTGTTCCAAGCAGCGGTGGAAGGAAATTGGAATAATTGTTAGTCAGAGTCTGAGTCATGGCCTGTGGGAGCACACAGTGTTGATCAAGTGTGTATGGAAACGTGTGTTCCCCCTCACAAGGAAGGACACAACAACAGGGAGAAAGAATCGAGCATCATCTTCATCAGTGACAGCCAGACTCACGTCGGTTAAAACTAAAGAAATGAAAAGTTTAGGAAACTGAGGTCAAACGTTCTGACGTTGGACTTCTGGTTACTCTCTTCCTCTTCTAACCTCTTACAGATAAACATGTACAGGTCAAGCAAAGCAAAGCACAGTGTCCTCTAAGCTCTCTGGGTTTTTTCAGTGTTCCTCGCCCACTCTGTAACATATCCTCTGCAGGTTAATCCGGCCCGGTAATCACAGGCACAAACCTCACAGTCTCAGCTTTTCTACCCGCCTCCCGGTGGATAAAGCAGAAGCCTCAGGTACCATAAACAAAACCACCTTACAGGAGGAAATAACAAGTTGTTAGCTGTGAGAATTAAACTTTAACTTCTATACATTAAACTCATGTCTAAATTTAGGAGGGGAGACAATCGTTGCACATCCGACAATCTTTTATAACTTCAGGATAATTACCACGCATCTCCTGCGTTACCTAAACCTTTCATTAAATTTTCAATTCAAATTCTCGACTGAAAGAGCTGCTGCCTTCTCTTAGTGTCACCTGGAGAGTTCCTGACCCTGGTCATAATAAAACAAACAGAATTTATTTAAGAAAAACTGCAAAACAAAAGACGGAGATGTCAGGTGGATGTTGTTGTGGGAAAAGAAACAAAGGTATCTCCTGTTTTAGCCAATCACAGGACAGATTCATATTTGGTTGCTTTTATTTTGACATATACAGGTCCTTCTCCAAAAAATTAGCATATTGTGATAAAGTTCATTATTTTCTGTAATTTACTGATAAACATTAGACTGTCATATATTTTA
>JAUMHF010000011.1:2330708-2345639 GCA_032359275.1 Microctenopoma steveboyesi | reverse complement strand
GAGCGCCGCCCATGGCTGCTCACTGCTCCCCCCAAGGGGGGATGGGTTAAATGCAGAGAACACATTTCACTGCGTGTATAATGATGTATGTGACAAATAAAGAAAGTTTAAAAGTTTAGTTTAAGTTCCTTTAACTTCACAGGTTGACCACTGGGCTTAAGATCTCAGTTTGCAGATCTTGAACTTTCCAAAGATGCCAAAGGTGTTTGGCTGAATTTGAAAAAAAAAAGCCCTCAACCTTCATCGTCATGGTTGTAAAATCATCATCAGTCAAAAAGGCATTTTGTTTGATAAGGTTTAAATCTAAGAATTACTACAGGTCTCCTGATGATTTCAGAGCAGGAGTCACACAGCAAGAGCTGTAAAAAGAAGCAGAACAACAAGAAGAGATGTGTTTTTCTATCCTGTATCTGCAGGCTGTCATGCTATTCTGGGCAACACCGCACCGTGCCAGCCTGTTACCATAACAAGCCTATAAATGTAAAGCAGCTCCCACACCAACTGTGGCCCGACACTACGCATCCGAGTAAGGTGCACACACCAGACATTAAATAGTACTCTTGTTTTTGGATTCGTACTGGATCTCTTTATCTAAATGCCAAAGAGAACAAATTCCCTCTTGACTTGTTTTCACTTATTATTTCTAGAAGCTTTTAAACGTATGGCTGCTCAGTCCTCCTACACCCGTCCTTCAGTAGCTGAGCTGAACAGACATAATCAAACAGGGCTCCAGCACAGGCTCTGTACCATTTCCACATGACATGATTGTGGCATCTTCCTAATTCAAACCCAGAAACTGTGTTTCTTCTCTGGTCACACACTCACTTGGCCACAGCAGTGAAGGCCAGCTCCACATTCAGTCCAGATTTGGCACTCGTCTCCATGAAGGGCACCCCGAACTCCTGCACGGGGAAACATCTGTTGTTAGATGTGTGTGTGTGTCTGCACTCTTACAGCATATCCTCCTCCATGAGGAGCCACTGACACTTCGTAAGGAACCCGGAGAGGAATGATTAAGAATTTTCTGATTCTCATCACTTTTGTTGTAACTAACCAGAAAGAGAAAGAACCAGTCTGTGCTCAGTGAATGATCCTCCAGTCTCTGTGTTGGTGTGCGTGTGTTACCTTGACGGTTGTGGTTCTACTGTCATGCTACTCTCTGTGTTCATATTTGCTCTGACACGCCTCTCGGGGCTTATCTGAGCAAAACGGCGTGTAAAATTAAGTTACCAGGCGCCCGTCATTTATTCCAAACAACAACATCATTACGGGCTTCCATGAATAAATAATTACACGCGCTAATCGTGAGACAGCAGCTACATCAGGGGGAGATTTAAGGTCCACGTGCCTGTGGGGGCAGATTAACTACAGCACATCATTCACTCCTGTTACATGTGTAAGACTGCTTAAGTGTGTGTGTGTGTGTGTGTGTGTGTGTGTGATGAAGCTCACCTTCGCTAGTTTCTCTCCCTCCTCTCGTTTCACCAGCCTGTTATGTGTTGAGTCAGCCTAGAAAAGAACAGAACAAATTCCTTTTTGCACTTTCAACAGATACAAACTCAGCTTTTGTTTGGAGTTTGGTAAAATATGTAACTCCAGCGCTTTTAGTTCTGTTTTGGTCTCCACAGAATCACATCGAGCGTTTTGACAATACGTCGAATCATTTTTTTTTTGTTTGGCCATTGTTAGCAAACAGGAAACACAGGGACGGAGAGCAGGTATGACATGCAACACTCACAGCCGGATTTCAGCTGGAAATATTGCAGCTGTGCACAAATCATTAGACTCTGAGTGCACTCCTGCAAAGTTACAGTTTTAATCATGATGCATTATGAGAACTGAGTGCTGCGTCTGATCAAAACAAGGTCACCACTGATTCTTAGGAAAAACACATTTAACAACTCGTTCTTCTGGCCGAGAGTTCCTACGTTTTTCCCAACGTTAGTGTTTCTGCAGCTTATTGTCTTGACCAATGACTTTGCCCTAACCTGAAATGCTAGGCTAACTCAGGCTAACCTCCACCACCACCTGCAGTCCAACACTGTTGTCTGCAGCCAGATTCTGCTGGCGTTAGGTGTTAGTTCTCTGCTGGCTGCTCACTGCTGCACCCGTACATCTCTTTTCATGATTAAAGGCACTTAAATGATCAAATACATACAGTACTGGTATTATACTGTTCATTGAGTTTACCTTCCTCTATCAAATCCATCTATTTGTCCTAATACTCCAGCTTCACGCCGCACTACATGATCCCGCCTGCCCTCCCTCTATCATTCCATCTGTCTATCCATGTCCCAGTGTTGGCATCAAGGTCTCACCTTGTTGCCCAGCAGCATGACCACCACGTCCTGCTGAGCGTACTCATGGATCTCTGTCAACCACGCCTGAAGATGGAAGGAAAAGGATTAGATGGAAAGACAGAAGAGACAAATAGAGAGAGAGAGAGAGAAAGACTAAATGTTAGCTTATCGTCTCCTCCTCCCTCCACATCTTTTTTCTCCCTTACATCTATCGCTATCCATCTTCTTTCAAGTAATGCAGAGGTCTTTTAAGCTACACACACACACCTTTCCTCAGAGATTTGTCTCATTGTTATTTTACTAGCGCATATGTGAAGGACGCACAAAAACTGAGATGCAGGGTGGCTTTATCCAACTTTTCAAAGCCAGATGCTGATCAGCTGGATGCAGCCAGAAAAGAGAAACCGATCCAGCCCTTCTAGATGTGATAAGTATCGGGCAGGTCCGTTTTTAGTGTCAGCTAATATTTCATAATTTGGCCCATAAACAAAAACACGAAGTTTCAGACCTTTGCAGAGAGAAGATAACTGTCTATGCTGACAAGTTACAGCCCAGTGACTTTCCCACGTTCATGTTACTAATGTAATATAACACAAGTTACGGTGAAGAACGGCCTGGTAGCTCAGTGGGTTAAGCGTCAGACTGGGATGCAGAAGGTTGTGGGTTTGAACCCCGTCAGACTCCTAATCCATTCCCTACCAGGTTTGTCTCTGAGCCAGACACCCAGCGCTAGCTCCTTGTAAGTCGCTTTGGATAAAAGCGTCTGCTAAGCAAAGTAAAGTAAAGTAAAGTAAAGTAAGAACAAAATCTAGCCTGTGTTTAAACTTTCCTGCCTGCTTCAAGGACAGCGAGATATTCTGCTATTAAGCCTGGACATTAGCGAGAAGAAGATGATGGAGTCGGTGGTAATGAATCGCAGAACATGTGCAACAGTGGTTAGAGGCTGTTCAAGGTTGTGCAGGTAGCAGAGAGACAATAATGTAGATACAGTCTGAACATTCACTTCAGTCACGTAGCAGATGGATTCAATGCTCTGATCATATCCACACGTAAACAACAATCACGCGTGGCTTGTTCTTAAAAAATGAAAACATTTTATTAAAAGTCATCTTCGTGTGATGTTCTATAAGAATCTGAAAACTAATATTTATTCATGTTTCCTGATGTGACGTAATCAGTCGTCCCAACTGTTTCCTTAAAAGTGTGTTGTAGTTTTTCTCACAGCCAAATGTCCCTTCACACTTTTTATCAGAACATGCTGAAATGTCCTCAAATGTCCCAGCATGAGTTGGAACATCGAGGTGGTTTTCAAAAGACTTACGAGCCCCAGCGTAACATAAAGAGAGACTGCGTAGGGCTGCGGTTATCATTTCAAGCATCGATAAACACACATTGACTGGTGGGGAGCAGAGGCAAATGTGTTTCATTGCTATCGAATGAAACAGTGAGAGAAAAGTCAGATCTCACTCACACACGCGCAGAGTGTACAGTGCTGCACATCTCTTCATGTGTGTGTGTGTGTGTGTGTGTGTGTGTGTGTGTGTGTGTGTGTGTGATCAGCGGTAATCCCTCCCCTCGTCTGCAGGTTTACAGCATCCCTAACTCCCTCCCCGCGGGTTTGCATAACTTTATTACACACAGATTCATGTAGCGAGCTCTCACCTAGCCGCGCCGACTCTCGACAACATCATGAGAACTTGCCAATTACTCGGCCTCTAAAGATCTCGGCGGCCTGTGGGTGGATTACGAGGAAGTGAGAGAAAGGAACGCGGCTTCAGAAATGCTCGAACTTCAAAGGGCGTTTGAATTCGTACAGTTTGTGGGCGCATGAGGGGAGGACACGTGTGCACACTGGTCTACATGTGACAGATCTGATTTACAGCTTTGAAACAGCTTTTATTTGACCATGTTAGAGAGAGAGGGTGTAGGACAAAGCCATACAAAGACACAATCACATGCTCGATCGGCTCATGTTTGTTTTGACCTGCTGAAAGAAAGTGTGTTTGTAGGGTTTGAGTCACTCAAGGTGTAAAATAAAAGACGCAGAAACAGTTTATTTCCAAATCTGCATCTGGGTGGTGGTGGTGTGGAAGTCAGTATCGGGACTGACGGACCCGCAGCTGCAGCTGAATTCATGAAGGTGAAGTGGAAGTGGCTATTTATGACACGCTTGAAAACAAATGTCAGTAAGTGGCGAGAACAGGGAGCGCTTGATTAGAGGGGCCGAACAAGAGGAGGCAGCAATGAGAGAAACAGTCACCATCTGGAGATCACTGCGTCCAAATGTTGGAAAGTTACGTCAAAGTCCCTGTCGTGATCAACGGAGGAATCTATTGTTCTCTTATTTGAGTGAAGAGGCCCTTAAATGAACCGACTACAGGATAAACCACATGATGAGCCAACGTTCACTTTCTCACGCTGTTCTACTTTGTGATGTTCTGGAAACAGCTGTTAGCCAACCTCGCGGGTGTTGTGTGAGCGCACGGGGACTCTGCGGGTTTCTAGGCGTTAATTTGGGGAAGCTGTGGTCAGACCTGGGTGGGGAAACATCCTGAGAGAGTGAAATTAAGACACAGATGAGGGGAAGAGATTAGTCCAGGCTGGACGAGAAGTGAGATCGACAGTTCGGCTCTGCAGGTAACCAACGTTTTACACTGTCTGTTTAGATTTTCTATGCTTATTGTAAACGTTAAGCAGCCAGAACAGTTTGGGGTATATTTATTTAAATGTTTCAAGAATAAAATCTGAGCTTGTGGGGTATTTTTGAAGATCCTGATCCATCTAATGTAAAACTACTGCTGACCCGATTGTTTCTTCTGCTGCAGACGTAGTTGAGCTTGTTTTAATTTGGCTCCAAGTCCTTAAACTGTTAAAGATTAAGGAAGTCTGAAAGAACTATTTTTCCTTTTGAAGTTTGCTTTAAAATCTCTGTCACAGACGTGTCCGTGCCCTGTACGCTGCTCTAGTTTTGCTCTGGTGCATCCAACATTTTCTAAATATGACGTGAAACTGTCATTTTAAAGGCTTAAACCTGTGGAGAAGACCACCTCCACGACGTGTGGTGGAAAACCAGAACTAAACGAACACATAATGACCGAGATGCAGCAGGAGTGAACGCTCAGCACATTTTATTTCTGCATCTAAAGAGAAACAGTGACAGGTCATCAAATTTCCAGAGTAGATATGACCTGTTGTGATCACACACTTGTCCCTCTCCTACTACAGCTCGCATCAATCAGGATAACATATTGAAACGTATTAAGGGAGCAAACAACAGAATCTGGAGTTGGTAGATAGTTGTTTTTTTATGTGTTCATATGATATATTGTAAACTTTATAATATTAAATATAATGATTTGTCAGCGCTCGGCCACACCATCTAAACACCATGTGTCTTGGCTTTGGTTCATTTTTTTTTGTCCTTCCTCAAGATATGAGGAAATATTTTCCTCATATCTTTAGTCCCAAATTCATGTTAGCTGTAACTTTAAGGAGAAAGAAATTCAGGAAGCTTCAGACAATTGTGAGCAGCACACTCTCCTCTTGGATTGCTTGTTAACAAAGAGTGGTAGGTGCCTGTTGCGGAACTTTATTGGGTGTATCCCTTCCTCTTCTCAAACGTTCTTTTACCACCCCGCCTGTCTTTCAACATGTTTCTCTTCACAGAGTCATTTACGATCATCAGGCTGCATCAACCCCGAGCGTTCGTCCAACCAAGATGAAAAAAGGCTTCGCTGTTCTTAGCGGCACTGATGTGTCGGGCCGCGCCGGTGGCAGCTATGCTAAGTGTACCAGTGTGTCCGATAAGATGAACCACGAGAGAGTAGGAAAGGTCACAGCGCAGCCTCAGCAGCCCAGAGAACGCGCTTCATCAACAGTCTCCGCCTCTCACCAGCGGCGGTGGTCTGTCGACCTGTGCAGGTGTGACACCTCCCACGTCATTATTGTGAGGAAGAACAAGAAGGAGCCGCAGCCTCCTCAGCGCGATGTGTCCCTCCCCGGTCCCCACGCGGCTTCCCCTTCAGTCAAACGCTACTCGTGCCCCCCCATGGGCATCTTCCATTCACCGAGTCAGTCGTCCTCGTCCTCCTCCTCTTCCTCTTCCACCACCTCCTCTTGCTCCTCTCCTCCTCCTCCTGTGAGGACATCTGTCATCACTGGCCATGACCCTCTAGGCTGGAAGTTGCATCCCAAGTCCAACTCCACCTCCCCCCGCGCGCGCACTAATCGACTGTCTCTGCAGATTCCTCTTCCTGTAACTTTCCCAGATCCCAGACCTTGTCCTGCACCCAATTCTCCATCAGACCAGAATCCTTATCCAGAGTCCTCGCATAAAACCAAACCCCCTCTCAGACCTAAACCGTTCCGTCGCCGTCACTCCGAGTCCTCAGCGTCCCTGAAATCTCTGACGAACCCTCTGGCCATTAGGGTGACGCTGGAGGAGCTCCGTGACGTTCATCTCCGCCCAGTTGCACCTTCAGACGAGTCTGATGACGTCTTCAGTGATGGGAACGCGGGGCGGCCACACAAAATAGGACCGCCTGTCCCAGCCAAAACCTCCAGGGCAAGACAGCTAGCACAGCTGATCGCTCATTCACGCCAACGCTCCAAGCCTGTTCCCACCAAAGCTAGAGAGGAGAATCCCAGCAGAGTGAGAAAGTCGCATCAGACTGTCGACCAGAACAAGCGGCATACTCCAAGACCTGGTAAGTCCTACAAATCTCCCTAGAAGAGGAGGATTTGGAATAATTAAGCAATGATTACATTATTATTCACTTTGCTTTCCTCAGCGCCTTTAATGCTGCACCACGTTGGGAAACTTTAGAGAAAACTACAATTTACACAACAACTGTTTCCACTGACACATGATCATAAACTCACAAGTTTTGTTGCTGCCCCCTAGTGGCGGCAGACGTGCCGCATGAGCAGGTGATTTAAAAGCTTTACACCAGTTTCAGCCTTTTAAGAACATACAGTGTGAATATTAACAAATTATCAACCAAACTATTAAATAAATTATTAACAAATATATGGTATAAAAATTAGAAAGCCTTTAATTTGTAACAACAGCTGTAGCTACTATATCTGGCAGCTTCATTTTGATCCAAATATGAGCTTTATTAAACTTAAACTACTGAAATTAAAAAGACTTAACAATAGTTTTTATAATATTTGCAATAAAAATTAAACTACACGAAACAAATAATAGGTTCCAGGAGACGAGGAATTAATCTAGCAGGGACACACAGGGACCAGAGTGGAAAAGCAGCACACAATCTGGGATTGTTGGGTGCAGGTCAGGTTTAAAACACCACGTTCCCAACCCATGATCTAGGCGACCTAACATAGTGGAGTCTAGTAAAGAGAACGTCAATATTAGACTCGTCCATTATTATCTCTCATAGATGATGCAGGAGATGTCTTTGGAACAAACTCTAAAAACACTTAAAATGTTCCAGCTGAATCGCATCTTTCTGTCAAGACGCTTCCACCCTGTTGAACACTCACATTCTTCAAACTGACACTGCGCAGGCTTCTAGCTCAGGCCTTGATAACCCTCATGGCTTCATCAGGAGAAGTGTCTCACACTTAAGAAAGTTCCTGTAAGGTCACAGATGAACTGTGTGTGTGTGTGTGTGTGTGTGTTTGTAAGATCACACACACACTGATGTCATATATGAAGATGAGGCACAGCATTGCGTCTAAAGTTTGCAGACGATCTGACTGCAGACGCCCGAGTGCCTTTGATCCTGATTAGCTTCTGATCGATTTCCTATGTGAGGTGCTGAGAGGAGACGAGTGGATTTACAGTGTCAGTCAATAGTAACAACATTTGCCGTGTTCCAGCAGGGTTGCGGCTGGATACGGGCTGCGGCGGAGAGAGGCTCGCTCCACGTTTCCCCGGGAGAGAAATTTGAAGAGTCTGTCCTCTCAGGACTACTGAGCAGATCACGGGACGTGTGTGTCGGTGTAGTTGACACCATTGTTTTCTACTCAAGGTGCTATATTTAACACATGCACGTGTTAGAACTAATAATGACTGTTATGTGCTGTTTTAACGGCCACTGTTGTCTGATTTCTGCTGGAAACTCTCTGTACTACTTCTCTCTTGTGTGAAATGTGAGTTACGAGCAAGTGTAGCTTTGGGGGGAAGCGAGGATTCTTGGGTGGGAAGACGCAAATCTCTGCAGATGTTGCTGGTTGGAGATGGAGCTCATAAATCACTACATTTGCCCCATCAGCCACTGTTTATTTGTCTGTCTGTATGAAAATGGACGAACCGTTGCTGAAAATAGCAGATGTGTCTGTAATATAGTAAATACATTTAAACGCGTTTATTATCAGGAAATAAACAGATTCATTTTAATTTTCAGTTTATTTATTGAATCAGATAAAATTGTTTGAAGGTTCGCAAGTTTGATTATTTGCATGAAAAGCATATGTTGTGTGATGAAGTGTTTGTGTTAATCAGCTGTTTCCACCGTCGTGCATCTCTGGTTGCACAAGCATTTCTGCTACCGTGTTCCTGATGAGACCCTGGCTACATACTGTACCATACTTGGCTAAAGCTTAGTGTGTTTGTCCGACAGATGCACAAACCCACAACCACAGTGAACTGGAGGAAAGACTCCAGCTTAACTGTGACCACTTAAGTTGCGCAATATCTTCACCCTGGTGCTGAGGATTGTAGCCTGTCTCAAAAAAACAGAACAAATAAACAGAACTGTGTACTTGCTGGATACAGCTAGAAACAGTTACCAAATACTGATGCTCACCAGACTTTCCACATTTTGTGATTTTGTTCTTCAAATTAGTATTTCTGTTGTTTGGGTGATTTGCTGCATCAGCTCTGTCGCAGAAAGCTACAGCAGTGTTAGGCCCCACCCCCAAAATGCTCTTATTGGTTGAGACGCTTTTTGATGCCAAACAAATGCCAGTACTGATCAATCAATGTCCCGCCCTCCTCTCACCCATCGTTTGTTTGTTTGTATGTATAATAATAATAAGAATAATAAAAGTATGTTAAGGCACGATACTGTGTTATCTGTGTTAATTAAGTAACGCATTAAGGCAATAATAACGCTTTAATGTGCCCAGCCATGAAAGTAATAGTCTGCAGCCCTGCTCTTCGTGTAAAGAGTAACTAACACACACTTAATTATAAGCATTGGTAATTACTGGCTTTCACACACTTTACGATATCTTGAACTGAGAAAGCTCTTTCTTAGTAAACATGCACTGGTTACCACAGGACTGCTGGTTGACTGAATCTACTCTCCTGTGTGGAGAGGAAAGCTAAAGAGAGTTTAGTTAATTTTAAAAAGCATTTTCAGATCCTAAAAGAAAACACTCATTCTAAAGAAACTCTGGACGTTTTGTCTCTTTTGTGTCTCGCTTGTTGCGTCCTTCAGTTCTTTCTCTAGTTCTATGCAAATGTTTACAGGAAAAATCTTTCTTTCGTTCCAAATACTGAGAATACTAAAGTTTGAAAGTAATTTTCTTTTTCACCGTAGCCATCTTCCCTCATCGTGAAATATCTGCTACTATTTCAGCAGAATGTGGTGCAGAAAAACAAATTCCTCGGTGTACTAATGTAATTGAAATATCTGACGGACGTTTTGATGGAACCAGTTGTTTGAATCTGGGTTCAGCCCCCTGAGATGAGTCGCTGGGTGTCGAGCAGAGTGGAGAGAGATCTGTAGACTGGAAGCAACGCTTCAGGCATCTGAGTGGAGGGATTCGAGGTTATCACGCAAACTCCTGAACATCCACCCACGCTCTCTACTACACCATGTGAATGCCATTTTAGCACTATGGAGAAAAAGTAGTGTAGAGTAGAGGCTGGAAGTTTAGAAGGTCCTTTCCTTCCCTGTACACTCAAGCTGTACCGCAGCCCAAAGAGTAAGTCAGAGTATGGAAATGACCCTGCAGGCCTGGAGGGGTCAGTGGGGGGAAAGTGAGGCTTCTGGTGAGTACACTTATAGTGGGTAGAATGTGGGGGGGGGGGGGGGGACTTCTGACTGAATGCTTAGGTCAAAAACCACACACACTCATTATTAATATCTGTTTCACTTCCTGCTGGATGGGGAGGCAGTGATTGTTAGTGGAATCTATCGCAGCGGTTATTGAGCAAGAGGTGGGGATGCAGGGCTGACATATAGAGGAAATCATTCACATCTGAGGCCAATCAACCTGTCATATATATCTGTGAAATGAAAAGCCGTAGCGCCGGGAGGAAACCCACGCAGACACGAGAAGGACGTGCAAACTCCACACAGAAAGACACGCCGCCGAGCCCTGGAATCGAACCCGGGTCCTTCTAGCTGCGAGGCGACCGCGCTAACCACAATATTAGACTTTGAGCACAATTATTAATGACTCTGTGTGGTGATCAGAGTGAATGTCACTGCATGAGTCTCAGATCATATGCTTTAATTGCTAATTATCATTATGTATTTTAATCTTAGCTTTAATGACATTTTTTTGTTGTGTTCATTCTTGTCACCGTCATCAAAGCAGAAGAGGACGCAGCCTTGAAATAAGTGAGAACACATGATATCATCGAGCAAAGATGGAGAAAATCAACAAATGTGTTTGTGCCGGTTAGTGGGGGAGAAACAGAAGCAGAGAGAGGAGGGAGACAGCAGGACAAACATTATTTGATTCCCAGCTATAAACAGACGAGCTGACGAGTGTCGGCGCGTCGTTCATTTTCTGCTCGGCGAAGGAAAAGACCTCGAAGAGCAAAGCCTCGCCACCCCCGTCTGCCACTCACGCTTCAGTGTTGTTTCTTTTTGTGTTCACCCAAAAGCTTTCCGGCGTCCCTGCAGATCAATTAGGCAAACTGGCGCTGGGATGTAGTGTTCGTACTCCAGACGCTTTTCTGGAAATGGCAGTTTTGTTCCGTTTAGCGAGTCATATTTACTTTAATTCGTGCTCCGGTGATTAATGAGGTTTTGTTCTTTCCCCCACATTCATTTTAACACAAAACCAACATGTAAGTTTCAAGTGCTTTTGTAATTGTTCCTGCCGTCGCTGCTGGAGGTTAATAGCTCGGTACAATCACACTGTTTTACACTTGTTCTGCGCTTGACTGAATTCTTTCATTCTACAAATTAAATCACTCGAAATTAAATTCCTCGATCCCATTCGATATCTAAAAGATATTCACATTGTTTTTTCTGGTAGAATTGACTAACTTCTACCAGCAAAAACAACCGAATGAGCCTTAGCGACGCCGACGACTCAAACATTTCTAGGAGCTGAGCTCCAGGGTGTTTTGCCGGCCTCCGCCTGCCGATGTAGCAGCTGCTGTCCTTCACAGTCGAGCTCTGAAACACATCACTCTGCTGCACAGGAGAGTGAAACGGAGTAAAAATAACTTCTCGGAGTTTGAATACGGAGGTCAGTGGAATGTGCAGCAGGTCGTCTCAGCTGATCTGCAGCACTTCAGAGACTGGCTAACATCGTGGTGCATTGCATTCTGGGCAGCAGTGTCCTGTCAACTAAAGGCCGACACACACAAATATTCACCAAACGACTTTCCTGTGCGTTGATCTTTGTCTCCATCACTCCGTTTTACATTTTCACATCTGGTACAAACTGAGATTAAAGAGCCTGCAGAATCTCAACGATACGTCTCCTCATTCCAACTTAATCCCAGTTGTTTCAGAACACGAATAAGCCACTGAAGTTTATTTTGTAGCTTCCAGCTGTGTGTAGAATCATTTCCTGAGAGTTTGGAAAAGGATCCATTAGAAACATCTGCACGGTGAGAACTATGACCAATTAGATCATTTCTCCTTTGCATCCTACTCCCCCAAAAGAGCACACGAGCAGACTGTGGCACACCTTCACTCAGACACAATCCCGCCACTGTAAATCACCTTCAGGCTCGCTAACTAACATGCCCATGGTCCCCACCGTCAGCACAACATTATTAGTCTGTGCCTCATGAAACCATCTCAAAGTACGTTGAATACAAAAACAGCATGTGGCAAATGCAACAGATTGCTTTAAAAAAAGAAAAGGCGCGTGCAGACACACTCCCTGTCGTCTCCATCACTTCTCTTTCCTCCTGCACACTCATCTAACTGCGCGCCAGCAGACACTGCATGCGCATCACATTGATTTTTACTTTGCCGATGTGGGAATCAAACAAAGGCTTTCAGTGATGTAATGACTTTTCTTCACGGCCTCTGTGCCCAAACAGACTCATCAATACCAATAAAAACTGAGTGTGTTTGCATATATTCATGTGTGCGCCACGTGAGTAACGAGCTGCTGAACTGATGATACGACGCTGTAAAGAATTCAGGGGTTTAAACAACTACAATTACATGCATGCAATAACACATGCACTCTGAGTAATGCAGCTTAAGCGACATCCTGAAAAAAAGATTCGTTCTCCCGATTATACACAAAACGGAAAACACCTGGCACACTTTTATTTTCACAGGTATCACTGTGAGAGACGATCAAGCGCCAATCAAGCATGTTGACAATGGCGACAAACTACACATGCACTCTTGGTCGGTGTAATGGTTGGCATGACAACAAGTAGAGTACCGAATAGCAGCATCAAGTCCTCGACCAATGAGAAACCTAAATAATATGATATAAATTGATATAAAGATGAAGGCTAATGACGTGTGTGTGTGTTTGTGTGTGTGTGTGTGGTGATGGGGATAGATAGATCATTATTTTTGTGCTGAAGACAAAATTATACAAAAGTCCATCTTTCACGGTTAACAGAAAAGGTTGATTAACACACTCAAGCCTGTTTCAGAAAAAGTTTCCCGTCACGACAGCTCGACGAGCCGAGCGTCTCGTGTTGTCAACTGTTGCCTTCCCTCTGATCATCTCCGTGTTTCCAGTCCTGCTCCGTGCTCTAAGATCATTTCCCCTTGTCTGTCTTTATATAATACAAAGTTTAATATAACCAGTGTTGTTCTCTGTCAAGTAGCTGCCACAGAAATTAATAGTTAATAGTTTTTTACTTTCAGTACATTTAAATATCCTTATTTTAATGTTTTTATGCTGGTAATGTTACCTTAGTAACAGTTACACGTCTAATTTACTGATATACTTAATATTTTATTGATTTATAAACAATATTTTATGTTTTTTTGTGGTGACGTGGCCATAATATGCTTTGTATGGTGGGTTGGACTGTCACCGTTAGTCAGCTGTGATGGTTCTATGACCAGCACAATGAGAAAGAAGAGGTTAAGCTTTACGGTCAGTGTGGAGGTGCGTTTAGTAAGTCTAGGTTCTCTTACGCAGAATTATTTTCAGTATTTATAATAGTAACGCCGCTGCCTACTGCATAAAATCCTGAGCATTTAACGAATGAATAAAGACAACTTCCTCACATGCTGCATGTTTGTCTTCCAGGAGGGAAACTGTAGAACCCGTTATTTCTGCAGCTGAATGATGTTTAAGTGATGCATTTGTTGGAGTGCTCTTAAAAAACTGGGACAAGATCTGAATTAATTATCGTTTATTGTCTGTTTGTGCTGCTGAAGCTTTTACGCGAACCTGACACCATTCAAATCTGACTGTGTTGCGTTCCTCGTGTTAGAATGGTCTTTGTGACTTTGTAAAAACATGTCTGGCCCATTTTCAGATTTATTTAATCCCTCCATTTGCATAATGAGGCAGCATGTCTGAAAGTGTTAGGAAAGTGGAAGATTTTATTTGTCTCATCAGAAGTAGGTTAGAAAACCGAACATGTTAATGTACAGAAAGCTGTGAGAGAGCAGGAGATTTAGAGGAAGAGGCAGAAAGGAGGCAGAAGGGAAACGGCAGCCGCTGTGGTCATGGTTACAGATGGTATGGAGACTGAAAAGAGGAGTGAAAGAGCAATCAGAAACATAGGAAAACAGAATAAAAGAGTGAGAGATAGAGAGTGCTGGGCACTGTGTCACAATCTCATTATGTTGCTCTTCAGATTTCACTGCTGCTAATGGATACACACTGTGCCGCAGTAACCTTGAATCGTCAGAACTGCTTTTGTGCCACACGGTTAGTATATCAAATAACTAACCAGCAACGCTTCTCATATGAACGCATGTTGTTCTTCGACTGGCCTCCACTCTCCGTTAGGGCTGCACAGTCTGAAAAGTCACGACGCGCTTATTGCGGACAATAAAGCCTCTGTAACATGATCATCAAACGGTATCCTTAGTTTTATTGCTTTTCCATCCAATAAAATCCACAGATTTCAGCCTTTGCCTAATGTAGTACATCACGGTGTTGCTAAGCACGACTCGAAAACACTGACCGTCCACAAGACACACCACGCGTACCACTGCCTAAGCAGAGAGCGATTGGTGGTAACTTAAGCAGAGATAATGAGCAAACTGTAAACAGAATATAGGCTGCAACACACACAATTATTCAGTTTCTTCACAGTGTTTTGTTATCGCAGGTGGACTACCTACGAGGTGAGGGAGCAAGTCAGGCACAGGAGACAGCAAAGAGAGAGCAACGTTTTTACCCGAATAACAGTTTCCAAACAATTACATGTAAAATCATTGAAAACAGCTCTCTGGAGTCATTCCGGTTCCTGGGCACAACCATCTCTCATGACCTGAAGTGGGACATTCACATTGACTCCATTGTTAAA
>JAUMHF010000011.1:2301681-2329175 GCA_032359275.1 Microctenopoma steveboyesi | reverse complement strand
ACACTGATGTGGAGGGACTGTATCTACAACCGCTAAACTCTAAGCTAAGAAAAGGTTTGCATCACATCAGCAATCCCTCCTCTTTGGTGGCCTCACCAGTCTGTGCAGAGGTATTAAGAAAGTGAATGGGATTGTGTGATTGAGTTTGCAAAGCGCTGTAATCACTGAAGAAAAACGTTAAACTGTGTTTGGAGTTAGCCACTCAACACGGTAACACCACCAGATTAGTGGAAGAATGTGGAGTGGCCAGTCCAAAAAAGAACAGTTGTTGGTTTTCACTTGGCTTTCTGATATGAAAACAAATCATCAAAGCTTTATTAAGTTAAGTTTGATTTGAGATTTGGGAAACTTTGTCCTCTGGTTTCCATCCCCATTAGACAACGCATTAGATACCTGCTACAGGCTGATTTAATGCAAATTATTAAAATTATAATGATGGAAACCAGCTGTTTGGACAGAAGCTATGCTATATTGGTGTCTGTTCCCCTCCAGAGACTCCTCTCCATCCGCTGATAATGAAGCCATTTTCACACACACACACACACACACACACCTGCATAAAGGCACATGCACATTCAGGTAACACAGGCATACCTGTGCGCACACACTGATGAACGCGCACACACACACACACACACACACACACACACGCACACACATACTCTGATACCAAGACCAATGGAAATGCGTCAAGCCCACCAGATGGCTTCGGAGCTATTCCTCTCCTTGATGTGTAAGACACACACTTTTCTAAATGGCCCTATTCTGCTCTTACCTCATCTCCGCATTTATCAAAGGACAGTAATGCATCCACAGGGGCGAGAGTGGCACCAAATAAGGCGGTGGATGGCAAAATCACAGTCAGAGCCGAGATCAGAGAGGAGACACGTTGCAACTACAAAGAGGTGGGTTCATCTGGGGGGAAAGTGAACTCTAATCTACCCCCCTATGCTTCTTTCATGTCCGTCACCTCCTTTCATTTGTTGCCACTGTGGTCACTTTCCTTAAAGCTCCTCTCTATCTGGGCTGTGTGCCATTATGTGTTACTTTGAGTAACTTTGAGAGACTTTTGGTGCCTTACATTTGTAAACACTGTCCGTCTGTGACGTTACTGATACGATTCATGAGAATCCATTAAAGGTGCTGGAGCTCTGTAGTGGGTCATGTTTACTATGGGCTCCCAAGATTCAAGATTCTTTATTTGTTACATGCATCAAGAACAACGCACAGTAAAATGCACCCTGAAACCAAGTTCTAAGAGTTAAATTAAATTCACCTCTGGATAAAAGAAAAAAGTAAATAAAGCAAAAAGTAGTCCGTTATATAAGTTGCGCATGCACCATGTGCAGTGGCAGTGAATGATGATGATGATAGCACAGCTACACATAGAAACGGTCACGTGTAATTTTTATTACTAACAGGCCAGGGAAAAATAGTGTGGTAGAAATTAATCAACACTGGGATTTCTAGAAACCATTTTTAATATTGAACCAACACAAGAAACGGGTTTGTCAGAGAAGTGTATGTGTGTTTGTTCTTACCCGTATGTTGTCAAAGGATGACTTATTGGTGACATCATACAAAAGGAGGAGAGCTGAGGGGAAAAAACAACAGACATATATCAGACATGTATCTTTCTTAATTAAAGCGCTGTGTAGTAAACCACATTCAAAAACGTGAACCTAACCGTAACCAGCACATCAGCACAAAGCTGTCACCCCCGTAGCACTATAGGTGAATCCACGAAACTCTTGATGCCCAACATCTAATACTGGAGGAATTTATGAGGCCAAAACTTCTAACGTGGCTTCCACTTAAGCTGGACAAAGTGCTGAGCTCTCAGCTTTAGTATCACACCTGACAACGTAACCACGTGTGAATTCTAATTACCTCTGAATGCACCATACTTCCACAGGAAAATATCGCCTCAGGTAATTTTTTTTTGCAGAAACTGCAGGGTGGGTATTTTAAAGCCCGTCAGACAGAGAAACTCATTACACCTACGAGAACAATTGAAGCTCATTTTCTCAGCTGGGTAAACCTTCGCTGGGAAGAATTAGCCTGAGCTAATTGCTACCGCAGCACCTCCCCTCCTACTACATCATCTGATCTTTCTAACCACCTTCTCCTTTACTTACTTCTCTTCCCATCCTCATTCCTACACATTTCTTTCCCTCTGCATCTCCCACATTTTCACCGATCCTCTCCGGATTAAGTCCTCTATTTGTTTATTCAGACCCTTCAAGAGCGTGAAGGCTGCTTAATGAGTTTTAATCATTGTGAGTGTGGCCTGCCTCTGTCGAACTGAGAGAACAGAGAGGGAGAGAAAATGAGGAGGTGTAGGGAATAAAAAAAACAGAAAGAGAAAGAGACAATGTGCCCCATGAGTTAATTTCCTTCTCGTAGCTCCTGTGTTTATCAGCCAGCAGAAGACTGGAGTGAACCACAAGGAGTTGCTTTCCTTCACCCTCCCCTAATCCAATTACATCTTGTCAAGGGCACAAGACAGACGAAGCTGGAGAACTTTCTCACGGCAGTAGAGACGCACAAAGTTTCGATCACAGGCAGTTACATTGTGCTACGAACATGGAAGGAATAACAAGTCCGGGCTAAAGGGCGGAGAGACAAACACAAAGAAGCTAGAAATGTGACAAGGACAGAGACGGGCAGTAATCCAGTGACATGCGCACCGTCCTCATGTCACAGTGTATTAATGCATTTCATAACAAGTTGCTCCAGCAAAGACTATGAAATCATGAGGTGATGTGAGGTGTACAAGTTGAGACGGAGAAATCCCAACATCCGGAGAGCACCATCAGGGAGGCAAAAATACCGCGTAAGGGCGAGGAACCACTGGACGCTTCTTTCCCAGTGTCAATAAACATGAAGTGCACATAGTACGAAACAGCTTGTTGCTTCTAAAAGTGAGAAAAATTATTTTCTCATTCCTGCCAAGCCAGGTGATCGAATCTGCGACGCTCTGATCACAACCTCGCTTCTTGTCTGGTATAAATTACCATAATGAGCACAGCAACACATGCAGGTCCTGGTTTCAGGGTGAAAAGGGGACTTCAGCGAGGGGAATGACAAAACTTCTGTGCTCTGCTCCACTCTGTGACTGTGAGTGCCGCTCCCACTGGAAGACGAGACACTCCAGAGGACAGGAGACAAAGAATTAGTGCGAGGCTGCAGCAGACAGCTGCTTTCAGAAAATCTGCTCAGCTCCAAAGAGCAGCTGAGACTTTTGGAAAGGCAACAATCTATTGTGTTAGTTAGGTGGATTTTTTTCAGCCTGTTGAGATGTTTGATTGAAAAAACGCACAGTAGAAAAACAGACATATGCAAACTGTCAGATATTAACTATTTGACTTTGTGAGTTACGGTTACCTTGATCAAAGTTCCTGGTGGAGTCTGACAGAGTGAAGTGATCCATAAAGAGCACCACCATCCATCATCTCCGGGACGATAACCTTCTTTGATAATCACCCACTGACCTTGGCACCGGAGATAAGTCGCATAAACAAGCAGCGCGTGCCGACATATGCATGCACATGCAAATAAGCATAAGCCTGCAACGCAGCGAGGGCTCGACACAAAGATACGCGCTAAAGTGTTTCTCTTAATAATGATAGACATTTTACACTTTTTCAGAAGAGACTCAACTCATTTACATTCACACTGAAAACTCTGCCAGAACATTTCCATCAACATGTCAGATAAGGACCAGCAGTCACCGTTCGGGTCCATTACTGCCTCGAAAATTAAAAGCACACCTACGATTACTTCACACTGAGGACGCCTGCTAATAAAAAGCCTGCATGCCTCTCTCTCTCTGTGTGTGTGTGTGTGTGTGAGAGAGATATCTGACTGATGAATTTCACTTTATTGCTTCAGGACGGTTGCTGCTGACGTTACTGTACCACAAGCGTGTGAAGCCGCTCCCAGCGACCCATCCTTCCATCACTTTTACTACTCTTCTGACAGATCCAGCAGCCGTTGTCATTTCTAGGCCTCCTGCTGTAGAGAAGAACGACCTGCAGGGCTCCAGCCTACGGCAGCCATTTTACACAGCAGTGAATCAACCACCAAGACAAGCGCTTACTATATTCCCCAGGTGTAGTCCTCAACACACGGAGACAGTCTTCGGATAAATATTAAGGAGAAGTGAACAGGTAAGGGAAGCTTAAGGATGGTTCATTATTTAAAAGGGGCACACACACACACACACACACACACACACACACACTGAACTCCCTTCACACAGACACCCAAGAATAAAGCCTCAAAAATGCCTTTGACTCTGACCTTGTCTGTTTAACAGGCAGGAAAAGGAAACAGTGTGTGTGTGTGTGTAAAGAAAGACGCTTCATGATGAATCACACCGCTCACAGCTTTCCCTAAACTTTAGCAATACCCTCACCGTTTGCTGTTCATTTCTGTTCCATTCATCTCCCTCCACCTTCCCTGCACGTTTTCTCCATCTCGCTCCTTCTTCTTATTGCTTTCCTTTCCCCACACATTCCCCGCTCTGCCTCTGGACATTCTCCGGGATACATTTGCAGCCCCCACAAGCTGGAGTTGATGGAGGCCCACAGTTGCTCATTAGTGATGAAAGCCGTGAAGACTGAGGGAGGAATAGAGGGAATACAAAATGATGTAGTCGGGATGAGCTGAGGTGGAGCAGCGCGGTGGCATATAATGAGCTAATGACACTGATTTAATAAGAAATAGATGTAACCTCTGGGTCGGACATCGTGTCATGTGTCCCTGCATCCATTTTGCAAGTCGGTGGCATTTTGACACAGATTAAACCACAGACTAAAGAATAACTGAAGAGGTTTTTTTAATCATTTGTCCTGGTGTGAATCTAAATACTTAAAAACGTAAAATATAACATAAAACTACAATTGATTTAATGAGCTCCTTTCAATCACAACTAAATCCTCAATGGTTTAGCCAAATTGTTTTATTCTGTTATTTATATATAATTATTTAAAAGCAGGAACCTTTTACTGGAAAGGTGGATTCAGAGACTTTGTAACAGCTGTCAGATGCTTTACACTCAGGTGTAGAGACAGGAGGGAAACTGCAGTTGTCCGGAAGAAGACAAATGCTGGGTAATCGAATTTAACGCTTAGTGCTGGGGGACCTTCCTGATACGCTGAGCTCCGGTCGAGGCAGACGACCGCCCATTGATACATTGGATTTTTTCCATTAAAGAGAGCTTTACGTCTCCACGTTTAGTGTTTCTGAATCACAAATCGTAGATAACCTGGAGTGAGAGGAGAAATGTGACAACCAACCACCTAAACCCATGAGCAACAAGAAAATGACGCACCTCGCTCTGAAGACGAAAGCCTGGACAGCCTTATCATTTATAAGGCACCACTGGGAGCAGTCACAGTCGACGGCGCCATTACCTGGTCCCAGGTCATCCATTAACTCTGTCGCATTTCTTTAAATTCATCACGTTGGAACATTGAGCGATGGAAACGTTTTATTTCACGCTGTGATGTCCATCATGGGCAAATGTGACATGTTACAATGTGACGGACGACCCCGGCTAATGGCAGCGAAGGTGCTTTTTCAGGGATAGTGATTTCTTAACGCCATAATTTCAGGACATGTCTTCACATCATTTGTCGTAAGGCATCTGTCAGCCTTGAACTCGTTTCTCTACTTTTCCTCTGCACTCGTTATTGTGCTGTCTTCAATGCCACTTCACGACAGGGCGAGCTTCTATTGAAAGCTCTACAGTGGTTCTGAGTCACCTTCTATTGATTGCAATCCCTTTCTCTGCATTTGTTGACTCCTGCCAGCTGCCCTTTGTCTCCACAGTGGTTCTGGCCTCAGCGAACATGAACAGTGTGAAGGCTAGTTGTTCGGGGATTTGACCCTGGTTAAGTGCTTCTAGTTTCTTACCTTACCAAATGTACCCTTTACTGCCTCAAGTTTCTCTCCCTCTCTTAATATCGTACGTCTTAGTTTACGTCTCACTTTGTTGTCTACCTCCCACTTGCTACTCGTCTGCCCCACTGGGTCTGATTTTCCTCTTTTTCAACTCCCTGTGGTTTCCCGCCCTGCTGTGGAGATGACAAACCGTCTGTGGCTGGTTTCTGGGCCGAACCGAACATTTGTGGGACACACTGCACCAGATGGGCCTGGCAGACGGCACTGGGCTCACAGCAAACGCCGGCTCATTTGCACCGATTGTCTGGATCTCCTGGCTCCCTCATTAACGGCCTAATGACAGTCAAGATCAGGGCCAAAGCCGAGTAAAGCAAGCATCATGTCTAGCCGGCAAAGTAACACTTTAAGACATGCGCTACTCTCTCAACAACTCAACTGAGCTGTTGCTCAGTAAATCTGCACAGTTTCACAGTTTCTGTGTCCACTTCTTTGGTCCAGATTAAGATATCTGAAGAGCTATTGGTTGGATTGATTTCCAGTTTGGCATATTATGTCCATGTTTTCCCGAAGATTCAGATTCAGAAACCTTATTAATCTTAGAAGGAAAGTATTTTGCCATGTTACTGCACCTCTCTGTTAAAACAGAAAAAAGAAAGAAAGAACCATGAACAGCAAGTATTAAATACTCACTCTACAGATCAAGAATAGGTAATAAAAACAATAAAAATGAATAAGAACTAGGTATTTCAAGATAAAGCTGTTTGATTATATGATATATGGTTATATTTATGCCAGTATTCCTTTCCCCTTCCCTTTACATAAAGACGAGGAGTTGTACAAGTGGTTCTGAATACATAAAGTACAAAGTACAGTTTAATGGCCACAGGCAGAAAAGATTTCCTGTGGTGATCTGTGGAGCACTTAACATTGAACATCCTCTTGCTGAACGTGCTCCTCTGTCCAGCCAGGACACACATGCTCAAAACTGTCACAACAGCAAGACAAAAGCATGACTTGGCCCTAAAGATGAACTAGCTGGACAGTGGACCCAATAACACCACTGCAGGTAATAAAACCTTTATTTTACTGTGCATCTATAGCTAGTTAAGCATTTTAGGCCAAAGAGATTATTGCGACACATTTGTGGCAGTCAGCTATGTCAGCTTGAGTAGTCTGGAGATATTTCCCTTAAAAAAGTACAAGTAGGCTGTTCACATGACATATTACACATACTTTAGCACCTTAAGTGCTAAAGTATGCACCTAAAATGTTTTTTTTTTAGCTATTAGCTGATGCCAATAGGAATGATCGGCTCTGTGGAAACTAACTCCAAATAAGAGCTGATGGCAGGTAATTAAAGTTATTAAAGCAACATATTTCCAATGATGATCTCTCTGAATGTATGCGATAACTGTAGATCTTATCGTTCATTTCATTCCTGAAAGGACGACTTTCGGGCAGTTTTTCTTTTAATCTATTAGTCCTATTTTGGGAAATAGATCTGAGGAACTATGATTGTTAAATGTTTTTTTAGCTTCTGGACATGCCCACTTCTACCTGATGACGCTCAGAAACAAAGCAGAGTTGTCTAACCGTCCAACCGTTACGTCTCAAAGCCGCAGTCCCAAAAAATGACCCATTAGTTCACAGGAGTAGACAGCTTTCGTGACAGCTGTGCTCAGCCTGCCTGCTCTCCTCTGCTCCTGCCCGTCAAACTGAATGCGCTTTATTTAAAAGTCAGTACCAGACGGGCACCTCTGAGGAGCTGGTTCGAGGCTCCCTGGGTGCCTTGTTAAAGATCAGTGAGGGTAAGCTGTCGTACCGACACATTCGAATATCACAGGGCAACTGGCCAACCAACCTCCGCACCCCCCACCCCACACACACACACGTTAACTCTGTGTGTGTGTGTGTGTGTGTGTGCGCGCGCGTGTGTGTGTGCGTATTCCCCAGCACCTGCTCATTCAAACTGGCCTGAGGCACACTGCTATCCGTGCTCAGTTAGTCTGGTTGAGCTATGACGGCTACACACGTACAGACACACACAGACACACTCACAAACGTATGCAGGAATCGTTCATAGCTGTCCCGCTACCCACTGTGTGAGAGGCAGGCTCATTTTCCCACCCGGTGGTCAACCTCGCGCTTAAGGGAACCTGCACATCACACAGCCGCCGGCGAATGCCTGCACACACACTAGTCTATCAAATAAGTATTTGTTCTATTCCAACAGGAACGCAACAAGGACACAACAGAGCAATGAAACATCAGTCTGTGTCAGAGAGAACCAAACTCACAACAATGAACGTCTTACCATGGGCATCGCGGTAGTAGGCGTGTGTCACACTCCGGAAACGCTCCTGACCAGCAGTGTCCCAGATCTGAAAAGGAAGGTGTGTATAACTGCATTAAAGTGTAGTTGAGTGGAAAATCTTCTCTCATGTTCCAGGACCGAAAGGTCGTGTGATGCATTTTCTGTTCCTTTGGGGTGCTAAAATCCTACGCTTTAACTGGTGCATGTGCAAATGAATCCCTTCAAAAACAAAGTATAGTATAATATAGTATAGTATAGTATAATTTTGCGCCCAAAACCCACCCAGCCCGGGAAATTGTCAGCGACGTGGCATGCACCATAAGAGAAAGAGAGAGAGAGAGAGACCTGCTCTGTGCTGACAGAGGATTATCTTCAAGTTATGTTGCTGTGTTTTGAGGAATAAAGACTCATACAGTTTATTAACCTTCCTACAGGTTAAAGCAACCAGTGAGTTACATTATGTTGTTACTTTATGCTGCTGAATATAAGTGGACTAATTAATAAGTTAGCGTCTATCAACATTTAAATCAATGCGATTGTCCAGTTAGTGTCTTATGGTTTTACTGAGCAGTTCTGTGAGGAGTGGAGGGGGTTAGGACACAAATGGGTTGACATAAAAGAAAGTCTGCAACAGAAAACCCAATTAAACAGAACAGAGTAACAAAACCCACATGGAACCAGGAACAGGCTAAACAGGAAAATAACTGAACCAACCGAAAAAACGACCGACAGAGGGGAGAACCATGGACTCAGTCCAAACCACAAACCAAACCACTCACAGGAGAACATAAACATGACCAGACCAGACCAGACCAGACCAGACCAGACCAGACCAGACCAGACCAGACCAGACCAGACCAGACCATCGAGGCAGCAGGTGCAAACAGGATCATAGCAGAACACAAACATACACAGCAGAGAGGAACTGAGGGAGAAGGGTTTATATGGGTTGTTTGATTAGTAACAGCTGAAACAGATGAGCTTGATTGAGAGCATGGGCCAGAGGTAACAGGAGTGCTGGGAGTTGTAGTCCATAAAACCAGGAAGTGAATAGTCCAAAGGGTGACCAAGGGGTTATGGGTAATGCAGGCCAAATATAAACCGAGTCATCAGGACACGAGACAAAACAAGAAAACTAAACCCAATAAAGGCAGAAAAACCAAAACGCACAGATCCTGAACTTAAATTAGACAGACCGTGATGAGTGCGTTCCCTGCATGTTAAGAGAGAGAGACAGGCGAAATGTCCCTATAGTTCACATTCATCTGCAAAAGTGCAGCCCCCAGAAAAAATTAAATAACTAATAATAATAATTTCACCAGTCACCACATATATGGGTTTAGTGTTTATGTCTAAACAGCATGATGCTAAAAACTACTATAAGTCTACTTTTTATATACCTACTTTTTTCCAGTGTGGAATCAACTTTGACTGTTTATGGGACTGTCAGGTTTTCTCATGTGTTTTCTCTCTTATTGCTATGTAAAGTACTTGAGATAAATTAGAACTATGAATAATAAATGATGTGTCAAACAGCTGCTTGTTTGACACAAAAAGGTCACAAAAAGATGACATAATTAAAAGAGTGTCAGTCACAATACAAATTTAGAAAATCTAGAAATTATCAAAATGTTTCTTCTCTCTTCTCTTTGATTTATGCAGATCTGTTTTAAATTTTTATCATTGTTAGTTTAAGCCTCGTGCTCCACAGATGTTAAAATCATTTAGCTAATTCTGTTTTTACTGCATTATAATGAATATTCAGCCAAATGTAAAAGCTAAATAGCAACATCTGAACATTTCAAAACACACGTAAAACCCCGGTGGATAAAAACTCACCATGTTCTCGTTTTGTGTTATGAGACGCGCAGATGCCTGCGGGGTTCATTAAGCTCATTCCTGGGAACCCACTTGAAATATCACATCTGACACACTCGTGTATAAACACAACCGTTAAACCGAAGAAAGACGAGGAGAGAAAATGTGACTACTGTGTAATTGAGGTGAAAAATTCAGCAGACAATCCCCATCTCTGCCTGTCTGTGCCTCTTGCTTCATAATCTGACGGAGACTCTGCTTTTCCCTCCAGTGTCTCTAGTCAGGCAGAGCATGGGGCTAATTGATTGATAGAGATTAACCACAGCCCCATTAACTCGTCATATGATGCTCCTTCCCCTTTTCACAGCAGGCAATGAAGATGTAGCCAAGGTATTTACGACAGGGGGAACATGCTCTCTCACAAACGTTTGTGTTCTTACCTGTAGTTTGACCTTCACAGAATCGATGCTCATAACTTTATTCTGAAAGACAAAAGAGAACAATCGCAGTGAAAACGTGAATGATACAGCTCGTTAGCACACAAACATCAGTGAGTGATGCCTTCAGGCGGCGTTATAAAGTAAAGTTAAAAAGAGACGCTGGAGGAGTAAATCCAGTGTTTTACAGTGAAGCTGATGGTGTTTGGCTTTTTGTGACCACAGTTGGTGTAATAAGGCCTTGACCTGTTCACAACTCCGCTTTATCACTGATGTAGTCAGCACATTGTTCTATCCACAGCCTAGTTCTGCAGCGGTGCACGCACACACACACACACACACACACACACACACACACACACACACCTTGTTATGATGGAGACCTTTGTTTCAGGGAGTTGCATCATTTACCAACACTGTGGCTGCGAGGTAGTTTAAAATAGTACACACACACACACACACACACACACAGGCGAGCTTTGTATGGTTCTTTTCTAAATGACACAGACTCTTTCCAGCTGCAGCAGCACCTGCGTAATTTTTGTGTTTTTATTCTTTAGAAGCATATATTTAGACAGAGGGGCGGATCTGTCTCTGCCATGTATCATCACAGGGG
Organism: Microctenopoma steveboyesi; assembly: GCA_032359275.1. Classification (NCBI taxonomy): domain Eukaryota; kingdom Metazoa; phylum Chordata; class Actinopteri; order Anabantiformes; family Anabantidae; genus Microctenopoma; species Microctenopoma steveboyesi. Next base: position 2,318,080 of record JAUMHF010000011.1, on the reverse strand, counting down.
AAGTTATAAAACCGGCAAACACATTAGACAAGCACACAGGCTCTGTGAGGACTGGATATCAGCAAACCTGAGAAAAAGGTGCAAGTGTTAATTCAAAGCACTTTCAACATGCCTCCTTATCTTATTGTGAAAGGGTTGGAAATCCACAGCTCTGGTGCTGCGTCTGCTGCTTGATGATGATCCCTGGGCACATTATGCATTATCTCTTTTCAAACTGTCACCCAATATCAGCCTCTTATTACCAAGGCAAACAGGATGGAAGAATTTCTGCATTCTAAACACCTCTGGGAGCGTCTCGACTGCATCAGCCGTTGTTTTTGCAGCACAAAGAAATATCCAGCGAAAACAGTTAATCGAGAACCTCAAAGGAGGAAGGCGGCGGTGTACGGGAAGGTAGCCCACTCGATCACGTTCAGTTCACTGTTCAGTCTAAAGAAGCTCATCCAGATGTTCTTCCTTTAATTAAGAGCGTTGGACATTTACAGACCCAGTGAGAAGACCAGAACCAGAGAGTCAACATGAGGAGGATTCTCTTTATCGACAAGTTACACTCAATAACAGCTGAATAAGGGCAGTGACGGGAATAAAAAGTTAATCTAACTAAACACTCGACAAGACAGGGAGCTGAGTGAGAGGGAAGAATAGGGAGAACTACCAGGAGGTGAGTGGCTACATCGACCAGTTACAGTAACACAACCTGGTGGTTTTATTAATGTGAAAACACAGCATGAGAGAACATGGATGCGTCAAAGCACAATACGTCACAGCTTCCTGTGAATGAGTCAGTGTGACAATCAAGTAGTAGTTCAACGATAAAGTGTGATGCTGTTATTCTAACACGGGCTTTACCTGTGGTGGAGACGAGCGAGTGATTGTTTGTTAGTGGTTTAAAAAAAAGGCCAGGGAGATGTGTAATGATGTGTAATTACCAGCAGGAGCAGGCGTTTGGTGAACCTTCAGAACGTTTTGGAGCAGGTTTAACACTTTTCAGTTTTTTAAGAAATAACTCATTTACAGTTTCCAGTTGGGATTCTGCTGTGAAGCTTACAGAGTGTCACAGAGGTGAGTACACCTCAACAGTAGGAGGAAGCAACCAGGTCTCAGTGAATCTGACAAGAAATAAATGTGTGTCTAAAAGGGATCGTTAGTGAACTTTAACCTGTGAACTGTTACCGCAGCCTAACGGGACAGAAATTGAAGTTAAGATTGCTTTTGACTCACAGATGAAAAATTGTTTCTCTTTGAGGCAGCATCTCCAACCACAGTGGGCAGGATGCAGACCAGACAGCAGGAAGACCTTCACAGTAATCCCGTATTTAAATAAAACACACACCAAACTGCAGCTCTTACTGCCGGGCTGATGGACAGTTCTACGAGTGGCTCAGCGCAGTGATAATAAATCAACTATTAACTGATGTGGTTATTCTGCTGCACACCTGAAGGTTCTGTGTCATTATATACAGGTATATACAGGTCTCTGCGTTGCATTTACACTGCAGGTTCACAGGCGGTTGGTGGCTTTTCAGCTCTGAGCGATTGGGCTATTCAATAGCAACATACTTTCCCTCATTCCTAATGCATTTCATCCATATTGCATGGGGGATATGAGGGTTATTGTTAGTTTGTTCTACAAACGGGGGACATTTAACAGCTCAGACTCATTTTGAATAAAATATACTGCAATAATGCCTGGAAAAATGAAAAACAAAAAAACACAACACTGGCCATTCATTTCAGTGGGGTGGGGGGGGGGGTAACATAGCACAACATTAACTCCAACCAAACAACACATGCAAGCCTGACTTTTTCTGCAACACAGTGGAACATCACCAAACACTAAGGAGGGAACTGTACTGTACAAGTGAAAATTTAAAAAAGAACCTGTTTCATATCCCTGCTGCACTTTGCCTCCAACGTCGAGGAGGAACTGTTACCACTCTGTTCAGCTGTCCAAGAGCACACGTCTCAGGTCTCTCAACCATAATGTGAGACCAGTGAAGCTTATTGTGATGGACAGAGCAAGTAGGCATGAGGACACAGGTGAATTTACTCCAGCACCTCTCCTTATCCAACCCCATTAAAGATCAATTCTTCTCTCCTTGACCTAGGTCTTATTTGACCCAACCTTCCTGTTAAGCCGAAAGAAGAACACAACAAACATACCACCCCCACCCCCACCCCCCCATTGAAAATGTTCAAAGTTTATGCAATTAAAGAAGCTTATTACACAAAACAAACTAAGGGTGTTCAGTGCACGAGGTTTAGCAACATTAGGTGGGTTGTGTGGCAGCATGTGCAGCCATCACACTTATTTTAAGTCTTCGTTGGAACATGCACATTCACACAGTATTAAAAAGTCAACGTGTGCTGGCTGCAGGTCTAGCAGGGACTGAACCTGGAGTGTTGGTGTCAGACTATGTTAGTAATGTTTACCTGGAGCTAAGATGTTAGCAGCACGGTGTGTGGGCAGTTAGTCCACAACACACATGCTGCAGAATGTTTCAGCTTCAGTGTTAAATCATCTACGTGCAATGCCAGGTGCTGTAAGTGTCTGTACACTCTTAATGTTTGTCTGGATCTAACTGGTGGACTGACTGAACGTGTGAACGGCACAGCTGTAAACACGTAGATACGAACCCTCACTCTCACATCAGGAGCTGTTACGATAAGCGCTTTTTTTCTCTCCAAGCCCACAGTTTATTATAGAAAAAGATAAAAGCACTAATTAAGAGCAAATCAAGATGATGGAAATGTGCTATAGTAAAAAATGAATGAATGTTCTGATGCTACATGCTGCCAGATTAAACACAAATCAAGGTGATTAAATAAAATCGTGTTCAAATGTTTAGTAGACTCAAGTCAGAGGAAAACTGTGATACATTTGTGTTCATAAGTTTGTCTCCCCACGCACAAATGTGTTCTCGACAATCCAGCCGAACCTAAATCATTACAAAAAATTGCCAAGCAAGTAAAGTTAGGAACAACAAGCTGTATTCTCTACTGTGTGTGATTTGCACTTTATCACTTCCTAACTGAGCTCAGTATCTTCTTAATAAAGTAAACATATAATTTCTGGGTTTTGGAAACACAACTCTAGCGTGTGTTTATTCACAGGAGTGGGTGTTGTGTACAGGATCGCTGGCTTAGCTTTGGCTGTGGTACTTTACTTCAGTGTTGGAGGAGGAATCATGCTGAGTATGACAACAGTGCATCACTGGGTCCGGTGCAAACTAAAAATTGGATTATTATCTGATTTCTGGAGTAATCAGATCACGCATTTCACTGTGTGTTGTACTAGTACAACTATGCATGTGACAAATAAAGAATCTGTGATCATGTAAACAGCATAATCTGATCACCTTAGATACCAGCAGATATCACGAGAAATCGGATAAAGACACCTGATTTCTCCCCAATACTATGTTGTCTTTTGGCAGGAATTTACTTTAATCTGATTTATTTTGGGGTTTTTATCTGTGCATGTGTAAAATAACAATAAAAGTCATGTGATCACTTGTGGAAATTATGCTGCTGTGTACTTTTTTTTCATCAATTCTAAAAAAAAAAAATGTATTTTGATGATGAAAGGTGATGAAAGGAAAATCAACCAAACTCTGAAGATGCAGAGCCCCAACTGCTTCAACGCGCGCACACACACACACACACACACACACACACACACACACACACACCTGAATATGTACTCTGGTAATGATTTTTCAATAACCCCAGGTTCCAATTCCATCTCATTTTCCCCCTCATCTACGCTCCTATCCACACTCCACTCATTTTCTCATTGTCCTCTCGACCTCTTCGCTCCCTCGCTCTGTTTTTTGCTCTCGCCTTTCTTTCTTCTCTCAGAGCGGCTCAATAACCAAGAAGCACATTTATGAGAACCCTCTGCTCACAGTTCCACCATCTAGCTCACGAGGGTCAGTCTCTTTTGAAAGAAAGCTCACATAATTCAGATGACACACACACACACACAGGAAATATGTTTTACTCCACTACATTCACCTGACGGATGATGATCCGCACACCGTCACTCCACGGTAACTCACAGACGCCGTGTCTGTGCAGGATTCTTCCAGGTACTCCCACAGTTCGGTCCACGGTTCAAATACAGTATACTACGTTTTTTAAACTTAAATTATTGATACAATCAAAGTTATTACAGTATATTCATAGAGCAAAACTATAACTGAATTAAATCATTTAATTAAAAATGAGCTGAAACCACCCTCCACCTCAGCATTTGTGATTTTAACCAGTAAACACAAAGAAAGACAGAAAGAAAAGAAAGACATTAGCACAGAAGCTGCACACTGAATGTTTCGTACACTGCTCTTTGCCAGTGATGTATAGAGTAAGAGTTGAGCGCCCTGTGAGCGACTTAAAGTTGACCCCAGATGATTTATTTATTCAAATCTACAATCAGTACTGTATGAAAGAAAAGACTCGTATGTTGATGTGTGTTATGACAGTCTGAGTCATATCCATTACTGCACTTCTCCTCCCGCTGTCACCAAGACGTTTGACTAAATGTGTGTCGTTGTGCTGAACTTTTCTTGCACAGAAGAAGATAAAATAATAAGTCAAATGTTCCGGTCACATTAACTAAGAGCTGCAGAGCAAACGCCTCATTTCATTTGTAGTGAAGTAAAAGTGAAAGTTGACTAAATAAAAAGTAAAATACAGTAAGTAAAGAACAGACCCCAAAGAAGTACTTTAGTTGAGTAGAGAAGTATTATTACTTCATTACTGCGTTATTTAATGCAGTGTAAATGTTATGTTCTTGCCAACGTTTTCCTTCCTTATCAACAAACATTCAACATGATGAGACACTTTCTGCATAGAGAATGTGTCGTATAGTGTTTTTTCAAATAAAAGATTAGCTTTTCTATATTGTGTGTGCCTCTTTTGTAATGTGTGCAGTGTGGACACACACACACACACACACACACACGTAGATGCCAACAACAAGTAATAAAACAGACACACATATCAGACAATAACTGACGTCAGCGCAAAACAAAAACATCTGACAACAACAGACAGCACACAATAAACACACACACTATGCTGAGCTATTGACAAATGGCCATTAATATTCAACAGCAGCCACCAGAATCAGACACCGCTAAGCTATCTGTCCATCACCCCGCCGACCTGACCGGGCCTTACTTTCAATATACATGAGTAATCACGGGTCACAGGAGGTCGTCCAACTGAGAAAGTGAAAGAGACCTACCTGAAACACATGACGGCCTAATCGATGAGAGCGTCCAGCACATACTCAATAAACTACACTAAACACTGTAATATACTCGACATAATGGTGAGGAGCGGATCCTCCAGTGTAGGACGCTGTATATGCAATATGAATAAATGCAAAGACACAGTCTCCACTGACCCTAATGTGAAATCCATCACAACAATGATACGAGCCTAAATACGTTTGCTCGTCCTTTTGTAGCCACGTCAGCGGCTTGTGCCTCGCTTTACAAGCTGCTGTCGCGCGTCATCGATTCATTTCATTCATTTGCTGCTTTGTCTCCCGAAAACACAAAACCAGCGCCAGAAATCCATCAATCGTTTTTTTAAAAGCTGCTCCATGCAGCTTGTTTCCACGCTGGATAATTCTATGTTTCTGTGTTCATGTGAATCTTCTCCCCAGAGCGCATTGAAATAGCGCATACGGGGATCAACGCCTTGCTGTTCTGGCTGGTAGAGTTGAGCTGGTCACTGCGGGTTTTTCTGTCTGGTCATGACTTCATGTTTTATGTTCTCACTGCACAGATCAGTTGGCGTGATACAGCATGACTGGCACAAAAGCCTGGGTTGGTTTTACAAAGTCCCACTTTTAGTGAGAAAACAGGGAAACGCAGAATTACTCTACGGTGATCAGAAAGTAAGAAGGATCCATCCGTCCAGACTCGTATTCTAATACGTTCATGGATGAATCCAGGCGAATGCTTCCCAAAGATAGCATTGAGCGGGGGACATACATGAGGTCACTATGACCTTCACCTTTGACCTCTGTGCCCCATAATATGACCAGTTCATCACCGTTTCCAACTGGACCATTGAACAAAACTTGAAGAAATTCCTTTAACGTGTTCTTCATATATCATGCTAACAAAAACGCGGGATGAACATGAAGTTCCTGTGACCTTGACCTCTGATATATGGCCCCCAAAATCTAATCAGTTCATCTTTTTAATGAAATTCAGACATATGGACGAACAACCCAAAACTTCAGTCTCAGTTCTGTCTGTCACTGGTTTGGAGGCGTAAAAGGTTAAACATGCAGGTGGAGACAGATGGAAAACAACACCACATCACTACTCTACGACCATTACAACAAGCCCTCTACAGGTTAAACTGTTCTTTCCTGACAGCTCCAATGTGAGAAAACTGACCTTAAAACTCCAACTCAATTTATCCACCTATTTGTCCCTTTTCATCCGTTCGTCTGGGGCAGCAGGGTAAGCTGCTTAGTCCCTCAGTCCTTCACTGTATTAGCCAAGATGAGGAGAGCAGCATAAGACAAAGGGAGATTGGTTGCACAGAATCAGTCAGACTGACTTTACAGACAGCATATCACTTTGTGTTGTTGTTCTCTGGCTCCTGCTTCACTGTCGGGAGATAAACGGGTGAAACAGCCAGCAACCTGCATCGAGCTTTTACAGCAAACACACACACGCGCGCGCGTGCGTTACTCATGCACGTCGCACCAACGCTCTTTCCAGTTAGAGCTGACTTAATGAGAGTTAATTATTTCACTTTGCTGGCTCTTCATCTTTTCGGGAGGAAATGGGGCCTCAGGTAGAAGCAAATTAAGAGGAAACCCACAGTGGTTGTACGAAGCCTGAATACAGAAACTACTGTAGGCGTTCGTCTGACAAAGAAGGATGTGCTCCACTGCAGTTTACTGCAATTCAAACTTCAGGAATATAATGAAGTAAAAGAAGGACATTTCTTCCAGCTGGCTTCAAATAAAGCAATGAGGCTCCAACCCACACTTTGCTCCTTTGTCATAACAGTTTCGTTAATGAAAGACGTTTTCACTGATGAGCAGAAAATAAAATCAATGAAACTCCAGCTTCTCTTATGCTGCAATCAGGCCTCTTCGTCACAACAATACCTCGGCATCATGAACCATCAGCATAACTGCATGCTAAAACATTCACGCTTTACCAGAGAGCACAGCAAACGGTGTGGACAAGTAGCATCGTAGAAGTACTGCTAAGTCATATTTTTACAGTCTTACAGCAGAATGAATTATGTGTTTTTTGTCTGCTTATGGAAAGATTATAAACACATGTGGCTCTTGATAATAAATCTTCTCCTCCTTCAGGTTTAAAACACAGGAAAGATGCTCAACCTGTAGAGGACACAGTAGACCAGTGTTTGTGTGCTGGTCCTACTATGACAAGTGGAAATGGAAGAAAGGAAGATTAAATGCGTCAGTGTTTTCACATCTTTTGCTCCTGTATCATAAATTCCCATCACTTGCGCATCTTACTATACTTCTTCCCTCAAACTACCACCATTCAAACACAAGGAGCTAGCAGCCGTGCTAACTTAACCAACATCATTTAGAGTCAACAAGAAACACATTCCGTCCAAAAGTACCGCATCAAAGATAAAGTGCTGCAGGCATTTAAATACTAACATATTTGTCTTCTGGTTTATAATTAACTGAATGACTGTGCAGCTCGTACCGGTGCAACGGCTGAGTTGAGTATCTGTCCTTTAAATCGTCTGGGCGGTACTGGAATATTTATATAAAGAAGTCAAACTATTTAATGAGTGAAAGTAAGGAACTGTCCACTGAATAGCTGTAGGTGTGTGTTTTTGGCAAACCATTCATCAGCTGTCGGACTGTGTGCAGCCTACACTCTATGGGAACAGGCCAAAGGCTGAAAACCAATTTCACTCTACAGACACGCCTCCAGTATCCCTTGCAAATGCGGTCTTGGCTTCGTAAGACCTCCTCTCCTCTCCTTTCCCTTCTTTCCCACTCATGTTGCAGTGGTTGGGTGAAGAATGGCTCACACCCTGCAGCTGCCAATAAGACCAGCTAATCCTGGATTTGTCACCCTTGTGTGATTTCCACTTCCTTTTTCTCCTTAATCATTTATTTCTTTTTTGTTTTTGTCTTTCCATCACCAGCTCTCCACCCTCAGCTTCTTTTCCGAACGTTCCTTCTGGCTCTCCTCAGCCTGTTCCTCTCTTGTGCTGTGAGCTGGTCTGACCTCTGTAATTTCAGTGTAGCACCAACTGTCAATCAGGTCCTGAAATATTTAACCTCATGCTCCTTTGCACGTCAAACTCTGGATACTCAGCCGTCCCTTTACCCTTTTCTTCAACCTTCTCTTCCTACATTACAATTCATGTCTTTCCCCTCCTTACGCTCGATATTCCCTCTGCAGACCTGTGCCTAATACGAGATATGCCTCTCTTTCCGTCTGTCTGAAGAGTCTGGCTTAAGGTTTGAAAATTCACAGACCCGTGGGAACTCCTTCTAAGACTCGTCCCGTCTTTGTCTCAACGTCACAAATCTCAGTAAAGATTTTGCTTTGGGAGCATCATCAAGGTTAAAGCTCGGTCTTAGCCACTTGGCTTCTCTTTCTGTCGCAGAAGAAAGCTTTCACATTACTGTACTTTTAAACAGCTTCCCGCTGGAGATCACTCGCTGCAACAGTAATGGAATCTGGATGGACAATTACTGTAGATTGCGATATCATATCGCTGATTTAAGACACTGTGTTCTTCTCATTTTGTGTGAATCAGATGACAGAAGTCCCGTTACATCTAATAATTAACAAACAAATACAGCCCAGCACGGCGGTGGCAGTGTGATGTTGTGGAGATGCTTCGCTGTTTCAGAGTAAAAGCATCTGCCATAATTTGGGGACGAACTACTTCTGTTCTCTACCTGAGAATCCTAAAGGAGAACACTTTTTTCTGCCTGGGATTTTAGGATTTGATTACCTGTATCACTGGTGTCCCGGCTCACTCAGCTTCTCGTGTGCTGTGTGACTTTGTCAAACTGACAATTATACAATGAAACAGTCAGAATAAGTTAATCAAACACTGTCAGTATTATACATGCAGGAGAGGAATTATTCATCCCAAAGATTATGTTGGACAAACATACATAGCTGAATGTGGCATTTGTTCAAAATGTCATCCTCAACACACCAATCAAGGAGATTTCACTTTGCAAAGCAGCAAAAGGAGCAGAACCAGAATCAGTCTGGGTGTTTAGATGTATTCAACTTAAACCTCCAACTTTGTTTGCAGCATGTAATGCACTAAGAGACCGTTCAATCCTTGCCCAAACATCAGGCTGCAAATCCTTTTAGAGCCATGTCACATCCCCCCAATAAGTCCTACTGGGCTTTAAAATGTCCCCTCAAGCCCGAGCGTTATCTCTTTGTTTTTTAAAAGGCCACTGTGCTAACTCTTTTAGTAGTAAGTAGTAAGTATTCTAGGAACCCGGTGTCAATATGTTCAGGGTTTCATATTACAAGAAAAAAAAGTAAGGGCCGACAACTTGCACTCTGTGGTTTAACGGACACGAGGGAGTTCTCTAAAGGTTACTCTGCTAAACGCACTTCTCCTTGGCTTGTATGTGTAGGAGGGATAGTTTCGGCGAGTAAATTAGTTTCACGTCTTCGTAGCTTCTCTCCACCTTTAATGTCCTGCAAACTACTTTGATAACTGTGATTACTGAGCAGTGCTGACATTTGCCACTGAACCTTCAGCAGATGGAATAAGATGCAGGGACAGAAGGAAGGAAAGATAAAGCTTGAAAGGAAATGTGTTTGTGTGTTTGTTTGTTTGTGTGTGTGTGTGTGGGGGGGGGGGTGCACATGAAAGCATGATGATATGAAAGGATGGAGGACTGAAAGGCATCAGAAAATCTGTATTCTGTGCGTGCAGTCATGCAGTTCATTACTCGCTTTAGTGTGTGTCTGAGTGCGTGAGGTTTCACCATACACGAGGCACTGACCCCTCCCACCCTCCGCTGCTCATTCTTCACTCTCCAGGGTCAGTACTGAGAGGCAGTGTTGTGCTGTGATAAAGGAGCAGCCAGAAAACAATTACACGTGAGCATGCGCACTTGGTTTCATATCAAACCACTTCTTCTTATGCATATCCGTTGCAGTATTATGCAGCATTATGTGAAATGTTTTTTTATATGGTGCCAAACTCTTGACTTGAAAAACCATCAGAGTTCATCAACCTCCTGAGATCCTTTTACATTAGCTTGAGCTCAAATGAGCCCTTAGAGCTTAGAGTGTCCATTCTGCCCTTGGTCACTGATCCAGTAGGACTTTATGACCTGGCTACAGCAATGAGCCAAATAAAATAGTTAACTACCCCAGCCAAATATACTGCTGGTCCTTTCCATGCCACCAGAACTGCTTTAATCTTTAGTGGCACTGGATGACATCTACACATTTAAGCCACAGACGTGTAGCCTCCTTTAACTCCTTTAAGACTTGTACATCCACATCCACCCAGAACCAGAAGATGCTCCGATCCCATGGCCATAATGTTTTAGACCTGGCCAGAGGATGAATGTATTTCTACAACACAGAACTTGAGAATGCGGAATAAATGCACAAAGATATTTTCCTCCACTATGGTTTCTGCTGCATAGCTCAGTGGGTAGAGCAGTTGCTCTAATGCCCAGTCCCGACAGGCTACGTGTCAAGCTGTCCTTGGACAAGACACAGATTCCCTGAACCCTTTGAGCCACAAAAACGTTTCCCAAAGGGATCAATAAAGGATAAATTATTATTATAAGAGTCATAACGTTTGTGACAGAACTGTGAATATTTATGTCACTGTAAAGTTTAAATCCACACATATGAAACAAGAATTGAAGGGTAGATATATATGTGTATACATACGTACGTGTGCTGCACATAAGCTGGAGCCACAGAGAACAAAATCCTTGATTTTCCGAGCAATAAGAAGCTTGTGTGTTGCTTTAGCCTTGAAAAAGCTACAACACACTTAGCAAACTATTTTCAGCAGCATGTTGATGTTCTTTCAGATCTTGCAGCTCCAGTCCTCATTGTTCGAATCAAAGGAAAAAATCTTTACCCTTTTTGCTGTGTCCTCAAGTTCCCCTGATTCTCAGTAGCTGTTTAAGTGTATTCGCTGTTGTTGGCATTAAAGGTCATTTTCTAGGTTTAAATGGTGCATCCTGGGAGGTTAACGCACATTTAAGGCTTGTTTTCTAGGGGTTGATAATATTCTAACATGTGAAGAGGACCCTTCCTCTTTCCTTTTCTCTTTGCAATCAATGTCGACTACTTTTCAACAGGGTGTAGGAGGCTATTTCCTGGTACCCAATCGATTTATTCATAACCTTGAAGTATGTCATATTCTGACATGGAGCACTTAAAGGTAATAATAAATGTATTAGCTCTGAGATCAGCAGCTTAAAATTCAATTAAAGTGTGAGATTATAATAAAGAGATGAATTAGAAAAAGCTATAACAACAGTGATTCAAGCTACTGTTGACTCAGTTAAAGACGAGGTCTACGATGGATCTTCCATCTCACGATTAATGAGGCAAAAAGAAAAGTTGTACGGAAAAATGCATTCAAGACATAATTATTCTAGATATGAGAGAGAATGCCTGAGAGTATAACATCAATGCATGTCTGTCCATCCATCTATCTGTAACAGGAGGTAATGTTGCTGTCTTTAGTAGAATGTGTAAAACTACGTGTTAACCAAAATAATTTCACTGTGTCATCCAGTACTTCACTGCAAACTGCAATAAAATAATGATAACAGAAAATTCACGATGTGTTGCTGTGATGGCCGTTTCCAAAGCCACACATGGAAAAGTTAAGGGCTACAATCACCCACATCACGAACACTAGTTGTCGTTTTAAGTGAATCAAACACACACTTTTTGTTTAGTTTATAACTAACTTCATTTTAGCTTATTTGATGGGGGGGGGGGTGATTACCTTGTTTGGAATTGTTTATTTCTTTTGCTTATATCGTACGTATGTGTATATTATATGTATATGTGTCCCTGGGCCAGACACCCAGCGCCAGCTGCCAAGTAAATAAAGTGAATGTGAGTAATCAGAAGAACGGCACTGAAGGTTCATTTCTTCATTACTACATCAAATAAACAGCTCAGCAGATGAGGTGTTCTGGGACTCTCGTCATTGTTGGTTCTTCCTTCACCTTTCTATACAGAACTTGTACTGAATAAACCTCCCACCACTGGGTGCATCGTACGGTCTGTGTCTTTCATATCAAGGTGTTTAATCAGTAATAAAGAGCAATAACAAAAGAACTAATGGATACACAGTGTATGACTAGTGTACGGGTGGTTTTAGAACAGTACATTGTTCACTCTGTATTAAAGTACGGAGCGAAGCCCATCAAACTACCTCCTTTCCAACTTGACAGATAGCTGAACTCCTTCCCTATGGACACAGATGAGGGATTTCTTTGTTGGGAATGGGAATAAAATATGATACAATTTGCGGCTCCTGTTGCTCTAAGCCTCTGTGAGCTTCTTCCCAAATATTCTGGGACAGCTTCAAGTCTGTGTTTGTTGAAACACTGGTGACGGTGCAGCGACGAATGATCAGGCGAGATCCAAGCAGACGGAGAGAAACAGACGGGAATACAGCTGTGATGTGATTTCTCTGTGACAAATTACAGAGTCACGCAGACTGAAATGAAGGCACTCGGTAACGATCCTTTTCTGTTCATCCATCTTTCACCAGTTCGCTCACGAGCGCAAACAAAACTAAGTCCTCACGCGGTAACATCATCTGTCATCTTTGAGTGCCACATAATAAACTGCACACTCACGCTGATGGGGTTAAATCTATTTTCCAGCACTACCCCCTCACTACAAAGGTTCTAATTATAAATCACATCAAGGACCTGAGGAGGAGCATCTGACTCCTGAGAATCACATTTATTTTTAAAAACACATAAGAGCAACTTGATCAAAGACATTCCTTAAAGACAGATACGTTTGGATCTACTGACTGGTAGAAATGTGAAAAATAAAGGAGCGATGTCTCAGGACACTCCATGTGTGTTACTCATCTGAGCAGCCACCAGATATGGATTTGACTACATGTGTGAAGAGTAAGCGAGGTGATCCTCACAAAGACAAAACATGTGTGCGTAGGTATCGTTCGCTCTCAGTATCACAGAGCAGTAAACAAGATGAGTGTGAAGCTTTAATTTATCAGCGCCGTACAGTGGATATGGGACAGTGGGTCACTGTTCCACCTACCAGGCTCAGTGGGTCATGCACAGAATCTCTGTTGTCTTGGTAACAGTAACACATGTGGAGCAGTGATGGGTGCAGGTTTAGGCACAGAAACATGTTGTAGGACGATTTGAAAGGAGGACAATTCAAAGTCCCGTGTTTTGGCCCCCATCTGACTTCTGTCACTTCTGTCTTATTTAATATGAACACTAGATGTCACATAACCTAGATAAATGGTAATCACTTATCGAGCTTCTGGTAGGTCCTACTGGTAACAGCCAGTGCCGAGACCTTCCTCAGCCCAGTGAATAGCAGCTAAACACCCATTTACAGAATTTGGTCATTCTGAAAAGCCACCTGGCAGCTCAACGAACAAACCGGGTAGAAGCTGTTTCTAATTATTCGCTGCTATGCTTTATTGTCACGGTTACTGGTCCATAACAAAGCTTTAATCTGAACACAGCGAGCATGTGAGGAGTGGGACGCACGGAAAGGAAAGGCAAACAAAGCAACGTGCCAGTCTCTCTAAGTGCCTCTCTGTCGCGCTTCAGGGTCACTTAGGTCACTGGATGAAATTCCTTCCGGGTTTTTTTGAGATGTTGCATCCTCAACTCTAAGTTGACATAATGCCGGCGTATCACCGGCTCAATGGGAAAAGAAAAGAAAGGGTCATTTTGACTTTTGGATGTTTACCAAAGTGCAGCTTCCCCTTCTTTTAACAACAGTCTGTCAACATCTGGGAAAGGAGGAAACCAGTTGCTGGAGTTTTGAGGGAGGAATGTCGTCTGTACCTCCGCCTGCTCCCTCTGCATCATTCTTTGAATGATAATAAGCTCTAACCTGCTTTTCTTATCTAGATGCAGCTTTCCACAGAATAAATGGACCTCTGCTGAGCATCACTGATGAAACACGCTGAACCAAAGATTTTTTTTATCCTTAATCTTGTTACTGACTTGTTAACTGTTGCCAATTAACCAAGCATAAGATGTTTTCCTTCAGCTCTTAGTACCACTTACTTTTTAAGCCTTTTCTGGACGCTGTCCAAACCTTTGCGAGATGTGCTTTAAACAATTTTAAAATGACCTTCTTTTTATCTCTATTTAAACATTTGAACATGTGTTTTCTATGTTCTACAGTGAAAAAAATACGAATTTAAGATTTACAAATCATTGCATTCTATTCTTTTCAAATTTTGTGCAGCTTCCTAAGTTTTTTATTCTTTTATTCGGGGTTATATGAACTTCTGAGAAATTGTTTAACCAGAAAATAGTCAGACTTAAAAAGTAAACACCACTATAAACCTGCAGTAAAGGTGTAGGCAGGTGTAGAAGTAGCAGGGATTAGAGGTTTTGTAGGATTTTAAAACATGTAACGTGGACTTTATACTGCTCCTTGTGTTCTTTTCCCATGACGGCTTATTAGCACAAGTTTATTTCATCATTTTGCTTATTCATGAATTCTGAAGAACATCTGCATACAACTTATTTTTAGCTGACACCGCAGGAGAAGAGCAAAATATGTGGAGCAGACGAACAGGAAGCTTTTGACAGTGAAGTGAGGGGCTTTTTTTGTGATTCTTTGGGTGGTGTTGAAGTTCCTCAGAACACTGCACACAATGTCTGTGAAGGTTCTCGGTCATCCAGGTCATGCTATCTCAAAAAGGTTTTATCCAGAGCAACTGGACTTGTTTGGTTTCTTGACGATGTTTCACCTCTCATTCCAGAAGGGTGAAACCTTTTGCTCAGTGACTGTGCATTAATGTGCATATACCCAGAGAATACTGACGTCCTACACTACAATGCTACAGCTTGAAGATGAGTTTATTTAAAGAAACAATTAAGCTGGAGTGTCTGATCCGCGTCACCTCGCTGCACTAGTTAGAGCCTACACAGTATTATGTAAAGTGAAAGTTGAAAAATCCTTATGTAAAGAGAGTTTTCTAAAGAAGTATGAGTAGTGCAGTGTTTATATAACACACTGTCCTGCTCCCATATAAACCACCTGAACAATTGTGAGCTGATGACAGACGTGTATTTCTACTGAATTCTGATGTATGTATGCAATTAGGACTGTGTGTGGGAAGCATGCGCTGAGTATAAATCAGGTTTTGCAAAAGTGCCAGTTTGTTTGTATAATGTCGACTACAGTTCACCCTTTGTCGTGCTGCAGACAGAAATCTGCCTGTAGTATACCTGTGTATCATCGCTATGACAACCAATTTTGTCCTGAATGGTTAGTGGTGAATTACAAAACGGACGGGCAGTCCAGCATTCACATGAGATCGTTCGGCTTTCCCTACAGGGCGACCACAGCTTCGGTCTTTAAGATTCACGGCCACGAAAAAGACATTCAAGGATCAATGACATCTGTGAGTCTGAACAGCCTCTGAGGGACTGCAATCATCATCAGTCCCCTGCTGAATGATTATAATCTGTTCCCCAGGTACCACGGCGGTATACTTTGCCTGAAAACTTATAAAAGCCCCGTTTCCAGAGTTTTCTGCCTGCACCAGACTCAAAGTTGGAACAGAGCCACGTGAAGCTTCCACCAAAGGCTCAGGCTTCGCAAGCAAAGATAAGATGTGGCTCATCACTTGGAGCTAAACTCCACGAGATAATTTGGGTATTTCCACTCGAGGGAAATCTCCACGCAGAGTACCAGGGGCAGAAGCCACTGCATCCAGAAATGAAAAGTCATCAACAAAGTGAAGGTCGAACATCAGATCTGTGCAGAAACGTTACCGAGTTCTCTGGGCACTACGCTCAGATGAGTTTGTTATTAGGAAGATTAAAAATATCATCCAGCTTGATTTGAATGAAAGGTTCATTTCAGTGTGTCGTAGTCATTAAACCTCCCCATATTTACACCTCTGGTTTCTAACCCTAAAGGCACAGAAAAGCAAACGTGTGGGTAGTAATCTGATCATCACTGTGAGGTAGAGGCAAACATTTTTGGTCAACTTAGGTTTATAAATCTGCTTTATAAATAAAGTAGATTTGATCGATAGATTCTTTATGGAGCTGGGCACTTTACAGTTGTCATTGACATGCTTGAAATGGTGGACCCAAACGCAGACCAGAGACAAGAGAGGGTTCAAACAAAGGATGTTTATT
>JAUMHF010000011.1:2236240-2297949 GCA_032359275.1 Microctenopoma steveboyesi | reverse complement strand
GAGAGAGAGGGGAGTGGTTAAGTTGAGGGAGGAACAAAAGACACATGAGGGCTCAAAGAGACATGACACTGACAACAGTAGTGTGGCCAGAGAGCTCAAGGTGAACGTGTTTCTCTACCTGGCTGGCAGAGAAACGCCCACGTTTCAGTCTAGTCGAGTTTTTTTCTAAACACTACCCGGCTTTTAGGGAAGTCTGTGAATTTATTTTGGATTTCCTGCCACCTCCATGTTTGATATCGGTGTGAGACTGTTTTAGTGGAGTTCTGTGTTTGGTGTAGACCAGATGAAACTTCCAGTTTGAGGGTCATCTGTTTGTGTTGTGACAGAATTCAGACGGGCTTGTTCTTTTTGGTTTTCTCCTTAACAGTCCAGCGTTGGACATTTCCTTCCAGTGTCTCTCGGATAACGAGCCCAGATAACTCACCTTTATTGAGCTGAGAGAGGAGCTGGAATGTTTACCTCGGATCTTTTGTGATTTCCCGGATGAATTATTGCCTGTTCTTATTGAAGGTGGGCCACTTCTGGGAAGTTTTGTTGGATATATAACAGCTAAGCTTTGGGTGGGTAGCTCTGGAATAACTCTGATGATGTGATTTGATACTATTAAAATTCATCTTCCTGTTTTCTAAGGTAAAGCAATCCAGTATATCCCCCTATTTCCCAACCTGTGGCCTCCACGGTAAATGATTTCGTTCAGTTTTAAATGCATGATTATGAGTAAATGCTGCTTTATCTTACATTTAACCTTTATGGGATTTACTCAACACCTGGCTGTTTAAAGTCTTTATTCAAATCTCTGAATATTTAAGACCATGCATGCCAGCTGTTCTTCCAGCTGTGGTTCACACACACAAACACAGAAATAGTCACTTGAACTGTGTCACATGGCAACATGGCTGTGTCACATTGCAATTAGCACCAAAGGGCAGGAAAGGTTCTCAACATTATGCTCCGGTCATGCTCCAGCCGACTGCTGCTCCTTCCAGGACACACACACACACACAATCATGTGTGTCAATGTGTGCTATGCAGCACATTTTTAATCATTAACCAGTCCAGTGCTGTGCTGCATCATTTCCCACACAGAGGTGAGAAACAGTAGGGAGGAGAAGCACAAATACTTCCTGCTATTTGAAACATGAATTTCATCAGTAATTCTAATAAAAAGGCATAAAAACAGAGACTAAGGCTGTTTTTTTGACGTTTAATTTACTGTGCTACTCATCGTTTCCTTCTGTCAAGAGGAATTTTAAAAAGCTAAGAAATGCCAGCGCAAGTCAAGCTGCCCCCTCTTCCCAAAACTTCTCCTTCTGGATGCTGACTTTTATTCCTCATTATCTTGAAAGTAAAAGGTCACATTGCTGCACATTCTTGACAGTGATGAAAAACTGCATGTTTTAAAACTCAAACAGAATATACCAACTTTTAGGTAAAGTTTACTTCCTGTATCGTCCCAGCGCTGCTATTTTTAAGCAGCATATCAACAGTTTGAGACACAGCAAAGCGATCAGACAGATTAACCACATTAGAAAGAGCACGCTAAGCTATGCAGCGGTATATTACAAATTAAAGTTACGCTGTGCACAGAGCCCAAATTAATAACTGTTTATTGGAATTCCCAGAAGCCTTCATGAAAATGATCTATAACAACCATTTAGTCTGAAGAAAATTCAACATGTGGTGGAGGTTAAGGTGACCTCTGCTCCACTCTTTAGGCTGCAGGCTGCCAGAAATTAATTTGATCTCTTCAAAGATCAGTAAACATCAAGAATTACAGAAGTGACTCCGTTTTTTTTTTTCTTTTAATATTTATATACCCGTGACCAGAGCCAGCTCTACCCATTCTGGTGCCTTTTACCATTAGACGTAATCAACTGACTACATACATGATTTTTATCTTTCCAAAAACTAGTTAGTAGTTTACCTGATAGATAATGGTTCTACTAGTTTGCAATAATCCCGCCGAGCCTCTGACAAAATTTGCAATAGAGCCATTTTGCTAAATTATAATTACATAATGCATGAATTTTCTTGGTGCATCTAACAAGTCAGACTAAACTCAAGTTATACAACTCTTTTAACAAGCCTTCCAAAGACCAAAGCACATTTACAAAGTTCATTTAGTAATCTTCTCCAGTAATGTGAGAATGCAGCCATTCTGAAAAAAGCACTTATTGATTCACTTCAGATAAAAAGACAAAGAAACGAGCAGTTACAATTACACATATTTCAACAGTGAAGTAATAAGTAGAAATAATGAGACAAAGCATCCACACACAGCTAATAAAAATAATGAAGCAATGCAAATGATGCAGCAGCTGCTGGAGTTTTCACAGAGATGCGTAATGACCTATTCCTCCAGCTGCAGACTTTCATACTGTACATAAATGCAGTATTTACCCTAAACATATCTGTCCATTAAAGCCTCAGGAGAGTCTTTCCCTTACATGGCTTATCATGTCTGTCTGTCTGCTGAAGAACAAAAGACTCCTGAAGAAGTATGTTGTGTGTTTAATAACTTATCGCACAGCGACGCGTTCTATTTGTGCCGAGGGGCGAGCGGTCAGGTCACCTCCTCGTATAACGGCGAGACGAGGGGATTCTTAATGCAGATGCATTAACGTTTAGAGAAACATTCTTTTTTTGGAAGCAAATGTGAAGAAATTTCCTAAACAGAGTCCTGATCTGAATCTGTTCATCGCCGAGTCTAAACTGACAGTTGTGACGGATTTGCAGGAATTACCTCCAAGCATTCCACATAACATGTTCACAAGAAGGGGGTAGCTGTATGAGCCACGTTGGAAACACTGTTTACCGTTGCAACATCCCAGCAACTTTATTTTGTGAGTGTGTGTATCTGTCTGCACTTCTTAATGCTTACCCTGAAGTCGATGCCCACAGTGGAGATGAAGCTCCCTGCTAAAAAGGCTCCATCTTTGAAGCGAACCAGCAGACAGGTCTTCCCCACTCCTGAGTCCCCGACCAACATCACCTGAGACACAGGCAGCAGGAGAAAGCTACTGGTTGATAAGAGTCAGCGTCGTGTGTGTGTGTGTGTGTGTGTGTGTGTGTGTGTGTGTGTGTGTGTGTCTGAGGTGGGGACATGAGGGAAATAAGTGAAAACTTATCTACATACATGCAGGTGTTTCAGCAAGGCAACACACACACACACACACATTTCTAGTCACTGGTCACTCCAGGGGGGAAAATGCAGATTGCACAGACCAGAGCAGGAACAGCTGGAACTCAACAGTAAACCTGGGATGTGCAGCATCTGCCAGATGTGTTTTCTTTGATCTCAGACATAATAGAAACACTTCCAATGTTTCTTCGCTTTTATTGCTCTGCACTGTAGCTGTTACAAAGACTGCTGGCTGAATTCCTACACCTTAGCACCTATAAGAACAAAGGTCACATTGTCGTATAAGTGGGAGAAGCGCGGGAATCGCGTGGATAAACTGACCTTTACGGACCAAACCATTTACTTCATGCATTTTTAAACGCTGGCTCCTGAAGGGAAATAATTTGGGATCATTTCCTGTACGCGAGCTGCATAAAGCTTCAACATCAAACGCCTCATCCTCAGACAGCAGCAGATCCCAGTCTACAGCTGCTGTACGAAACCGTCTGGGAGCTAACTTCTGCCCAGGAGAACAAATTAATAGAAAGTCCTACATAACAAAAGCTAAACGAAAATGAGCTACTTAAAATGAACAAATACTAAAATCAAATAAGAAATATGCCAATAAAATACAACTATATCATTTAAAAACCAACTATAAAACTTTAAAGGTGTTCTAACAGACTCCACCCATGTGGAGCTGGAGTAGGACCGTTACTGTGACCCAACAGTGATGAGAACATCAGCACTATGGACAGTGCTTCACAACACAGCACACGCACCACAGCCTGCTCCTTCCTGTGTTCAGTCCTTTGTCTTTTCTTTTCCCTTTTAACAAAAGTTGGGTCAGATGATGCGTGGTGCGCCATCATCACCCGTCAAAGTGGGCTCTGGGTACCCAGCATGTTTTAATAACAGCAGGACTTTAAACCTTAGTAAGATTTCTCTCAGATTCTCTCTGGGAGGACCAGACGTCTGGATGGGAAGGTCTGGCCCTTCCATTAAGGATCTGTTCTTACCTCACACAACACTTATGCTTTGTTTAACCTGAACCATTGTAACTCTGAAGAAGCACCAGTTCCGTTGTTTTCAACTGCGCGTGAACTTCATCTATTATTACTTATTGATCGGACGCTTGGAGGCTCGTACAGTGTTTTAGGTTTCTGTAAAGGTCTGACTTTAAGCCTGGGTTGTGGGCTCACCTTGAAGGAGATATCATAAAACTCTCCGCTGTTGCTGATGGACGGTCTGCTGGGATAAACCAGCCCGGAGGACGAGGCGGCGGCGGCTGCCAGACCTTTCCCCGTCCTCCCGCTGCCACTGCTCGGCGACGCCTTGGGGCTCTTGGAGCTACCTTTGGCTTTCGCTGCCTTCTTCCTTGACATGGCTCCGCTATGCTCCGAGCAATGAAGAGTACGATTAACCTGGGCTTCTCTCCGTCTTCAGTACTTCCCGCTGACAAGTTCTTGTCTAAGCGCGATGAGTGAAATGATCGAAAGTTACCTGTGCGTCAAAATCATGACTGTGCGTAAAAGCCTAAAACGATTTCACGGAGAGAAACGGGGAATCTTACGCGGCAGCTGTTCTCCTAGGAGTGTATCCGGATGACTGTAAATCCGAGGTCTCTCTTTCCCTCCTCCTCCTCCTCTCCCATTGTGGCGTTGGGAGCGCGCGGAAGCGTGGTTGTGTGATGCGTTTATAAAGAATATTTTTACTTTATCAATAATGCCGAACATCCATTAGTGTGAGAAAAGAAACTCATGACGTGACACTGGGTGCACATTTTTTTGATCATTGAAGAGAAGCGTCACTTCACACTGACTTAATGATGATGAACACTTTATTAAATGATCCGGATCAAATGCTTCTCAATACACTGCAGGTTTTCACTCTACAGTTCATCTTCCAGAGACTGGCTCCATTTCATAATGCCAAAAGTCAGTGTAGAACTCATTTTAGGGTTTATGTTCTTTTTTTAAGGTTCAGATTGGTGTTGGAACTCTTTCAGACAGAATCTGTTGGACAGTTTTCTCCACATTCAAGGCTGCTCTGTGCCATTCAAACTGTTCCTTTTGGGTACGGGATGCAAGACATGTAAAATGTTAACAGTGTTCTCACTGTGAGTCACACGCACACAGCTTTTTAGCTTGAGAGTTGATTTGTAAGACATAATCATATCAGTTAAGCTACAGTTTATCTGGATGTTTCAGGCGATTGTGAGCACAACAGAACAGCTGGGACAAAAAAGCAGAAGCATAACTGACAGGAAAACATAGCACCCAATTCAAAAAGAGTTGATGTAAGTTGTCCTTAACAACTTCAAATCAGTTTCACATCTGTTTCATTTTTGGAGCCATTGATATTCACTCTAGCGACCTGCTCCTTTCAAACTCCACAAATATATATATACTTTAAGTCTGTTCCTGCATTAACATGTTCATTAACATGTTCAGTGACCAAAACATGTTCACGTTTTGGTCACTGTTGTCCTCGCAGCCTGATTTGCAGTCCCCTTGGTGCCAAACAAGTCTTGACATGACGCTTCACGTAAGAAAGTATTAGGAGATCTTCCAAATGAATAAGTGAATTTCAACACAGTGAGACAGAGTCGGCACGTAGTGGCCATCAGAAGAACAGCACGTTAACACCAGCCTGCATGAAAGGCTGCAGCTTGTTTCCATATCTGCACACATGGTATTTAAACCAGTTATTCCTGCCTGTGGAGCAGATGTTTATAGAACATTCCTGCTCGCCCTCTGAGCTGACGATATGAAAACACCACATGACTCACTCCTTGTGTTCAGTAGAGCTTTTGAATAGTTCTAGCCAGCAGTCAGTCTCCGTCTCCTATGTCCACTTTGACGATATATAGTCTGCAAAGCATTTATGTAACCATAACAAAGAATGAGGTGTCCACAGCATCAGCGACTCACTAGCTACTGTACATGCCCTGCTGCTTTTTCTGCCAGTGTGAAAGTCACTACACCTCACTGGAAGTGTGGTGTGAGACTGACACATGTCCCCGCTGTCACCTAGCACAATCAGATTATTAAAATAGATGGCCTGTTGTGCTGTAAGTAAACCGTCAAAGTCACATAAAACCCCACAAAAGGCTGTGAAAGGAAATGTGCAGGGATGTTTATTTGCAGTTTCAAAGCGGGGAACACAGGATCTCTGTACGTGTGATGAGGAGGTTATTAAAAACAGCCATGCTGTGAGACTGGTGCTGTCAAAACCAATGAGCTGCAAATACCAGGAGGAGCACACACGCCTATCATGTTATAATAGAGCTGAGAGAGCGGATGTATGACTTAACTGATTGGATGAGCTGCTTTATTTAAGGATAGGATTGCATAGTTTCATCTATCAAATACTTAGCTTTGTAACAAATACTGAAATAAACACAATACCCTAATTATATGAAAAATCTGTCCTACTTGAGCTTTTGTTCTGAATTCGGAGCGTGGATCTTATTCTTATTCCTTTCAGTTGGCGATCGGCGTCGTCTCTGGATAAATCGTGACTAAAGGTGAACAACACATCAAGTATGCAGTTGAGGAGTGTTTTCTTTTTGTAAAAAATTTTGCACTTGAAGATCGTGTTAGTTCCAGTGTTTGTATGTGTAACAGGGGTTTTTATCTCTTTGTCCACGCTCTAGTGTGCTTCTGCCTAAAATGTGCCTAGCAGTCATTTTCATACTTGATATCATAGGCCACAGGTCCTTCCATGGAGAATCCAAGGTAGAAGGACACGTCTTCCCGGCTGTATCCACTGCGGATGTTTTAAAGATTTCAAGGCCTTGATCTTGGGTAGGCCACATAAGCAGCATGGACAGGTAGTACAGCTCTGTCCGTTTTGAATGAGTCCCCTCCTTTTGAAGTTCCTCATTCAGACGGTCAACTAACTCTTCATACTTCTTCAGCAGTTTGGACGAAGGCTTAATGCAGTGCAGAACTATGTTTGCCAGAATGAAGTTGACAGTATCTTTAACATCTCTAGAGGGCGAGTTCTCAAATATAAACTGCCATTTTGTGAGAATGTGCTCCATTTCTGTCCCACTTTTATCAGTCAACCACTGCAGAAGTCCAGCAAATCAGTCTGCTCGCTTAATTTCCAGACGGAACCTATAGTCCTCTATTTTCTGGTGGAGACTAAGCTGCGGTTTACTGGCCTTTTCAGATGCTTTCTCCTCTTCTGAACTACTGAATATTTCAATGTACTTTTTGAAGTACTCGGACACCTTGCGTTTGTTTTTTTCATCAGTTGTTTCCCTTGACGCACAGGCGCACCGTCCTCATGCAGCAGTCCCACAGGTGCTGCCAAAGCATTGTTCACCCACAATTGTGCTGGCCAACCAAACCAGGCATAACTGGTGCGGCTTCATAACATTTTACAAGCCGCTGTTATGACAGATGACTTCTTCAAACCATTTTACATGACATCAGCTCCTCATGTTTTTATCAAAAATTCACCAAGGGACATTTAAATGAAAAAGAGAGATAATGTTGTTGTTTTTATTACTTCTTTTAATTCTGCACGTTGCAACATGTCCTAGACACAGGATATGTCCTCAACTGTCCTTACTGTGGTTTTCATGTCTCCCGTAAAAAAATGTATAAATGGCCCAACGAGTAGCAGATACTGTTATTTAACGCTGTACTTTTCTTAGATACATATCACTGATTGAATGTCCCAGTTGGATCCCAGTTAGGGTTAGACACTATGTGCTGATATAGCTGAACCTGCTTCAATATTCAGCTCGGTAATAAAGGCAAACAGATGGATTGACAGTACTGATCCAAATGATCTGTTTTAATGTTCCAGTTGTCACATTCAGCACTCTGCACTCACTGAGATAAGATACAAAAGACGCAATCGAAAACCTATATTTGATCAGTGAGGATATACTTTGTCTCCAAAAGTTAATTGTTCCCGTTATCATTTTCTAAACCTTCTTTGTGACATTTCCTCAGCATCCATCTGCAGCTGACCTTGAAAGTTTCAAACCTCACGCCCTCAGCTCATAGTTTTAGTTCTTATTGGAAGGTATGTGTGGGTGGGGCCAGTTCCTTGACTGAAAGTAACCCCTGAGTCCTTCCAGGTCCACAGGAGGGAAGTAAGGGCCGATCCGTTTTCTCAGCCACCACTTGCCCTGCGCTGCACTGCCACTGTCCGGCTGGCTGAACTTGTATTTGAAGTGCTCTCCACGCACCCACCTGAAAAGGAGGGGGATAGGATCCATTATCCTTAATCCTCATTAATACGTGTGACTTCACATTAGCTTTTCTTCTTTTCAGCTTTAAATCATTGGTTCAGTATAAAGGATGGTTTACTGCAGTGTTGGGGGTGTCTATATGTACATGACACTCTGCTTCACCAGAGGGTGCTAGAGTACACTGAACTTATTTCTGTAACCAGAGCCTGTTGAAATATGGGCTATTTTAGAAACATTAGCTTAAAACAAAAGAAGTAAGAGAGGGATCCAGCTTTCTGAGTTTTGTGTCACTGTGCGTTTACCTGGGAGGTTCTCTGCCATGGAACGGGTTGTGATCGAGCAGGGAGAGGACAGTGCTGTCATTGGACAGCAGACGTCCTGCTACGTGGATCACCCACTCACTTTGCTCGTATGTCTGTGTGGAAAACACAAACTCAAACATTTCACATAATGATATTTCAAACTGTTTTTCAGCCTATTTTAGCTGCTCTGTAACTTTTCAACATAATGATTAATGATTAATGAGCAACGTTACAAGACAAATACTGTAGCAACAGAAAAATACAAAACACGACAACAAGCTTATATGGTTCTGTGCTGGTCTGGTACTTCACTCCATGCATCACTTCCTGCAGTAGTTCAGGTTCTCACTTGGAAGGCAGCGAACCACATGAGCCAGTCTAGACGATAGTGGTACGGTGATATGACGCACGGCCGTCGGTAAACGTCTCCTGGTTTACACCGGAATTGGTACTCCTCCCAAACTGCCTCAGGGTCTTTGGGATCCAGACTGCGAGTGCCCTGGAAAATGACTTCAGTGCGCTCCTTGGTGATGCTGGACACAGGGACAGAGAGCCACGGGTTCAAAAACGTATAGGTCGTATGTGATGTATCTCAATTGCACAGTAGAACTTCTGTTAAAGTCACATTGGACTGTTTCAGACTATACCTGCCAAACGCCCCGTAGGTGTTGACGATGCGCAGGGGGTCGAAGGAGGTGTTCATCACCTGCTTGGAACTCAACAGGTTTATCACCACAGGAACACTGAGGTAGGCGATCAGAACGCCCAGAGAAATGTTCACCACTCGACGTATCAGCATACCTGACGCGCACAAAGAGACATGACAGAACAGCATGAAATTAACAAGCTGCTCGATCGGACCCAATGATCCGTCAGAACTAAACTCGCACACTACTCTTGGTAAATCTTAGCTCACAGCTGTGTTTCAGGATTTTAAGGGAAAAATGTAATTACAGCCTAAATCAAGGTTGTTGGTGTCTGGTCTAGCTTAGCAAGGCATGTTAGGGTCAGAGCTATTAAGAACATATTTCATGAGTGAGAAACGTTTTTGGCTTGTGCCACGATGGGACGGCTGGTATTAACAACTGTTGGCTGAGTCTACATCAAATCCGTCCTGCCTGCGTCTGCCATCGTATCCAAGACATTAACATAATCCCACTAAAACATTTTGCTCCATCAAAGACGTTCTGGGTCTGTTTAAGTTATTAAAACATGCTCACTCTCAACTATTTAAGATCCTACAATAAAGTAAGAGAGGCCACTGACACTTTACCACATTTTAATGTAAATTTAATAACATTAAATTCCAATGAAATATATTGTTCCCAGCTCCTCAGCTGTCCAGCTAATTCCCTCTCCACTATGTCCTGTGCTTCTGCCTACTTGCAACTCATACTAATGTTGCATTATGTCTACTGTACATCCTGTTTCTGGAAATATGCTGTGAACTTAATTGGGAAAAAAGCATTTTTTTTAATAAAGATTAAAAGTAAATTGAAGATCAGTCAAATACCTTTGGTGGTTTTTGGGGTGCGTCCAGCTGCGTCCTCATTCTGTATCTCCAGTACTGCCTTCTTAGCTCCCCTACCAGAACGAAACAGAAAGCTGAGGGATGCGTCGTCAAAACAGGCCAGACTGGGAACAATTGTCAGCCAGTTGAGGAAGCTAAGGTTCCCACTCACTATTAGAACCACCTACAGCACAAAAGACACGTGGGAAAGACAACACTAAGCTTAGTAGAATGATGAGGAATCTTGGACATGGGCTCATTTTCAGATCAGATAACCGTGAGGCAAACGTGAAGCCTGTGTCCCCTTTAATTTTCTGGACTCTTGGTGTGATTGTTGTTGATAGACCACGCATGGTGACGGTAACAATGGTGATCAAGGTTCTCCATTTGTGGAGAACCTCCAGTGGGTTTGTGAACAGTTTGTCGGTACAAACCTGGAAAAGGATCTGGATTGCTCCGTTGACCATGCACATCCTCCTGCCCAGAAAAGTGAAGAATGGGACGATGAGCTCAACAAAGTGGTTGGACAGCGTCTCGAAGCGATGGAACCACAATGGGGATCGGTGCATGTAGTAGGACATGGGGTTGGGAACTGGTTGGGTCTGGAATTGAAAGAATTTGATGATGCTGATGTCAAAGACAACGCTGTATTCATGTATTAATCCATACATGTTTAGTTTGACTACGTGCAGTGCCTGCTATGCTGCAACACCTGTCGCGACATTACTAAACACAGGTTGCTTCTACTGCTCGAGATGGAAGTTTTCTCTGCTTTACTTTGGCACTAAGCTCTCGTCTCGGACCAGGATGCAGAGCAATTTCAGGTGCCACTCCTGAAGGGAAACATTTCCATGTCTAAATAAAGACAGAGCCTTATTGAAATGAAGGCAACCCCACCTAAACGCAAAAAACACTCTGTGCAGTGCTTGTGTATTGATGATTCAGTGTGTGCATGTTAGGTGGGCGCAGGCAAACCGTGTAAAGGCTGAGCATGCAAACAGTGTCCAGTGAGGCGATGAAAAATATATATAGCACAGACATTGGTGGAGAAAAAAAGCAAGACTGTTGACACTCTAGTCTATACTCTTTTTGTTTTTCTGGAATGGAAGAAAATATCTGAGTTTATTCAGTGTTTACTTTACCAAAAGAGCCCTGGAAATCCAGGGGCATAGATCCTGCCACCTCACACAACCAAATAATCCTACCTGGCCTGCAGACGAGCTGCGTTACAACAAACGAAATGCAGCAAGCAAATTCACCAACTACGACTGAGGAGGAAATCTGTAGGCCTGAAAGAAAGCAGTGTGTCAGCGGGGGTTAATAAGTGGTGTGTGAACTATCCCTAAAGTCCTGGGTGTTTAAATCACACTGATTAATGTTAGGTATCGTCATATTCATTCTAGCTTCTCCCAATCAATGGCACCTTCAGATATAAGATTTCACCCATGCCCATCTGACATGAGTTCAGGTCTAGAAAACTGTATCCTGAAAAAAAGTGCATCCCTGTGTGGTAATTGCAGAAATCCTCCTCACTGTGCGGTTTGCTCCTACAGAGCAGTGTGGGTCGGAGCCGTTGAACATCCCATAAAAGGGGCTGATTTACTGCAGCCTTCCACTGCGGTTGCTGTAATGTGCTCTGGTGTGCTTAGTTAGCGAGTCCAATGTGGTCTTGTCATCAGTCAGGAGACAAAACCAATGCATGTTTTCGTTTTTGGGAGCGAATCACTTCTCAGGCTGAAGGTTATCAGCTGTTACTCTCTACTCTAACCTGACCATCTTAACCTAAACCAGTCCCATAGTACAAGTCCTCCCTGTAAAATCTGTAGAATCGTGTTCTAGATCCCACACACGCATAAATAAAAAGGCCGTTAAAGGCACAATCGTGTTGTACACACACCTCATAGTGGTAGTCCATGCAGGTGAGGTCCCTCCAGCATTTGTCACCTCGGATTTTAATGAGGCCCTGGAAAAAACATGCGTTACAACATTTATAATACATTCTCTGATGCATATTTGAACTACTATTATTAGAAGTTATTAGAAGATAATATGCAGATCGCTGTCTCTCACTGAATATTTAGCTGGAAATAAAGAAATAAACCCAGATTTTTATTCACCTAGATACATTAACAGACTCAAAGACAAAACTATAAACCAAGTCAGAGCAGAAGCCAGAGCGAAACAAATACACCGATGCTGAACAAAGCAGTAAAATGTTTTTTAGATGGTATATATCGTATTTTATTTGGGAAACATTATAATCTACTGTACATAAATTTTATTGTAATATAATATAATAATATTCATTTTTGGGGGGCGGCATGATAGCTCAGTGGGCGGAGCAGTCGCCTTCAAACCCAAAATTGAGCAAGTTCAATTCCCAGTCCCACCAGGTTACATGTCGAGGTGTCCTTGGACGAGCTAGCTAACAAGCTGCCATGTGCTAATTTAAAGCATTTGTGCATTGACCTACTTTTGAAAAATGCAAAACTTGATTAAAAAAGCAGGAGAGATGCTTTTGCTTTGACCTAAAGACTAGAGGAAGTACTCACTCAGCACTGATATTGCAGGTGGTACCTAGTGTAACGTTTAGTAAAGTGTAAGTATTAAGTATAAAAACGAGTCACACTTGACCAGAAACTCTCTGCTCTTCTCTACTTCTGTGTTTTTCCACCAAATCCACTCAGCAAATAATGTGCTCCCGGCACACAGACTGTCAATATTGACACATCAGCCCATCATGTGGCTGGGGTGGAATGCAGAATAACTCAGCTGCTAACCTCTGAAACCAGTTTTAGAAAAACCAGGAAATTTAATTCAGAGCTTGGCTAAGCTGCAGCTGCTGGCTGTTAATCATGACGTGGCCCAGATAATCCAATTCAGTCATGTGATCCTGAAATGTCATCAATTACCAGCTGATATTCAGACTTCCAGGCATAGACGGAGCAGATCACCGAGCGTCTGGCGCTTAGTGGCCAGAGACTTTTCTACATGACTAATATAATCTCAACATATATGTAAAAACATGTTTTATATAATACATGCTTCCAAACCAACAATCTCATCGTTCAGGTTAACTAGTACACCAGGTGCAGGGCAAGCATCCTCAGCCAAGCCCAAAACTCAGCACAATTATATCACATCCTAAAAATCTCAGGCAAAACCGTTTGATCTGAACTCAACATTCTCGCAGTCTCTAATGAATCCCAGTTAACCGCCAATACTCCACTAAGCCTTGCAGAGTGTTATCAGCTCCTGCCAGAAGTGAAATAAGTAGAAAGCCATACTGACTGTTAAATAAGGAAGCTCATAAACACTTGGAGAGAAATTAACTATTTCTCAGAAAAGTGGCAGAAGGAATTTATTCAGTGGCAATAAAAATGCTGAAGTCCTATCACTCTCACTTTATATATATACACAAAGTTCAGATTATTTCACCTGGTTACTATGGAGATCGTACTCTTGACTGACCAATTACAACTCCTCCAAAATAACCTCACTTGAACTGAATAACTCCTCCAGCTGATGCCTCTGGAGGTTAAGCAGCCAAAAACACTCTAAAAGAAGATGACGGGATCATAAACTGTCCCATGTTTCCTACGACTGAGGAGTCCTGTGTCCTCACAGGCAGAAACTCTCCAGTCACAGAGCAGGCAGGTGAACCGCAGGTCTGTCAGATAAATGCTGTGACCCTGGTGGATCAAACACGGAGGCAGCGTAAGTTTGTAGAAGAACTAGATACAACGCTCTGGTGGATCTAGGTGGCTGTCATTAGCAAACAGTCCCCCCCCGCTAATCCCAGATGCTACCTCTCTGCTGAGCCCTGAATCTAGAACACTGTCTATAGGTGACCACCATTTAAGCTAAAACGTCATCCTGTCTCTAAAACATATGGACGTGGATGTCTGAGCGACCACTCTCCACAGCGGGCTGCACAGCTTCTCGTCCAGGCAATGGTCATCTCTAAACCCGACTACTGGAACTCTCTCCTGGAGCTTCTGCAGTCTCCATCAAACCCCTCCAGATGGTCCAGCAGCCTGCCTCATCTTCAACCAGCCGTAATAAACCCCTGTAACACCCCTTCTCACCTCTCTTCACTGGCTCCCAGCAGCTGCTCGCATCGAGTTTAAATCCTCGATGCTTGCCTACAGGGTGCATCCTCCTATATCAACATGCTATTAGTAAGCTGCACTCCTGCACGGGCTCTCAAATCTGAGACGAGACTAAAAATTCCTCTTCTTCCTCGACTGGCTGAGACCACCACCACTTCAAATTTGAAAACTAACTTGTTCAAAAAGCATTTAAAATGACTCTCTTACACTCACACACACTTATTCACTTAACACTTCCTAGCATGTTCTTTATCTTGTCAAGTGAGGTCTTTTCAGGGCTCTTATTTTGTAGTAACTCAGAGTGACAGAAACAGAGGTGGATAAAAGCGTAAAGTAAAGCAGAGAAACGGTCCAGCAGAGAGAGAGGTTGTAGCATCTCTGTTGTTTGTTTAGCATCTGGATTAGATTTCCTGACAAATAGCAGGTGAATGCAACTGGGAATTTAACTTTGGATGTCTGACATTTTTGCCAGCATTCAAATCAAGTTTTCTCTGAACTGCCAGAAAAAAAATCTCACTCGATGTATGCTCCACATATCTCTCATTTTATTTAAACTCTCACACGGCCGTACTCCTTGTTGCTTCAAAAACAAGTTGAAACTTGTGCTTCCACTGTTTTTCTCTCCAGGCCCACAGAAAGCAGACTCTGCTGGGTCACAGCTCATCTTTACTTCTGCCACTAGCCTTACAGCTGATGGCTGATTATGGAAAAATTGTGCTTCGTAAGTTTGCAACAAAGACCTGTAAATTGTAATGACTGTAAATACTGATAATGTAAAATCCCTCTTAAAACTGTTCCTATCAAAAAGCATTCAGTGGATTTAGAAGCTTCTCTCAAACTGTTTTACCAGTCACAGCAGGGATTATTAAACGGGTCTGTAACATGAGTCACTCACTGCTCCCAGCATGATGCGAACTATGAGCCATCTGAAGGTCCAAATGCAGATGAGGTGAGGGGGGCAGCAGCGTGGGACCTGGGACAGACTCCACACTGGACACAGGAAAATGGCCAGAAATCCTGTCTCTAACAGCTGGCTCTCCCAACCTGGAATAAAATACAAAGAATATTTGTAATTTTATGACATTACATTATGATTGCAGAAAAATCTAAAGTGGACAAAACAAATATTCCAAACAGTCAAGATGTGCAATGAGAGTTTAAGTTGTTCTCATTTGAAACACAGATCTTCCAGCAGACGTCGGCAGATGTTATAAAATCGATTTAAAGCATGACGCAACCTAAAAGAAACATTTATTAAATGTAAATAATCTATTTAAACGAAGCAGACGGGACGCCGTGAGCCTCTGCTCAAGTAAAATACCATTAAAATGCATATGGAAATCTTTGATTGTCCACAGTCTAAGCACGAGGTCAGATCATGTTCCGTAATAACAGCAGGACAGAAGGAACCATGATGCCCGGCTCTGGCTCTCTGTGCAAACTGAGGAGATACAATTGATATCTAAATTTGTGCATCTCTCATCAATCACTTCCCTCAAATCCATTCTTTTTCCAGAGAGGGGAAACAAAGGAGGCTACGCTGGAACCAACACTGCGAGTCATTTACCACCAGTGGCAGGAAGTTTACTTACCGAAGGAATACCTGGAAAGAGAGAGAAAATATGTATAAGTAAAAATGAGAGTGTGTCGGATTTGTCCTTTAAAGAAACATTAGGCTGGAATATGACAGCGTCTAACACGCAGGACTGAGCTACGAGAATCTGTTGAAGCAATTTAGTTCAATTTCAACAGTTTTTTGTGTCAGTTTAGGTCTGTCAAACTTTGAGGGGTGTGGGGGGGGTTCTCTGTAGTAATATCTACACAGAAAATCTACCTGAGGGAAAAGTTCCATTAAACTGAAATAGCCTTTTTTTTTAGGTGCTAAATCATCATCAGAGGCTGGAACACGGCTCTCACTCTCAGATACTGTGCATGTCGGGAGTAGGATTTCTCCCGCCGCTATAATGTGTTGTGAAAGTCAACATAGAAATAGAACATCACCTAATGACACTGTCACTATAAAACCTAGCAATGCCTTTTCTTATATCTGCATTAATTTATCATTTTTTTTCTTCCAGTTATGGTCAGTTTGCCAACATGTTCAAGAACATAAAAGGTAGCAGACTTTTGCCTTTAACATCATGAACTAATGTGAGTATTTGCACATTTTTAGAGCCCAAACTCACCACAGCTGTCCCACGTTAACCAGTGAGTGGTAAAGCACCCACAGCGTAAACATGATCACCATATTCGCCATTCCTGTCACCAGGACGAACCCTGACAGCGTCATCCCCACCAGGGCAATGCCATCCAGGTTGGCATCCATGTCGCCCCAGTCTAAGAACCAGAGGACTGAGGGTGTGTAGGCCAGTGCGGCCAGGTCTATCTTTCCCCCAACGTAGCGCTTGACGCTGTTGAGGTAGCTCTTACAGGGCATCAGGCCGTGCTCCCCTATCAGCTGCTTGTTCTGGTGGTAAGCAACAGTGAACGCCACAACTACAGGAGAGAGCAGTGAGAAGGAGGTAAGCTTACGGACACAGTACGGATGAGTGGTCTTTTTCATTAGTAGTGTGTTGTACTTTTCTGTGACAGCAGGCGGATTAACAGTATCACAGTATCTACTATCCAGGCTTCACAATATGGATCAACATTCATTTAGTTTCCTCTATTCAGCTTTTTAATAGAAATGTGTTAGAATTTAGTTTGGGATTTTGGATTAATAACGTGTTTCTGAAAAGTAACTTCATCTCTGAAAGGAAAGGGTACAACATGCGACTCTGATAAGAATGTGGTGAAGGTAACATAAAATGTTAGGTACCTCATCACTCACATAGATCAGCAATGACAGGAACCTGTTCTAACATTTTAGAAATATGGAGTAAACTGAATATGACCATGAGAACTCACAGTAAATAAAAGCGACCGAGCGCAGCAGCACGATGCGAGTGAGCCAGTAACTCCCAGGCTGTAAAGACACGAATGTCTTCTCTTTCTCCGCGTCTTTGTCTGTGTTTGCTCCATGTCCTTCCCCTCGTGCAGCGGACTCTGTCTGTCTGCTGTCCACGCGTCTTTTCCTGACGGAGCTCTGCGCGCTGTCGCTGGCGGCCGCCATGTTCACGGATCCCACGGTCACGTGACCAAACAGACGCGGAAGTAACGTTGTCCGTATCAAAGTGGTCTATGATCAAAAATGCGTAATTATATATTGGTGCATTAATATGACCATCACTTTAATGTGTTAATGATAATGGTGCATATTATATTATTTGTATTACTAATCATGTCAATACTAATTATTCGGGATATGATTAGTAATACAAACATACATAATACATAATCAGAATGAAAAGCTGTTTACCGAAATGATCGTAAAATATTAAGATGTAAAGATATTAGATGTAAATACAGTATTTAAAGTAGGGTAAGTACATTTTACTTTTTTATTATTAACATAATTCATGTTAATAATTCACTGAGCTCAGTAGGCTGCATTGTGAGATTATTTTAACCTCCTCGTTAGCGTATTAAATAAAGGTAATAAAACAATTTGATACAATTTTTAAGATAATAAAAGCAGCGGAGAAATAAATGTAGGTCCTATTTCCCTGTCCCTGAAGCAGGCCTGTAGAGCATATGAATAAGGCTCTTTATTTGTCCCTCTAAACTTTGAACTCAACTCAAACCCAGCCATACCTTCTAAGAAAACCACTATCCAACACATGAGAACATGCTGGTCTGAATGTTTATTGACTTTTAGGAATTATCCGTCTGTTTCTATTTCTTTGCCAAACTTTGAAAAACTCTGGAAAAAGCCAATAGGATACGAGGGGTGGAGAGAGGCATGTGCTGAAGACAGTTCTGGTGCTGACATCAGATCAGTCGTCTATCTTTGCCTGGCTGTGGAGGAGAACGCCATGGTAACAGTAAGGTGGAAATCATGATATAAATGTATTTGTTATATATGTATATCCGTGCGTATTTACGCACTTGGAGAGGTTTGTGGTAATTGGGTTCACAGTCGTTGCAAGCCTTCACTGGGCAAATATGACAGAAGAGAACAAGTCTCTGGCTGAGGACAAGTGCAGTCCAGCGAGCAACGACAGCTCCATGTGTCGAGGTGGATCAGATTCGGAGTCCCCACCTTCTCCAACACGGTCGGCCGCAGAGGGGACAACGTCTGGGAAGGTTAGCGCGGAGGATGAGCGCTTCCCCGCCTGCATCCGCGACGCAGTGTCGCAGGTCCTGAGAGGTTACGATTGGTCGTTGGTACCTCTGCCCAGTCAGGGGGAGAGAGGCATCAAGAGTAAACCTCACGTGAAGCGGCCGATGAACGCGTTCATGGTCTGGGCGCAAGCAGCGCGCAGAAAGCTGGCGGACCAGTATCCTCATCTGCACAACGCTGAGTTGAGCAAGACGCTGGGGAAGCTGTGGCGGTGAGTTCTATGTGCATCTATTACTGCAACTACATCTGAAGACAACCACGAGGCTTCCAAACAAAAGTCTGTGCACAAAGTAATGACTGAAAAATAGCTTCACCAATTAAAAGCAAATAATTTTTTATCAAGTGCTCAATGACGGTTCATGTCATCTGAAAGTCT
Source organism: Microctenopoma steveboyesi (assembly GCA_032359275.1). Classification (NCBI taxonomy): domain Eukaryota; kingdom Metazoa; phylum Chordata; class Actinopteri; order Anabantiformes; family Anabantidae; genus Microctenopoma; species Microctenopoma steveboyesi. Next base: position 2,279,091 of record JAUMHF010000011.1, on the reverse strand, counting down.
GAAAATATCTGCAGTGTTGTATGTTATATGCAAGTAGAGAAGTAATATTAAGAGCCCACATGTTAAGTGACAAGAAATTAAGAATTAAAAATGTTTTTCTACAACACTTGTTCTTCAAAGAAACTTCACTCAGAATAAAGGGCCATTGGGATGGTTATTGGAATGACTACGGTTTGTATTGTTTGTCACCCTTCTCCTCTTCAGGCTTCTGTCCGAAACAGAAAAACGGCCATTCGTCGAGGAGGCAGATAGGCTGAGGACGCAGCACAAGAAAGACTATCCAGACTACAAGTACCAGCCCCGCAGGCGTAAGAGCACCAGAAAAGGTCAAGGGGACTTCAGACACGGACTGGTCCAGCAGCAGCAGCAGAGCTTTCATAAGACAGAACCGGGGGTTGCTAGGCTGCCTGGAACAAAGGAGGTGGACCATCATTTCCTTCCAGACAGAACAGGTTAGAGCATTGATGCCATCTACAGCTTCATGTTTTAAAACAGTTTCAGCTTTTTTTTCACCCGTTTGCTTCAGTCTGGAAATATTTTCTTTTGTTTTGTTTTCCAGGTCAGTCTCACGAGCCTCCAACACCTCCCACTACCCCTAAAACTGACCCGCACCCGGGGAACAGACACGATGCCCACCAACATGCAGACAGCAGTACAGGTTCTGCTCCTCCTACCACCCGTCAGAACATTGATTTCAATAACATGGACATGTCGGAACTCAGCACCGACGTCATTGGCAACATGGATGGATTTGACGTCCACGAGTTCGACCAGTACCTGCCTCCAAACAGCCTCGGCTCCAGTCTTCCAACTCCAACAGATAGCACCCCACCCAGCATCCACCCTCACTCCCACAGCGTTCCCACTTGGACAAGCAAAACCTCCGGTGGGACGCCAACAGGTGTGTCCCCGCCTTGTTCTACTCGTGACAACCATGTGCTCCATGAGGACACCGTCCGAAAACCTCAGATTAAAACTGAACAGATGAGTCCAAGTCACTACAGCAGCTCCCCATCCTCCACTCCTCCGCCTCCACAACTCGAGTACACTTCCCTCATCTCAGGAACCTGCCCTTCCTCCCCCTCATCATCTTCCGTCAGCGCATCTGATTACACTGATCTTCAGAGCCCCAGTATCTACAGTGCCTTCTCTGGCTACCCTGCCAGTTTGTATCAGTACTTCCACTCCTCCAGAAGGCCCTACGCCACACCGCTTATCAACAGCCTGGCCTTGGCTCCGTCTCCACACAGTCCTCCCCCTGGCTGGGAGCAACCTATCTACACAACACTCACCAGACCCTGAAGAGGGAGACAGACAAAAGGTTGTGTGTCAGGGAGCAATACAATTGATTCTGATGCTTCTGACCAATTTGGATTTCTGTCGGACAGTGTTGACATCTGTGCATAAATCTACTGGCATGTTTGCTCATTTTCATGGAAAGTAACTCTAAATATGAACAAAGATTCAGTGTTTTGTCTCTTCAATGAGTAAGAAGGACTTTGAAATGACCTTTAAACCCTTATGGGACACTAAAACACTAATGCAGTTTTGGGTTGTGCGTATCTCATATGTAAAGCAAGTTGTTTCAGATTTTTTCCACACACTTATGCCTGAGTAAAACAGTCACTTCACTTCTCCTTTTTTATTTCTGTCCACAGAATTATAGTCTCCTCAAGCTTTCTTTAGCCAAAAAAAAGGAGTTGCACTGAAGGACAGAGCACTCGCGACTTCTACAGCAGTGGTAACATTTAGAGATGGCGTGTCACAAATGCAGTAACTTTTCTGCTGATAGTGAGACGAGAAGCTTGATACAGTTCTCCTGTTTGTGCATTGTATAACTATACAGCTGGAAAGTTAGCCTAGCATATCGACTAGAAGAAGGGGCAAACTACCGGCCTGTTAGTGCTGGGCTGTTTTCTGCCAGGGAATTACTTCCTGTTTATTTATGAAGATAAAACAACCTTTAAAATAAAGAAAAATCCCTTTGAGACACTTGACTAAATAAAAGAAAGGAGCACACACAGAACATTCAAATCCATAAGCATGCCCTCCCTGTCCTTCTCTCTTATTGTTGACTTGTCCCTCAGTGCTGCTTCATTTCCAATTTGTCCAACAGCTGTCACCGGTTTTCCTGTATGGACTTATGGATGGGACAGCTGGACCTGGTTTTCCAGAGGCACCGTAAAAAGCTGCCAAACGGGCACTCCTTGTTAAAAACACTGAAAAATGGACATGATGTTTTTAGGCTTATCTATAGGGAACTAATGTTGTAATGCTCTACCCTTATTTAGTTTCCCAGAGTAAAAGAACGTGTAAGAAATGAAATAAATATAAATAGTAATGTTCTCACTGACCATATTATCCTCAGGAAAAACTGAGTCGAGGTCCCACCTGCGTTTAAACGCTTCCTGTGTGGATTCAACCTGGCTGCTGCACATCAGTGGCTCACTGTTCAGGAGTTTACCCTGATAACCTGGTTGCCAACGACAACATGACAGCCAGACAGAAGCAACATTGATTTACCCATAATTCATTTAGGTCCCGAGCCAGTGTTGGTAAGTGGAAGTTTGTGTACGAGGGACAAGATCGTCAGGTGACATTCACACCAGCAGACGTTCAGTCCACACGTGTGATTAGACACAAGCTTGTTTGTTTTGCAGGTGACTGATGAGCATATGATGTGCTCACAGATGCCATAGACCTTTACAGCCAGGAAAACTGGACCTACCTCACTTTTACGGAGTTCAGTATTCTCCCTCTAATCTAATTACTGACAAAGACGATGCTGAAAGATGCTGTTGCTCTGACGTTGTGATCTCCACTTCTCGTGTAACTTTGAGCAAGACAATTATCTGCATCACTAATCGGGAGTGAACATAATTAATTAAATCTGATGACGTCGTTATTTCTGTTCTGGGATAAATGTGTCATCAGTGGTCTGATGAAAATTGTGATCTCCCTTCTAAAGTCATGTAAGTGCACCATCTGCAGGACAGTTACTGACTGCACTTTCATATTGGCATTAGAGAGAAAATGATAGAACTTGTGTGAAACATATTACTGAATATAACATGAAGAAAAAACTCAATGTTAATGACAAACGATCTTAACCGGACTGATTCAAGTCCCTGAAAATCAGCTTCTCGTTGTCAGTGCTCCATGTTTTTAAAGTTACAATAAAAAAGTGACGTTATGATTTAACATGAACATATAACATACTTCTCCTTCATAGCAACATAGATATATATAATACTTATGTGAACCATCTTAAAACAGTGTTTCTCAAACTTCTTTCAGCAATATGCCCCCTGTGGACTAATGTTCTCTCACAAGACTGTTTTGACCCAGTTTCTGTTATTACTTATTTTTATTTTTTCTCCTGTACCCCCTGGAGCTGGACGTCCCTACCTGCGCCTGGGGGTAGGTCTTAGAATAAGAACAAAAAGCAAACACCTGCACTTCATTTCAGGTTCATCTGTATTTGATGTTTAGATTTTGTTTTCTTTTTTTATTATAATGAAACAAACTATCACTGTGATTTAAGGATGAACACACTAAAGTGTCTTTAAACCATGAAAAGTAAATAAAATAGTTGTCGAAGTGTTATATAAATTACAATCCTGTCACAATACAATCCTGAAAAGCAGCAATAACCGTCTACGATGACTCAGTACGTTCAACAGTACAAATAAATAAAGAGAACAGCTGTCAGATTGAGGTTTTAAAAGAACCCTGTCTGGATGCAGAACAGAAACCTGCAGCTACGTTAACAGCGATCACTGAGAGTTTGTGTTTGCGTGTTTTTATGCATATTTGTTGTTAACAGCACTTTGTAGGTTCGGCTTTAACAGGGTTTTAGTGCCGGAGGTTCAACCTCACAGTGTCCTCAATGAAAACATCATGGTTCCACGCACAGGGTAAGCCACGGTCATTAAAACTGTACATTCAATAAATTAACAATGCACCGTCTTCGTTAAGCAACCAGTGAAATGACTCTAGATTACATAATTACATTAGATTACAAGTAGAATGAACCATTCACAAGACAAAAGAAATCCAGGTAAGAGGGGCGGAAGGGGGGGGCCTGGTAATGTATAGCACAAGGTTGGCAGGTGCATTAATGATGACATCATGCACCCTTTGGCCTTGTTTCACTCCACAAAGGGCCACGAGTCCATTAGAGCTGGAGCTCTCGACACATACATTAGAGAGACTTGAGTCTCTCTGTCTCCTGTCCTGTTTCTGCATCACATTTTCTCACTCGAGCTCATCCCATCACCTCCTCCTCCCCTCCCAACCACACCTTTCCCTCTCCCTCCCCTGCCACGGTGGGCGAGTCACTGTTGTCTCCGATCTGGCTGAGATGGGGCCGGTCCAGCTGAGGAGTTGCTCCCCGCAGGCTTTAAGGCTTGTGTTTGAAATGCGCCTCCACTGCAGAGACAGGTCGAATAAAATTAGATAACGTGCAAAGGTTAACGTGTTTTTCATAGAGTGTTCTCTTTCCTAATCCTTTTGTAATAAGCCAAAATAACAACTTCCAACCATTTTGCACTTGCTCCCTGAGCTTGTAGCTTGGGGAACTCGTGCATTATTTACACATATTAAACGTGGCTCAGATGAGGTCACCTGGTGAATTTTTACTCTACCTGCATATTCCTGTGGCCTCATTGGTCGATTGATGACCCTCTGGAAGGCCGCTATCCAATCACGCTGCTCTGCCTCGGTCTCGCAGGCGAACAGGAACTTCCTGTCAGGCGTAACGATGGTAATGCCATGGTTCCAGTGGCAGCCCTGGGTGGATGGAGGCAGTCCGGCCAGAACGGTGTAGCTGTTCTCCTTGCTGCCTATGAACACCTCACCACGGGCGTAGGCATCCTGGGAGGCCGAGCGAGAGGAAAGAGCTGTGAAGACTCGTCAGAACAAAGCTAAATATCAAGGGGTCTGTTCTTACCAATGGGTCTTTAAAATACATGAGTCTCCGGTCGTCCATAGTGAACCACCTCTTCTTGAATCCCTCTGTGTGCTGTGGCATGAGCAGCAAAGAGGATTGGTTTAATATAATAGGTTCGTTTCACAATAATCCATCAGAATCTCAGATGTTGCCATTGTCTGTATTTATGTCTAAAATACTACACACTTCTGCAACAATCTTTGTAAATTAATTTTAAGATTGCAAAAACCCCTGCAGACGACTTGTTTGATTTTAGCCAAGTGGAATCGTGATTTGATTTTGAAGAGACTCCGTGAGCACAAACCTTTGGACCGGTTTTCTCCATAAAGCCTTCCTTCATGAAGTTTCGTGTCAGCTTGGGCACCAGCTGAAGAAAAAAGAATCCACAGCAGTGTTTCATGAAACCTGTTTGCAGATGATCACACGCTGATGCTTATGCTGGACTTATGGATTATATCACACCGTCCTCACCTCCTCATCGCTTGCGCCAGGGAAAGCCACCTGTAGGTAGTGGAACCGGGCTGCTCTTATAGCGTTGAACCAATCCACCATCTCCTGCAGAAAACAAACACCCTTCAGTGGCAACATCTCCAGCAGGAAGCCGCTCAGCGTCGATTACAGCACGGATTCTGGTATTTGTGCTAAAGAAAAGTGACATTCTCTAAAATTGTATCTATTTAATGCAGGGAGATGTAGTCAGGAGCGTCTGGACTGCAGCAGAGCTGCCGATAACTCAAATAATGCAGAACCCTGGAGAAGGGCACTGGATGAACCCAATGAACCTGTTCCACAAAAGCCTTCGTTGACACTACTCTACCAGCAGGTGGAGCTGCTCTTCCTATGTGCCAGTCTCTGCTGAGCGGATATTAATATCCTCCTCCCTCATCTCTCTAATCTTCTAGTTTTTGATTAAATCTCTATTCATTTCTATTTTAATCAGAAATTCCAGAGATGAATCAGCGTTGTGAAGCCATAATTTGTGTAACAGGACCTCTAGTTCTTAGAAGCTACCACCGGCCTTTTGGCTCAATCGGTTAAGTGTCAGACTGGGATGCAGGTTCGAACCCTGTCTGACTCCTAATAATCCTACCAGGTGTGTCCCTGAGCCAGACAAACTTGAAAAAGAGTCTGTAAAGAAGGTAAAGGTTAGGAACCTTAGAGAAGGGACTTATCTAAACCTAATCCGCGGACGAGGAGCAAAACTTTTTATCTTGATAAGCATTTCATGTTCATCGCATGGTGTTTTTTGATAAATCATCTGACAGGTTCTTCCGAGTGGAAACATGCTTTCATACGGTAAGAAGAAGCTTTTATGCAACTGATTTTACTTAATAGTTATTACAAAAATAATCCTAAAGATAATGCTGATGAATAAAACCCATTTTCGACACATGGACAGTATCTGTTTCAGTATCTGCATTTGGCCCGTGGCTCTGCACAGCCTCTGTTTTGTACTGTATACTGTAGATTACCACTGCGACTGAAGTGAGTCACCAGGGTGCACACGATGATGAAACTGTGGCAAAGGGAGGTCACACAGCAGCAGTGATTTAGAAATGGTTTGGATATGCAGAGAGACTAAGATTGAATTATCACACTTGGAGCAATAACACCAGAAACCTGTTTGCAAACAAGCCTCTTGTGGTAAAATTAGGAATAAGAGACGCTTCCTGTACTTATTATGTTGGTCATAATAGTATGAGTTTTGCAAGTGGGTGAAAAAGAGAGTGACAATTGAACCAACGAGCGGAACGTCTCAAGACAGAGTTGTGGTCAAATTTAGGTATAAAATCTCAGAACTGCATCAACTTTATACTTTAAGGTTAAACTGCTGAGAGGTAGTACTCATAGTCCTTTTTTTCCCTTAGCTCCCAACTTTTAGAAGAGTAAGACACGTGGACATCCTCAAATTAGGACTAAACTCCTCAGTTTAGCGTCCAATCATCGCCTCCGAACCAACACACAAAAAGTGTCAGTGTCTAAATACTTTCTGAATGCACTGCAGCTACTAAAGCCTCTGAAACTATAAATGAGCGGTTACGGAAGAAGCCTGAAGCAAATTAATTATTAAAGGACATTTCCGAGTCCGAGCGCATTTAGCAAAGCAGACAGCATGCATATTAAACTACTAGCCCAGTATTAGTGCCGTGTATTACTGTAATCTAACACTGGACAAGGAGCATTTAAAAAGCAGGGAGTACAGTCATAAAAGGATGTGTGGGCGCATACTTTAGCATCGCTGTGGTAGACAAAGATGTTCCTTGTGCTGTTGTCTTTCAGGTAGGTGATCTGCAGCCCACAGGGGTTGCCGATCTTGGCTGGCTGGAAGGTGGCATTGAGGGTCTCAATCTTCATCACTGCCTTGGGATCCCTGGCCTGGACGGGTGAAGACATAAAACGGTATGTTGTAGCATCCTGGGTGCTGCTAGTTTCTGTGTTATCACTGTGTAGCGTTTGGAAAAGCCAACGGCATCATCTCGCTTACATCTTGCTTGTTGAAGTATTTCAGAGCTCCCTCCCTCTCAGACAGGATGAACTTTCGGCTGAGAAACTGACCGTTGTCTCGTCCTCGTTTCCATAGAAACCCCTCTCGGTACCCTGGGCAGAGAGGATAAAAAATGAACGTGTGGTTTGGAGGCTGGTATCAAACACCCATCAGATGAGACAAGAGATAAAACAAAGGAGGCATTTATAACGGTAATGTTGTAACCGACTGGCGTAAGATGATACTTTAGTTAAGCTGAAATCAAAGATCGTTTCAAATCTCATTTAGGAGAGGAGGAAGGAAAAAGGAGCCGGCGTGTGAGAGGGAGAAAACACAGCAGAACACCCAAGAAACAAACACATAAGAGGAGAGTTTTTAACAGCAACTGCAGCATGATGCAACAAACAGAGATTTTATCGAACATCCTCTCCCATGTTAATGATCTGCTGTTCTATTTACAGCCTGCAACGTCTTCTTCTTGAGCCTATTTTAAACGAATGTCTTTCCTACACATCATTCTCTCTCTTTCTCCGTCTATTCCTGTCCCCCTGTGAAGTGTTAGCTTTCTATTCTTAATCTGTGTCTTTGTGCAGGGAGAACGACGCATAATTCGGTGGCAGATACCAGACTCATTTACATTCACAGAAACTGATGAGTAAGGGGGTGTAAATGTACTCGCAACAATCCATAACGCAGGGTAAAAGAAAGAAATACACACACAATAGGTGACGGGGGATATTCATTCAGTAAAAAGAAAAATGTATTTTCTTCTTCCACCTCTGTTCAATGGGTTTTTTTGTTTGTTGAGTCAGAAACTACATTTAGAAAATTAAAAACTAATATGCCTTTGTAAAAAATATATTATTTCTTCCATATCAGGCAGTTTCACTTACTCTTTGCTACAAGATCTGTAATTAATCAGGAGCAACTGGGGCACTGCTTCTGAAAAACAACGCGCAGTGGCACAAATGAAAAACCTCTTTAGAACTTAAGTGGAGGCGGAAATATTCATGCATCTCCTGGGCAAATAAAACCTAAATAAATGGTTTAAACGGTGCAGATGTTTAAGTTAGAAAATAGCTTCTGTTGTAATCTGGCTGAAATGGGTCTTAAAACAATTAAAGCAGAATTAAGCATTTGACCACTTTGTAGCAGACGAGTAATGAGCTTACAGCTGCAGAGTGAGGTAAGAAAACCTGCACAGCTGTTTGTTCCTACAAGTAAAAATTCTTACCTACATAGGTTTAACACAAAGAACATCAGAAGTCTTATGTGCAGCTGAGGAATGTTCCCTGACTGTAATTGAATCATGCTTCATTTTCATGCTCAGCCACAGCTTCTTCACTCTGCTGCTCTCCTTCCTTTCTCCTTCTTCACAGCCATTGATAACCTCTCTGCTCTCTTTTCATCCTCAGCACTCTCCATCTTTGTGTGTGCGTACGTGCACGTTCCCTCTGTGCCGGTGACTTTCCGACATGGAACACTTTGCCTACACTGGCATTACCTCATCGATCAATAGCCCTCCTTGTCCCCAGCCTTGCCTCCTTCCCTCACATTCTTTGTCTTCCTCCTATCCTTTGCATACCCGATCAATGTTAGCGTCGGCCGCTGTGGTTACAGCCAATAGCACACGTCAGTCATCCACACGCAGATGCACATAATGAGTAATGTAGAGAACATGAACGCTTAAAGAGAGATGACACAATGACTCATATTATCACACTCCACCTGCACGTGTGTGTGTGTGTGTGTGTGTGTGTGTGTGTGACCATTGTAACAATAAACCAGTCAGGTCACTGCAAGCCAATCAGAGGGCTCAGCCTTCAGCAAGACATGAAATATATACTAGAAGAACAATAACCACCAAACACACAGTTCTACTTAACTCCAAAGAAATACAGACAAAACCACTAATTAATGACTGAAAGTCACAAAAATGTTAAAGGTGATTGAATTCCTACTTGTGGTATTCATTTGGAAATATTTGTCCAAGGAGTTTTCAAGGTTCCGCCTACTGAAGCAAGTCTGACATCAGAACAGCCACTTAGCTTTGCCATCTGCATTTATGCTTTTTTCTAACCACTGTGTCCGGTGTCGCTGGTTAAGTTCTTTACTATAATTATTACCGTTGAATTCACCTCATCTATTAAGGTTTGATTTTATTTTCTCAAAACAAAGTGGTAGTCATATCTAGTCAACATAACTAATATAATAAAATTATGTTAGTTGAAAGTGAAGATTTTAAGTTGATTCTACTTTCAGTTCATCTTAAAAATCTGTTCTTTTGTGGAGAAGTAGATTTAGATGATTACTGATGGATGGTGGAGATAATAATCGCAATGTTGTCCACAATAATCTTTTACTTTTTACTCGCAACCTTTCCACTAAACCATGCAGCCAAGTTAAACCCATTAAAATCATTGATGTTTGCTGTGATATATTTTATACACCAGCAGTGGGATAACGGGCGGTGCACTGTATGGGTCTGATGGTAATGAGAATGAAGACAGCTTTGTGTGTCAATGAGGAACTAGAACTGCAATGAAAAAACTGTGAGCATTTTCTAATAAATTTTAAATTTAAGGAAAATTTACTATAATACCAAAGAATAGAAAAATACATTTTTAGGGCATCCGATGTGGTTTAAAAATCTAAATGTAGCTTCCTAGCAGGTAGCGGTGATGTTTCTGTATTTAACTGGTATGAATATCCACAGCATGAGTATTAGAGGAGAAGTAAAATAAATAAAAAACATATAGAAACAATATTGTTCCACGCTCCGCAGGATGCATGGACGTGCTGCTGGTTGCAGCCGCGCCTTCACTCGCTTGGACCCCTAATAATAAATATTCCATTCTGGCTAGAAAGAAAGTCAATGTTGGAGAAATGATACATGTGACGAGGACCTTCACTGTGTGAACAGTACGAGCGCATCTACCTGCAGAGTAGGGCTCCTGCTTCTCTATAAACTCAAACTCGTTCCTCTCATACTTGGCTCTGATCCACTGCTCTCTCAGCATCCTGGACATAAGACACGGAGAAGACAGAAACACAGTTTTACTATTATATATTATCACGTCCTCACAAACAGCCAGCCTTTACATTTTTTGTTAAGCTCACATTCTCCAGCACGTAGAAAACATGTTTTACACTATAAAAGCTGTGTATAAAGGACACAAGTCAACTTTAGACCACCTTTATCTTTGGTCTGAGGAAAAACATATGGCGCCACGTCACCATGCCAACTTTATCTCTCTCATCTTGGTTCCTTCTCTACTTCTCTCAACCTTTAAGTCTCCCCTCCAGGCTCCAAACTTCGTTTTTCCTCTTTCCCTGCACATTTCTTATGTGTTCGTGGAAATAAAACTGTTTTTGCTGCATCAGGAGGTAAAATGTCTTGCTCCTATATTATCTGAACGACACCTTCTGGTGACAATAGATCTTTAAGCACTAAGCACTGTCGCTCTCAGGGGAGGAGGGTTTGAATACAGACAGGCACCGTGGCACAGACACTGAGTAAGATACTCCTCTTTCATCTGAGCTTTCTCTGTCTGTTTTCTGTATTTCATCCAGATCTAATTGGATGGATGCTCCCACACGAGGGAATTAAAAAAGGCTCCCATAGAAAATACTGAGAATGCATCCTGTACAGCCGCCAGATAAAATAGTCTTTTTCTGATCTTTCCGTTACAATAAAGAACGACAAAATGCTCAGAACTATGTAAATACTTTCCATTTATAGACATAAAGAGGAAGAGAAACTGATATTTACGTGTTGTTGTGCAAGATGTGAAACACTGTTTACTACAGTACAGCGTCACAATTTAAAGGAACGACATGTCACTTTTGCTCGATGCATTAAGCTTTTTCATATTGCAGGTGCAGGCAGCATTGGCCAAAGACTTGAATGGTGCATTTATCCATATTTTGTATTTTTTCTGTACTGTAACTGCCATTGCGTCACAGATTATCATGGTCAGTCATGCAGTTCCCCTGAGTTAACCCCCTCTTTGAGCTTATTGCTTTGGTTTTACCGACCTCAAGTTCACGTTTTAGTTTTTTTCTTCAGCGTAAATGCACTGAATAACTTCCTGCTACCACCACTAGCAGAAAGACATCAGCACCTTTTAAATACATTTTGACATTAGGTCTAAAAGGTGTCAAATATGCACATGAATATGCTTTTCTAGTAATGCACATGATACCGACTTATAGTGCACTGAGTAAGTGTTATTTTGTGTCCTAAATGCAACCTGTTAGTGCAGTAAGACTTTAGGAGTGGACGTTAAGGTAAGATGTAAGAAACTCTTGAGGAACACACTAGCAGCTTTCCTCTAGCTGCTATGTCACCTATGGCTGACCACTCAAATAAACATAAGTGGACACAAAGCATTCAAGCAAGCAGGCAGACAAAATGGTATTCAGACATGAAGTGCCAGTAACAAATAATATGACTATGTTACATGTGCAAGGAAGAATACTCACTTGCAGTCAGTATGTGTTGGTCTGTAGTAGAAAGCAGGAACCTTCTGCTCGTATTTGGCCTTAGCTGCACTGTTTCCCATAGCGGCCATTAACTGAAAAAAAAAAAACAGGACAATACAAAGTTAGGTAAATAAATACTTCATATTCACAGTTGAATACTTACTTAAAAACAGATTATACATATGTACAGTATATATACGCACATAACGTGACTTATATTAAGGAAAAAGCAAAACATATTCGTAAGAAGTCGTCTTAGGCTCTAGGAAGAAAAAAAACATTCACTTCAACAAAAATCGGTGAAAGAATAGAAAAGCTTTTTCTGCCTCTGCTTTCCTGTGGGATTAATTGTGGAAATGGATTCACTGCATTGGGACATGTCTGCCTCCTGCTCTCATTGCTTCCATTGTGTGTTTCATCCAAACATAATCCCTGAGTCCAATCCAGCTGGCTGAATCCCTCAACACGCCGCTCTTATCCTCTGAGGGGCTCTGGAAGGGATGCAGCACCGTGTCACTTCGTTGTGAAGGTCAAATAGCAGCAAACGCTTCAGAACAAGCATCTCTAAAGAAGAAGTAGATTAACACGTGACACGTCTGAGTCTGAACATCATATTAGTATCAGCAAAGCCATTTAGTGGAACAACCTATGCTCCGACTTCAGCTGGCAAGATATTCAGCAGCTGTTCAATAAAACACCTTCTCTGCACAAGAGCATCATGTGAACCTCAGAGCTGTGGGCTCATTTATCGAAACATGCCTACTTCACCATCCTCGTGCAAAAACAATGATGCAAATCCAACTTGTCCGTGTGAATGTCAACATCTCTTTAAGAAGCCTGAGTTGACCTAATGTAGTGTAACTACATATAGCAGCTTAATGACAATAAGTAATCATTTAGGAAGTCATTGAACAAGGTGATCTAAAGAATTTTAAATGTATTTAATTGTAATACTTGGGTAAATATGTGTTTGCTACTAGTCTCCAAACACTAGTGTTTTCTTCTTGTCTTTTTTAGGCCAGCTCCCTGCTCTCCTCTTAAATCAAATACATCCTAATTACTGTCCTCCCACATCTCCTGGTTTGCTCATGACTCACATCTGTGTCACCTCGCCCCGAACTCCTTTGTGTTACCTGGTTGTGCAGCTGACATGATCAGTTTAAGGAACAACTTCACACTTCCCCTGCAAAGCCAGAGACATTAACCAGAACAAGTCTGAATATACAGATTTTGCATATTACTCCTATTTCTAGCCGATCTATCTCAGAATATTTGCCAGTCGTGCAACCACTCAGCTTTATTTTACACCCAGGAGAAAAGTGTACACAGTGCCACTAATGGAAAAATGCTTCATTGATCCCTGTGAGGAAACACTCTGCTTACAAAGGGCGGGGTCAGAGGTCAGGGTCAAGTGAAGATCAGAGTTCTTTAGGACGATAAGAATTCATTGTCTTTCATAACGACTAAGTATGCGCTGAGGTACAGCCAATAAAAACCTTATTAACAGAGACACTGCCATTTGCCTTTGCTTCTGGTGAAAGTCATTGTTCTTCAGTTCCTATAATTCCTACAAGTACAGTGGAAGAGCAGCGGCCAGCACTTTGAGCTAATGAGATCCGCACTTAAAGTGTGTGTCAGCAAGCAGTTTAAAAAATCCATCCCTTTTCCTTCATTTCAGTGACGTTTCGCTTTCTGCTTTATTTCCTGCCATATTGTTAAGGAAATGTCCTGACTGTGTTGTTTCCATAGAAACAATGAAACAATTTTTTATGACCTGGATGTAATTGAATACAATTTGTATGTGGGATTCATGAATTCACGTTCACTGGGCCTCATGGCAGAACTACTCGCAAACAGATTCTTTACCAATAAATGGACCTTTTGGGAAATACACTTTATAATATGCAATCGCAGTAACCTCCTTCACTCTCAGCTGGTTGTCTAGCAACAAGCCCCACCCAAGAAAATGCCGTTTAAGTCACGTTATTTAAATTGTTGTTACAAGTGGCCTAGTGGGAAAAATCCTGGTATTGCCTGTGTATCATAATGTCCCCTGCTTGGCAGAGTGAGTTGTGGAAGTGGCAACATAACGTCCTAAAAAGGCCACAAAACCAGATTTACCAGCAGTTTAAAATAAACTGAATGGATGACATAACTAATAAAATGACTTCATATACTGAAGAGATAGTTACGTGCTGGTTCAACACACTCAACTCATTGGGGCGTATGCAAACACAAGCTACTGTACTTAGTAAGTTAGTCTATCTTTTACTTTCCTTTACTTTCCTTGGCAGACGCTTTTAGGCAAAGCGACTTACAGGAAGAAGACACAAGCAATTACAAGCAATCCTCATTCTATTCCCATCCCTCTAAATCTGCAGAAATAGCGCAGGTGCATAGAAGCAGCACAGCTGAAGCATGGACAGTGATGTAAGAGTTTAGTACCGGTTTCCAGCGTGGTATACAGAGAAATACAGAGAATTACAGAGATAATACGTTAATGAGCTGCAGTAGGGCTGGTTCTGAAATGTCATTCCCTCTAAGCAGAGTTTACATTTACTCAGAAAGCAGATTTCATGCCACTGCAATATATAATACTGTTCATTTTGTAGTATGTAATGCTGAATAATTTACCATTTGAGAAAATATGCTTTTCTAAAGAGTTTTACAGTAGTTAAATTTACAGGTGATGGTCATATCTGTGCCAAATATGAAACTACCATCATAAGACAGCATCATTCAGCTCGTATTAAGACCTGAAACTAGGAGGAACATCTAGCCTCGATCCGTCCACTAATCACCCATTTACAAACTGCAAAAACTTAAACTTAAAAAAAGCAAAGTAACACTAAATGTTGGTTACATGTCTCAGACATAAGTGGGGACTTTGCAGTACACTGTGTATTTGCCAATACTGCCCTACCTCCACCTCGCTGGCATCCCACGTGTCCTGGACAGACTTGACGCGGCTTATGTGCGGGATGCTCCGGTGAAGGAGCGAGCAGGCCTGGCAAACAAACACGCCCAAAGTCAGTGACGCCCAGTCCGGCTCTGCAGGGGAGAGAGGAGAGAAAGGGAGTGGGAGCCATGGGAATGAAGGAAATGCACGTAGAAGGGCAAGAGGATGTGCGTTTGGATGGAGAGAGAGAGAAAGACACAGGAGGAAATTAAATTGGAACAGGAGGATGATGAAAAAGACAGAGGGGAGATAAGGGAGGAGGGGTGAGAAAATCTTATCGTAAAGGCAGTGCCACTAAGAGAACAGCATCTCAAGGTCCAGGCTATAAATGCTGAAAGTGCTGATGCTGGCGCTGGTAAGCGGTAATAGAAGCAAAGTAAATGAAGCGAATATTACAAGGGACTTTGGTTGAGTGCGTCCATGCCCTCTGATAACGGAGAGCAGGACAGCAGAATGTGATTTGGGGGAAATCCTGTTAAGCTGACTGACAGTAAATAGATCACATGGGATCTGATTAGAAGTGAGATGAGGTAGTTATCAGTTTAGTAGTATTACCAGACTCCTGCACGTAGACTTGGATGTCTACCATGGGGGTTGTTAAGAAGATACAAACATACGCTGCTTATTGCATGTGACCAAACACACACTCAGTCTCATCAGCAGTCAGAGAGAATGTGCAAAAAAAAAGGGAAGAGAAGGAAGGTTTATCTCTGCAACGTGACACAGCAGCAGCATCCGTGGGTGTTCAGGAAAGGTACATTTGAGTGTATCACACACAGAAAGCGATTCTGTCTGTGTGAGCACACTCGTCAAGTTAGTGAAGCAGACAACGTGATCATCAGAAAGAGAAGAGAAATATCTAAACTGGAGGATGAGGATAATCTGATTATAAAGCCTACTCAAAGGCTTAAATGCATAGACCAACATTACACTTTGGTACCAATATCCATGGTGCCCAGAGAATGAAACGTGCTCACAATGGTGATGCCCTGAAGGTTTACTGTTTAGTAAGTTATTAAAAAGGCTTGCCAACTTTGGATGCCATAAAATGGGATCCTCAAAGTTTGAACTGCAATAATTTAGGTGAACTTTTCATGTAGCACAATTTTCAAGGCAAAAGTATTATTATAGTATACATAGTGTATACACACATGGTCTGGTTTCTGCTCAAAACCACTAAACAAAAGCTAATTAAAGCTACAACAATTAGAGATAAGAGTATCTTGATCACTCATACGTCACCATACTGTGCTTCATGTAGTCATCACCCTTAAACTACATTAAATATGAATGATCTATAATTACCTAACAAGCAGAAATATTGAAATTCTGATTAAAATTCTGGTTAAAAGAGCAGGTCTCACTCAAAAACCTAAGAAGCTAAAATTTCTAAAACAGCCCCTGCATGTAGAAATATTTAGTTATGTGTTTAGTTAGATACAGCAACAGTGCCTGGAAATGGAAAACATGATTAGATGTTAACATGCTATTGTTAGCATTAATTCATAATGCCACCGTACATAACTGCTTGCATTGCTGTATTCTCTAGACTTTGTCACTGAACAGATCCCAAACATCTCAATTCACAATATACATTTTTAAAGTGCTGCTAAATAAACCAGTTAACCATCCATTAATCAAGTTATGGCAACAGAAAGGACAATGTCTACTTTAGTTTGGTTCAGTTATTATTATGTGGGAATTTTTATTTAATATTCATTGATACTACACAAAAGAAAACCCCCAACCTAATTCACAACATCTACGTGAACACTTATGAACACAGGCCTACTCAGAGAGACTGTGTTATAGTCAAGCATTTCAAAAGAGAGCTGAGGACAGAGAAAGATGGACGGCGACAAAAAGCACTATTCTCGTATTTGTCAGTCCTCTTGACGCTGGAGAAAGCGTTGATGTAGATACCACAGAGCGGCACAGCAGGGGAGGAGAGTGGGTTTAGAGATGAGGAAGCGACAGAGGAGGCAGACAGGGTTGTAGTAGGAGGCAGAGAGGAAAGGAAAGAGGAAGGAAAGGCAGGAAGAGTGTGGAGTCTTTATCATGCAGGGAGATGATGTGAGCTCACAAGATCCCCTGAGGGTGTTACTGGCATCAGTCTCCCTTTGATTTATCTCTTTTGAACCATGGCAAATGGGCAATATTTTTAAAATGGCAACTCGTCCTCTAGTCATTCAAGAATCTTGGATCAAGCACAACGCGTTAGAGATTGATGTGGAGAAATCAAACCTCTTTCTATTTATATACATCTCAAACAACACTTGCCAAACACGACACTATGGCCCGGTATACACATACACACACACACACACACACACACACGCAATGCTGCTAATAAAAAAACACAGCCATTTAGTGGTGAGGTCATCGCCGTCTGAGTCAGGCTTTTTGTCACGTTATTGTGGCCGCATGACTGATTAGCCAGCTACAGAAACATGTAGGCAGACACACATGCACACAGGTCTTACTCCTTTACATGTACATAGAAGCTGCTTCTTCACAGAATCACTGTAAACAACAGACACACAGCTGCGGTGGACAGAGGGTGGGATACTCCTGATGTAGTGTGGCTGTGTGTGTGTGTGTGTGTGTGTTTGGCAAAGTGCTGCTAAACTTTGGCCCCATCTCAGAGGAATTCATTTAAAAAAGAAAGAAAGACAAGTAATGCTGGAGGTACAGGGCTTGTTGGGTGGAGAGACAACAACGCTTTTGATTCAACTACACTAGGTTAATGAAAGTAGTGTCTGTGGCATTACTGCGGAGCAGATGCAGGATAAATGAATGAAGGGAGCATTTGGACAACGGCGGCCATTTGCAGGCACTTTTCTGCATCTGATGAAGTTAATTTGTATGTTTGGACATGTTCATTAGTCTGCCAGTGGCTGCGTCACAGGGTTAATGACTAAACATTGAGGCCAGTTGAGGTCGTGACCCTTTCATGTCTTGGCTAAACCCCTCAGGCTTTTGTTTTGACATCATTAGTTACAGTCTCTATATTCAGTCTGTGCAAAACTTGCCCGAAGCTTTTAGAAGAAAAACATAAAGATTTTCTTAATTTTCAGGACGGAACTATTTGTGTGGCTACAGCTGCTGTGTAGCCTTTTGTTAGTGTTGGCTGATGTTCTTTAATCCAATCCAATGCAGGACCTCATACTAGATAAGGCTTATTGAGAAGATAGCAATGTTTTCATTTATCGTCTATCTGGAAAGTTACCTTACTCTACAACTGGGTTATCATTACCAGTTCAACTACCACTCAACATACAATACTGTCTTTACGTTACGTTGTCCTTTGATGACCTACATCATAGCACAACACTCAATTTCTTCTCCTACTTCTGACACTCCTAATCACAGACAGTTAACCTAAGGTCAGCTGCTTCTAACTGCAGATACTTCAGAAAGGCTGACACGAAAAAGTGATTTGTAATATGTATGATGGGGGATTAACCTGTCGAACTGTGCTGGATGATAGCAAAGCATGAGCCTACATCGCTTCCTGACCTGTTGTAATGTTATAAGTAAAAAGTAGCAGCCAGCTACAACTGTTCTTCTCTGGTGTGTTGTTTGTTTTACTGATTGACTTCTGCCAACTCATGCTGCTTTTTTTCTGATCCAGTGTTGTTTGTTTTATTGTGTCGAGAGGCAAGGGTTACCATGGAAACAGCATCAGCTAGCCTGCTACTGGCCCCAAAAAACAAAAAGAATCATTCAGCTTTATTGTTTATTTGCTGAGTACAATGAAACTGTGTATGGCTAATGCACAATGTGCAGTATTGTAGGAGATGGGAAAGTGTGCAGTTGACGTGGATGATGGTGGTGGGTAAGCAGGAGTGAACTGTGGATAGATGGAGGTCAGATCTCTTGGGTAGCAGCTGTTCTTCATCGTCTTGGTGCCAGATCTTCATGTGCCAAACTGCTTCCTAGATAGAGAAGGGAGTTGGGCCTTCTTCAGCTTCCTGAGGAAGAAGAGCCTCTGTTGTGCTTTTGTTGTTGTCAATGCCTTGATGCCGTCCCACATGGTGTGGAGGTTGTTGTTAGGCTTTTCTTCAAGGTGATGTTTGTAGCTACACTTTGCATCTTTAATGCCTCTCTGGAGCATCCCCCTCACCTCACCGTAGGCTTGTTTGTCACCAGGTCTGAAAGCTGTCCCTGTCTCTTAGGAGTGCTCTCGCAGTGCTGCTCATCCATGGCTTGTGGTTGGCAAACGCCTTAATTGGCTCATAAGCTTGTTTGATCGTTTTCAAAAGGAAAATCGTATCAAAACGTAGATTCAGCAAATTCCTCCAACAAACCCCAATCTACGCCACCAAGGCAGCCCGGTAGTCCTGCAGAAATGAGCAGATTGTCCTGGGTATGGAGACGGGGCACCTTTTAAAGCTCTAGGGATGTTCATAAAGGCCTGGCACAGCATATTACTTTCTTGTGTTTGTGCCATTTGAGCATGAGAGGTGTGTGATTTGTAATGTTAAAATTTCCTGCTACGATCAACTGTCAGGATGAGCTGTCAGCTGTGTATTGATTGTCTCATGTGGTTTCTCCAGAGCTAGCTTAGCCTTAGCTTTCCCTAGGGGGACGAGTACTGCCGTGATTGTTATTATGCTGATCTACTGCTGCGACTTTGGCCTCTCTTACTCCCAGCAAACTCGAGCGACTCCGTTAGCTGCAGACTGATCCGACTAAATGCAGAACCTAAA
This sequence comes from Microctenopoma steveboyesi, assembly GCA_032359275.1. Lineage (NCBI taxonomy): Eukaryota > Metazoa > Chordata > Actinopteri > Anabantiformes > Anabantidae > Microctenopoma > Microctenopoma steveboyesi. Next base: position 2,259,499 of record JAUMHF010000011.1, on the reverse strand, counting down.
GTGCCTTTCAATTATTGGTGATCAATTACATGTTACCTTATCTTGGTACCTCTTTGTAATTAAGGTTAAGCGCATTTAAAATACATTTTCATGTATTCTAACCAGCTTGTAGGCTTAGCCATACAGCCCCAGCATTAGCCTTCATGCACGGGCTTCAGTTTACATCTGTGTCAGGGCAAAGTCTAAATTGTCCCTTATCGTCTATGAAGGACTTGCTCCACTATACTTACAGGAACCCTGAATTACTCAGTGGAGTAACTTGTGGATGACAGTAAAAGACTGTAATTTCGCTGGGTAGCCCCTGACGTACTGTATGTGCAGGGGTGTAGGACCTTGTTGAAACAGATGGTTAACTGCCAGTTTGTCAGGAAGGAAACTCTTCCTCCCACATCTGAAGAAGAGTTACTTGTATTATTGGAGGCTTGTGCAGTTAACTATAGATTTAACACTTGACTCCTTTTTCCCAAAAACGTCTTGGTAAACTTACAGATTTATTGGAGGCAAGGGGCGAGGTCTTCATCTGCTGATGCTCCACATACAACATGGTGCATTTAGCACACATAAAATTGTTGTTTCACTAATACTGCGTTCTCTTGCATCATGGGGGAACACGCAAACAAGTACTGCTGCCAAAAAATAGAATTTGATTCCAGTGCATATGAAGACGTATGTCGTCAAGCCAGTTAGGTCCACCATCATCCCCTCCCCGATCCACATTATCAGGGTCTTTGTGTCCTTTCACTTAACCTGAGTCTGTGGGAGTTAGCCATATGCCACAGTTTTTCTTTTCTTGGAGCTAACAGCGAAACGAGTGACGTGCTAATACAGCTTGCCGCATGCTAAACAGGAGAATGCAATGAACAAACTGAAACGCACTGGGGCCTGCCAGTGGCACAGCAGCTCAGTAATAAGACTGGGCTTTTTATTTCAAAGCACTATCACACACACACAACTATGTTTATCTGAAAGCGACCATACAGCAAAGTCACGTTTATGGTTTTTGGCTTATTGGCTTATTTACTTTACTTTTCTTTAATTTGCTTGGCAGAGACTTTTATCCAAAGTGACTTACAAGGAGCTAGCGCTGTGTGTCTGGCTCAGGGACACACCTTATATGGGATAGACTAGAAGTCACAATGGGTTTCAAACCTGCAACCTTCCGAATCCCAGTCTGACGCTGAACCCATTGAGCTACCAGGCTTTACCTCACTTATTCACAGGCTGAGTTTTATCTGAAAATGCAAAGATGTTTGTTTCCGTCAGTTTTTCTTACGTAGGCATTAACAGTAATCACACCTTTGGACCTTTGGAGTAAACCTCCCTGCTAACTCATCCCTGCTACTTGCTGTTTTTCCTCTTGAACAAGCAAACCTCAGAGGACTGCTGAGGCTTGTCCCTGGAGGGAATAAGTTATTGGTGTGTCCTCAGTATAGTGCAGAACCCCAGCGCTGCTGAGATACAGAGGAACCCTGCCGTATAAGCTCCAAGCTCAGCCTCTCAGCAGCCTTATTCGAGCGCACCAGCAAAGAGAAGATAGGGGGGAAATGTAAAGGGTAACAAAAGGCAGAGTAAGAATGACTAAGCATTACCCCCCAAATAACCCCAGCAGTGTTGCCTCTGTGTGTTTTAGCAGCAGCAATCAGGCTCTCTGTCTGGTTGATGGATGCTGTGTCTGTGATAGGAAGGAGTGAGGGACAGTCAGGTCGCTGCTGATGCTGTGATAAGCTGACTTCACGGAATTACATGTGATGTTTCGTCACACTATAGCTGAAATATGTGTATAAATAAGGTTGATCAGTGTAAGTCGAATAAAGTCGACCCTTTACACATAGTCAGAGGACCTTGTTACCCTACTTGTGGGGTTTGTACATATAATAGACTAAAGCAAGTAGCTCTTGAAATTACTTTATTATGTCTTGTCCCCAGGTTTCCAACCTGGGAATGCTTAGTGTGTCACAGTGACCTACTTATGTAAAAAGAAAGAAAGAAAAATGAAATGAAAGCATTTACTTTGTCGGGGACTATTTTGATTACAAAGCATATATGGTGCCATTCAGTGGACGGTGTAACAAATATTACCTGATTATTTAATTGTCAGATTAATGTGCAACACTACAGCAGGTCCTGCCAGAATAAGAAACAAATAATACACCATGCAAAAAGACATAGATTGTTACTAGATACACTTTCCTCTGCTAGTCAGTCTACACACGTGCAGACCTCCACTTCCTGTTACATCACACCTGGTAACGTGGTCTCACAACCACCGGGAGGTCTGTCTGCTTTGTGGTGTCTTCAGCTGTAATAAAAGTGCAATGTTTATTTCTGGAAAAGCAACTGAGATAATAAGACTGTGTCCCCATCCGGGGCGGAGCTGCCGAACAAGCATCAATAATTCATGCTGACCATTACGAGATATAAATTATGAGCCCGGGAAATCCTGATCTAGTAGCAGAGAGGGGAGATAACGGTTTGGGTGATAGATCGGTCTCCTAACACGTTATCTGTGCAGAGACGACTCTCCGGTTCAGAGTTATCGTGTTGACCAGTATAAGCAGATTCACTGTGCCTGAATATCTGATCACTTCAGCAGCTGCACCCTGCAATTACCTGATTCTGTGGCTGTTAGGCTACCGCTGCTCTCGCTAGTCCCGTCTTCCAGTCACCGAGGCTAAGTTTGATTAATGATGGCAAAGGTAAGAGCGGCGAAATGTGTCAGGCCAAACTGATGGACCGTCTCAGCAGAGGAGCGATCTGAGTTTTGTCCAGACATCAGTGTCTGTTACAGAGCAATTGTCAGGAAAGTACATCAAAGAACTATCAAATAAGGCTCTGTGGTTACCGACCATTAGCAGGGCAAGTCATGCTACACATGCTAGCACAACCAGGATGTGCAGTGTGTGTGTGTGTGTGTGTGTGTGTGTGCAGCATCTATGACCTTTGACATTACCAGGACTCGTACTTGAAGTTTCTCATTTCTTCACACATTTAAACATATCACAGTGAATATCTTTGTGAAAATGTGCACCATTACTTGCATATTCATGCAGTTAACACATCTCTGCTTGCTACAATTCTGTCCACCTTCAAATGAAGCCAATTACAAGACTGGACAGAGTTTATACAAAAGCTTTTATGGATCATATATGTACTGGACACATCCTCTTCCAGCTCCTCCCTTCCTGGTAGATGCTACAGAGCTACGTTTGCTAGAACAACCAGACACAAGAACAGTTTCTTTCCTCAGGCAAAATAACTAAACTGATTGCCGCTGCTATATGGACACAAACTGCACACACACACTCACACATACTGTCTTGTTACAATTTGTCTGTGCAACAACTGACTGATGCTGCTTTCATAGCAAATCAAACACAAAATGAAATTCTTCTTGGAGTGTCCAGCGTCTCTTTTCTTTTTTTACTTTTTGTGAGAGCACTGCTGGGCTCCAAAAGCTGCTCCGCTTACAGCCAGTCCTCACGGGAGGCTTAGCCAAGGCCAAGAAACTGGCATCCTGGGCGGGCTCAGCTCCAAGCACTGGGCGTACGGCCCGTACTCGGAGCCTCAGCGGCCACTCGTTTCGTTTATTACCATTTCAGTAAGGAGGAAGGAGGGGGGGGGGGGGGTCAGAGGGAAAATTCTGGGGAGCTGATGGGGAGAATGAAGGGCGCCTGACAGAGAATAAATTAGTGCCCTGTCCCATATGGTCTGCACATAAAAAAACAAACACACACATAGAGCACTAAACCACACAAACACACACCCTCTGTTACTGTCACTATAGGTGTGGAGGGGGTGACTGGACGTCCATCACACACTCTTCACGACAACACACACAGCCCTGTTTTATGTGTTTATGGTTCAGACTAAGTCCAGAGTACAGTCTGTTTTTTACTGGGTCTTATTCTACCTGCAACATGGGACTTTTCAGGTGTGTCCACCTGTCTGGCCTTTAACGTCTCCCTGTCTGCAGCTGCACTGGGGCACTCAGGGTTGGAATCTCCAGCTGGTTCCAGCTGGTTGCACAGCAGCTCGCATGCACCGGTGCAGCTGCAGCTGTGCGCGGTGTCTCCCTCAGACGCCGGCGGGGATTTGGGGATCACTTACCTGGATTGCCGCAGTCCGCGCACGTATCGTTGCCCGGTGTCGCCAGCACGTCCTGCAGGAGCCGCTGGTTTCCCTGCGGTTCCAGCGCCATGGTGAGTCTATCCGTCCAGCCTCACCGCGGTGCGGAGGAGCCTGCACAAGAACATCCGCGGCCGGACACAGAGGCGGACCGGTCACCTGTCAGCCCCGATGTGAATGTGAAGAGGAGGAGGAAGAAAGACAGACAGCGGAGACACAGGCGAGAAGAGACGGAGGCTGGAGGTAACCTCTCCCCTCTGTCTCTCTCTCTCCTTTTATCACCGGCTGCTATTACCCAGCGTTACTGACTGCATAATAATTAAGCCTATATGTTACCGTCGCCTCCTCCTCCCTGTTAATAAAGTGAGACATCCAGCGGTGGAGTAAGAGAAAACACTCTCTAACACTACGTACAATTGAAATTTCTGTGAATCCCACTTGAAACCTTTTAATTAACCTCAACTGAAAAAAAACATTTTTGTTGAGGTACGACTTTTATTTTTTGTAATTTATGCTTATTGTTGGCAGATCCCTTGAATACTTGTGTTATTTGATTTATTATTAAATCTCTGTTGTTAGTGGTCATTAGGCTGTGGCCACTTTACGAGTTATATGTTTGTAAAAAAAAAATTCAAAATAAAAAGTGTCGATTACGTCTGTTTGTTTGATTTATTCCTAAAATTATTAAAACTGAAAATCTTGACGATCGATTATCGATTCGTATCGTCTGTCTGCTCGTGACGGGCCCAAAACAATACGTCATATTTACGCGACAACAGGGTGTGCAGCGACTGTTGCGTTTTTCTATTAGATAAGAAGTTTTTTTATAAACACACATATATCTATAAACATGTCCACTGCTATGAATTTCAGCACGAAGTCTTTTCAGCCGCGGGCTCCGGACAAAGGATCTTTTCCTCTGGATCATTTTGGTGAGTGAACGAGAAGGTCGGACTCTACAAATGTTCTGGGTGCTGTGAATTTTCTGTTGAAGGTAAAACACGGAACGTGTCGTGGGCTGGTGATCACTCACAGACCTCCACGGAGGAGTTTGGCACTGTACGAAAAGGGTTTGCGTCAGAAACGCGGATGAATTTGTTTCACCTCTTAAAATGAAACAAAAAATAATAATTTAAAATTTAACAAATATGTGTGTCTGCTTGATTTTGTAGTATGTGGAATAATTGAAACATTTCCTCCTCCTTTTTAAATCTGTCATTTGAAATGAAAGCGTTGATCTACAGACAATAACCAGTGAAGACAAAGGAGAGTTCAGACCCTTAATTCAGTGAACTCTTCTGCACACAGCTGATAGTGGAGCTCTGACAATCACCAAACCTCTACGGTAAACCAGTACATTTGGGACACTGAGCACCACACTCTTGTGTTCCAGGAGAGTGCAAAACCTTCAAGGAGACGTTTATGAAATGCTTGAGAGACAACAGCTTCGACAGCTCCATGTGCCGCCTGCAGTCCAAAGACTACCTGGAATGTCGGATGGACCAGTAAGAAACCTATTTGAAAAAGAAGACCAGCCAGTAATCTGATTTTACACTTAACTCATCAGATAAAGTAACGTTTCCATTTCTGGTCTGTTTTCCAGTCAGCTGATGACCAGAGAACCTCTGGAAAAACTGGGATTCAAAGACCTGGTGGATCCTCCTCCAAGTCAAACAGAGCAAAACGCAAAACCCTGAGCTGCTGTTGGATGCTTCTCTGACCTCGGCGTGTTCAGCACAGGTTGTAGAGAAGCATTTAGGAATGACACGAGTGCAGGACTGTAGGAGGAGTCTGTGATTTGCTTTTAGTTTGCTTTATGAATCACTCTTGTACATAACATAAACGTGTGTAACATCTGGAGCTGCTGTTTGTCAACCTTTTATAAGGCAGCTAAACTGTGTGGACATGAATTTATTATGAGGCCAATGTCAACAGTGTGTGTGGCGCCCCCTGCTGGCAGGTTATCTGTATTAAATGTGTGTCAGAAGAATCAAATCTAACCAATTCCTCACGTTTGTTCAGTGAAGCTTTTCCTACATGAAAGGTGACTTCTATCTGTGCAGGCTGACATAAACACAGTGCGATGTGTGGCGGTGATGGGCGGAGCCAGCACGGGGGTGTGACACTTGAGTTGTATGCACATGTGGAGAAACACCCGAGCTTCTTGTGTGCTCCGTGTTTGGATGAATGAGGATCGACAGGAACATGTATTCTGCTTAGAGGCTATAATGCGTTGTCGTCAGAAACGGACACATCCTTAACACGGAGAAATAAAACGAAGCCTAAATGTAAACTGATAAGACATTAAACTGTGGTGTTTTTTGTTTGTTGTCCGTTTCCAGTTGCATCACATTTTCATTTCATTCACAGGAATCAAATCTGAAAAACGAGCTCTCTTACATCCGTCATAGTGACGCAGCGCAGTCGTCCTCGTATTCACGGGGATGCATGTTTCTTAGAGCTGTTCTGAACACTGGGCGCTCTGAAGTTGGCTGTCGACACTGTTGAACAGCAGGAGCGAGCGTCGCGTCCTGAAATCCTGACATGAGGCCCGTTACACTGAGAACTTATATTATTAACTTATATTCTTATATATTCTGCAGGCTGTGTTACAGTGAATTCACATTCCCAGCTGCCAGCTGTGGTCACCACACTCACCTTGTCCAGGGAGAGTCAGCAGCGTGGCGAGAAAGACATCCAGGGTCCGTGTTGGAGACCTGGAAACAATCTGGTCTTGGTTCTGAAAAGAATCCTGGATCTGCTGTGAAGGGGAGGCGTCACAGTGACCCTAAACCCGTGTTTCCCCGAATGTCTAAAGACGCCTTAAAGCAGCTTTTGGACCATTCGTTGTTCACCAGGCGAAAACAGAAGATCTCGTGTTTATCTCAGCTGCTCTGCTGGACGAATAAAATGCACCGCAGCAGAGTTAGTATTTTTTATTTGATGCTAAAAAACTTTTCTCTATTTCTTTCTCCCATGTAACGCAACATGAAAACCCCGATGTTTACTCTGCTGCTCAGAAACCTTCCCCAGACTTCAGATGATAATATATCACATTGAAACTATCTCTACTGTAATTTCCTTTCGTTAGTCTTTAACCATCCGTGTTCGCCTCACATGAGCCCAACAGTGTTTTTGTTCACTCCTTAATTAAGAAACACAGCCGTGACAATTAATGAATGAGTCCTAGATGCCTTTGACCAGCAATCCAAAATGACAGAATGGGGCACACACACACACGTAGGCATCTATGTCACAGTCACACAGTGTTTGTAGCAGCAGACGATATGTATATATATATATATATATACACATATATGCTGTCAAGGCAGGAGAAATGGACCATATCAGGCATGGACTGGGCCAACGTCTGACCCGTGTTTCACTTAATGACTCAGCTGTATTGATTCTAGTGAATTCCTTTGAGTTCTGACTTTTCAACTATGACAGGAAATCAAGCCACATACATAAATCACAGCATCTCACTACAAAGCAGCTGCACCAATTCATGCCTGCGTTATGATTTAATGATCATTGATCAGCTATTTATTAAAACGACAGTAGACAACACTCAACCGTGAACAACTGGTTCCTATCACATCATGGGTTCGAGGAAAATAAAAACTTCCACACACACGGACTAAAGTCATTGTTAAACTCACTTAACAGTTTATTGGTTCTGACATGAGAGCACAGAAACTGAAACCAAACATGTTTTCCCAGCAGATGATTCGCGCCATGTTAACGTAACTTCACTCTGCGACGGCAGGTGATTGTGCATTAAACTTAAAACAAAAAAAAGGTTGCGTTTGTTTAAGTCAGAGCATCGATGGCTCTCCAACCAGAGGCTCTACTCCTATCTGCTGTACCTCAATGTCTCCCCTGAGCAAACTATTTCACTGCCTGTAAAAAACATGTTATGTAGACTTTATGCTGACTTAAAAATGTCTGTTTTTATAGCCGCTTTAAGCTCATTTACTGAGATTAGCATACTGTAACACACCGGCCACAGTCCACTGGGGCAAACAGTATTGATTCTGGCGCTCAAGTCGTTCATCACTTAATGTCTCACAGTACAAACACCTATTTCTTTCATGCTTGTCTGGTCGAACTGATTAAAAAACACAGCAGAGGAGGGAAGGGGAGGGGGGCGATTGGGGTGGTTTCCTAATCACTAGCGGGACGAGTTGGAACTGGAGCGCGATCGATGGCGGCGGCGGCCCGGGGATCGAGACCTGCGGCGTACTGGAGAGCGTCGTCGAGGAGAACGAGACCTAAGATAGGGAGGTAGAGAACGAGACCGTAAAAAACAGGCAGGAAAGGAACAACACGGAGCAGAAGTGATTTAGTGTTGAATTAATCTAATAATTTGACAAAGAAAGACTGCTGCAACATTTACAGGAGCGCTGCTTGCCTTCTCCTCATCCGCGGTGGAGTGCGTCGCCACATAGGTGGAGGAGGAGGCATCCGGCGCGGAGGGGACAGCCTGCGAGGCGGAGGACGCACGGTGGGAGCCAGCACAGCTGTGACCGTGATCTCCTGTCCGTCAATCTGCCCTGAAAGAGGAAACAGGAAACAACACTAAATATCATTACATTCATTTAAAAGTACAGCGCTGGGACCACTCGAGTCTCCTACACATGGTTCACAGTCCTTCACTTCCTCTTACCTCCGTCCATGTGTTTCAGGGCCTTCTCTGCCTCATCAGCTGTCTCGTACTCCACGTAGGCGTAGCCCTTAGACAGGTGTGGGTGGACGCGGTTCATGGGCATGTCGATCATTTTAATCTTGCCGTACGTGGCGAAGATCTCCTGGATGTGTTCCTTCAAAGGGTCAAAAGAGAAAGTTGGACATTTGCCACTACGTGCTGGAGCTTTAACCTGTGGAATCCATTTCATATCCTGATGTGTGTGTGAGTGGACGAAGCAGGAGGTATTTATCAGTGGTTTAGTGGTTGTGGAAGCAGCAGTGATGTGTTTGCTACACATCTCGATTAGTTACTGCACAAAGCATACAGGAGACGGCACAAACAAACCTAAGACTAATATTTTAAGGCGGGTAATATAAAAAGGGAGCCAGTTCATAGCAACGTCTTGTGGTTAAGCACCCACCTTGATAACATTTCGGGTCAGGCGGCCCAGGTAGACCTTGGTGGGTTTGGGTGTGGGACTTCTACGTCTTCTGTCTCTGTCATCCTTCTTTGTGGATTCTGACCTACAGTTCCATTCAAACACAGCATCAGTTATATGTAACACAATAAATTTACACACTATTTTGGTGTGGACAATTCCGTACTTAGAACGTGAGCGCCGTCTGTTGTTGTGGCGCTGCCGACTGGGGCTTGGTGAGGAGGAGGATGAAGAAGAGGAAGAAGAGCGGGAGCTGGAGGAGCCCGAGTGGCTGGAGGCAGATGAGCTGGAGCCGCTGGAGGAGCCGGAGCTGGAGCCAGAGCTGCTGCTGGAGCTGGAGCTGGACCTAAAGTCGGTGAGATGGGAATAAGTAGCTCAAATTAGAATCACACTTTGTCTCTCGTTACTAATGAATAAGGAAAATATAACCGGACCTGCTGCTCCCACTGGAAGCACTGCGGCGTGTGCGATTCTTCTCTCGCCCCCGGTCTTTGTCACCCCCTTCTTTTGTGGCTCCTGACTTTTCCTTCCCACGCGGTTTACTCTTGTCATCCTCTTTCCGTTTTGTTGGGGAAGGTGCCCTGTTGGATGAAAAAAATTACCTCTAAAGCACTTAATTGTCATAATCAGCAAAATTAGATGGTCATTGTATAATCTAATTCCAATTACCTGTAAAAGGGAAATAAATTGTGAGGGTTTGGAGAATACATTTTTTGCTTAAACTGAAATAATACGTGCAACAAAATCAAAGAAATAAAAATTAAATAATACATTATACTACATGTTCTGTATCTACATAACACATCTTAACAGTACAGTTGTGCAAACGTCTTCGGAGAAATACCTGGATTCTGCTTTTTTTATGCATTAAGGCCTAATGCTACTTGGTTAGCTTTTCAAACATTTGTCCGTGTTAGCCAGTGAGCTAACACCGACTTATTTGGCTGTGCTGAAATTCAAATGAGTGCGTTTGAAACGAAATACTCTAAGCATTCAACCGTGAGTAAGCTATTTTCTTCCGTCACACATAAAGTTAACTAAGAAACTCCAATTTTAATTGAAATAGTTGCGTTTACTCACATCTTTTCAGTTAGCTTCTCAACCACTTGTAGTCGCACACAGATGACGTAATATTTTAGCGTGACGCAGATTATGTAAACCAATCACACTGTACGCACCGACACACGCGAAGCAAGAGATGAGGCTGTGTTGCCCTAAACTTGGATTGTCAGGGTCTTTTTCTGATTTCCGCCTGTTATCGAGGCCTTGCTAACTTTGCTACAAAGCCTAATAGCAGTACTTTAGCACAAAAATACTGCAACGATTGTATTATCGTAACATTTGCATTGGTCTAATCCGAGAGACTGATGTAGTTGTGTGTGGGTCAGTGCAGCAAAGCTCCCATGTGAATGCTGGAAAGCTTCCTGACAGTTTGTACTCAGGAAACTAAAGAACATTCTCAAACAGAACCGGTTAAACTAGTAAATTATAAACTCGGTTCCCTTTCAACTGTTTAAAGAAGAACATCACCGTGATTTTAGCAGTTCAAAGACAAAGTGTGCAATACTCAAGTTAGAAAGTTGCCTATTGAGCTAAAGCTAGTGCCAGCTAACTGGAGAGCCTGCAATGATCTGAATGCTGTAATACTCAAAAGGAAGGACACGCGCATTCTTCTTGTGTCTGAGAGCTGGTCTACAGATGAACCCCGCAGGTAACCCTGAGCCAGAAGAGACCAGCAGACCTTCAGGCATTGGCAGGACCCTTGCTTTGACGGTCTGCTCTGCTGCCATTGGGGGAACCTTCCAGTATGGCTACAATATCTCAATTATCAATGCTCCTACCCTCCACATCCAGGCCTTCATTAATGACACGTATGTGGAGCGTTGGGAAACATCCTTGGACACCTCCCAGCTGACCCTACTGTGGACGATTATTGTGTCCGCCTTCTCTCTGGGAGGTTTGCTGGGTGCCTTGTTAGCGGGGCCCATGGCAGTCCGCTTTGGGAGGAAGATCTCGCTGCTCATGAACAATTCCTTCCTTTTTGTTGGTGCTGTGCTTATACTAACATGCAAGGCGGGAAAGTCCTTCGAGATGATCATCCTTGCCCGACTTCTGGTGGGCATAAACTCAGGTGTAAGTATGAACATACAGCCTATGTACTTTGGGGAGAGTGCCCCCAAACACCTCAGAGGTGCTGTGGCTTTTTCGTCTGCCATTTTCACAGCATTTGGGATTTTTTTGGGTCAGGTTGTGGGACTCACTGAGCTGCTGGGTGCCGAGCCTCTTTGGCCCTACTTACTATCTAGTAATGCTGTACCGGGATTGATCCAACTGCTTACCCTCCCTTTTTTCCCTGAAAGCCCCAGATATCTTCTCATTGACAGGGGAGACAGAGAAGCATGTGTCCAGGCGCTCGGGAGATTGCGTGGTGGGACGGCTCCTGTCTTGGAGATGGAGGAGATGCTTCAGGAACAGCAGCAGCAACAATCGGAAACTTCTGTTAGGACCCCGTGGGCCCTGTTTAAGGACCGTAACATGCGATCCCAGCTCCGGACAGTCATGGTAGCCAGCAGTGCCATGATGCTCTGCGGCAATGACTCCTTCTACTTCTATGCTTCCTACATCTTCCTTGAAGCTGGGATCCCTCCAGCAAAAATTCAGTACGCCACCATTGGCACAGGCGCATCTGAGTTAACGGCTTCCATATTGAGTAACCTCCTAATTGAACGCGTAGGCCGCAGGTATCTTCTAGTCGGAGGTTACACTCTGATGTGTTGCTGGACTGTAGTGTTCACTTTAGCCCTTACCTTACAGGGCCATGGAGTGGCAGCAATGCCCTACCTCAGCATGGCGTGTGTGTTTGCCTACATCCTCAGCTTTGGCCTGGGCCCTGCAGGGGTGACGGGGATCCTACCAGCTGAGATCTTCAACCAGGCAGCTCGGCCGGCAGCGTACATGGTTGCCGGTTCCTGTATGTGGATGAGCCTGCTCCTGATAGGAATGTTGTTCCCCTTCATTGTCAGCGGCCTGGGGAACTTCTGCTTCCTTCCGTTCTTGGCTGTATGTTTCCTGTCTGCTGTGTTTTTAGGTCTCACCTTACCAGAGACTAGGGGCAAGACGCTCGCTGAGATAACTGCAGAGTTTGATAGAAAAAATGGAAGGAAGGAAGAGAGGGTAGCGGGGCAGGTGGATGAGCCCATTAAGGATCACTACCAGCTGGGTACAGCCTGCTCCTTCTCCACGCTGGCGCAAGATCCTGACCCTGACATTAAGAACAGGGAATGAAACTTCAAATGCTCTGATGGTCACTCCAGGGATTTAGTCTTAGGTGGAATAATTATGAAGAAATGAACAGATAATTCAATTTAATTATGTTTGTGAGCCAGTGTCACAAAGAACACACGATTCTAATAATAATAATAATAATAATGTAGCTCGCATGTCGCTCGAGACCCATATTACTACTGATTCAAACACTCTGAAGGTCATGGCCATAATAGAGCTGTTCATACTGGAGTGGGTGATTATTTGAATTGCATGTGTTAAAGGATTTCCCAGCCTAAATCAACATGGCACTGTGTAGATAACCGTGCTTGTTTGTTGTGTAATCTGATTATAGTCTCTCCAGTGATCCGTGTACATTTTCCAGGTGGGAATACTAAACAGCTATCAGGTTTAGTGTTGGCAAGCTTCTGTAGCATGTGTGTGTTTGCGCCAGGTGTGCACTGCGTTTGTCACCAGAGCATATGTAATGGAAACACCAAAAGAACGCCTTGATACTACCTCCTTTACTAGTGTCCGTGTGCTTTCACTGAATTGTATGAATGCAGCTCTGCACAATGTCCACTAGGTGTTGCCACTGTTTTTTTTGGTTCCTCCGTGCTTTACATGCTCTTACATAAAGTTGTGTAACGTCAATATTAATCACTGTTATATTATATATGTAATAACAGAGTCATAGCACTCTTTAACATCCACGATCGTCTCAAAGCCTTTTTGTTCCTCATCTTTTTATTACCCTGTGGCACTGGAGTTATTTTTAAGAACTGCGTTTGTTATTTTACACTACAGAACCTTTTTTTTCAGTTCATGAGGAAATGTCATTTTTGTTGTACCTGTAACCCACCTGCTGCTAGACAACATTTCACGTCATGCTCTGTATGGTAAGAATGAAGTTACTGTTACCGTTCAACACTCGTCAGTCCGCAGCATGATGACAATCTTTCAAAATCAACACTGTATGATGCTTTGGCTGGAATGAATCTATTTATTTTACCATTGAATGCCAAATACTACTGCATGTACAAGTGGAAGAATAAAAAGTCCTGACCCACACAGTCGTCTAGCGTGTGATTGAGGTGGTTCGATTTCTGCTCTGATCTGTAGTTCCTCCTGCTTCTTGCCAGTTCAATCCAACTCCTTCCCACTCATGTTAAAAACCGTGAGCGTAGGACCGTTTATTCATGGACGTGCTGTAGAAGAACATCTGCAGCTTCACTAGGATCTATTACATCATTTTAGCAAATTTGAGCATTGTCTTTTATTGAAACTGCAAATTGATGACCGAAAAGTAGGATTTCTATATTTACACCCTGACGAGAAGGTTTCCATCTTTTTAAATCACAACGGGATGCTTGCCTACACTTTGTCTCCCTAAATCGAGCGGCCTGTAGTGGAAAGCAAACTGAGCCGCTGCTAAAACAGCATTCCCGTTGAAGTGGAAAAAAGAGATTATCTGTGTGCAAAGTCGTCCCATGTCACACTTCAGATATACAGTCTAGACCAGACAAAGGGCGACACATTTTCACACACATTTTAAATACTGGACACACACGATTTCAGGGGGCAGGCTAATGACCTCAGGGAGTCTGGGGTGTTTATCAGAGCTGATAATGAAATCTCTGCAAAGGATGTCCAGGATTTCACTTACAGTACGTCGTGACTCATCATCAGACAAACCCGGGAAATGACATTCCCAACACTCTTTCCAATGAGTGACGGTTACACAGAAAGCAAATTGTGGTTACATCAGCAATGAAGGTTAATAAATGAGCGTCCACCACTGTATCCTTGACTTATATTTCATCAAAGCCAAAGTTTTGAAGGTTGGGCCCCACTATAGACGTCCACATGGGAACTAGAAGCTTGCTTCATTCATTCAGAGTAAATATCCTTGACACCGTTTTTGTGACGACAAGAATAAGACATCTTCAGCATGCGTAATACCAACACGGTGAACAATCAAATCGGTGTCATTTCATTAGTTTACTAGACCTAGGTACTCCTACACGTCTGACACTGTCAGGTTTACCAAGGCAATTAGCAGGTGCCCACAAGCTGAAGCTCAGCAGGGTCCAAATCTCAACCCAGTCAGGTGTTCCCATTAAATGTCCCGCGCTGAAGCAGTTCTCTGTGGAGGAACAAAATGTCTAATCTAATCTAATCCGCAGATACAGAAAGAGTCTGTATCCTATGTTTAATGTTCAGGAAAAACCCGACAGATCATGACTGCTACACACACACTTTATACGTGTGATGTTTGAATGTCACTAACTATCTGTTAACGTGAGAGAAAACGGATAAAGAACCCAGTATCCAAAGTCTGAAAGCCTAGGATTCGTGAAAAATTCATTAGAGTGTGGTTTAAGATGACATTTGAGGTTTAAATTTTGACATTTAAGCAGGACACTGTCCGTTTTTAATGGATGGCTTACAGTACTATGTTTGACAGGTTGATCTGAGGTTCACACATCTCTTATGAAACGGGTACAACTCAACCTTTTAATGTTCCAGTTCAAACGAGAGCACCTCGTTTCTCTCTGTCATAAACATGTTCTGCTCCCGAGTGGTGATTCAGCGTCTTTCTCTGGTTGAAAGAGATGTTTGGAGTGCTTGGTTAACAGGAAGTGACAATGAGGGGAAAAAAAAGCTTTTCAGGCTCGTTGCAGCCTCCTGCAATTGTTTGCGTCTTTCTCCTCAACTTCTGGTTTCCTTTGGCAACCAGCGAAGTGCAGAAAGAGTGAGGGAGTTTAGAGGCTAACCTTTACCTGCACTTTCTGTTTGTTTCCATGAAGGCACGATGTTGCCAGGCGCCGAACGGAGACAAGACGTGGACAGTGAGCTGTAACATGATTTCAGATGCCGAAACGATGCATAAAGACGGGAGAGAATATTAGTCACCATTGCCTCTGCGCCTCTCCTGTTGTTTTGGACACACTCATGCACCTAATGCAATGAAGGAGAATGATATCTATAATGTGCCTGCACAACAGGCTGATGATGCCATTATGAAGCAGGCAGTGGGTCGCAGCGAACCCTGAGAGCCTCATCATCACCGCTGTTTTCCCCACACGCCGGCGTGAGGACTCAGACCTGACGCTGGGGCATGGAGAGACGAAGAGACTGGGCTGTCAGTGCGGGGTTATTGTTTGACCTGTGAGAATGGAGAGGAGGAAACTAACTACGTTATATATTCTACATAATTATTAACCTGGGACGAGAACACACACAAGACTCTTAATAAAAAATGTGGTATTTTAATAATTACCATTATTGGACTGAGTGCAGAGATTCAGTGTCACGTGATTGTTGGGTTCTCTATCCAGACAGTGTATTTTACAAATGGAGAAAATAATTATAAGTGAAAAGGCTCACTCATAGTAACAAGCTGATCCTGTACCCCGTCTCTGTTTAAACCACAGCGCCCGCTAAGCTACGCTAGCCACTAAAAATGGATTTCATAATTTACACGCAAAGAGTCACAATAAACACAAACACGAAGAAACATCACATTCTAACGACACTCGAAGCGTGTGCGTGATTGGCTGAGGTCCTCTAGTAAAGTCAGACCCCAGCCAATCAGATTTAATGTTCTCAGTGACGCCGGAATGATGTCCCGTGTTCGGGCAGTTTAAAAGGGGCTGTGACGGGACGTTAGTCCACCAGGTCCCCTCTGATGAGTGGAAGATGCTGGAGTTTGAGCCTCGGCTGCAGGTGGAGGCCTCGGGGAAGACTGTCCACACATACAACACAGTCAGAGGATGACGGAAAAAGACTGTTTACTTGTTTACATCACTGCACATGTGCAGACGAAAAGATTTAGAAATGCAACTGCAAAGTAAGTAAATACCACCAGGCTTCATTACTGAGCTCATAACTCCGGTACAGTACAGCTCCGCACAGTGTTTGCCCCTGCTCTATGATATTGATGAACCCTATGCTGACTAATGTTTCTCTGTGCTGCAGGGGAGAAGGTGTTTGCTTGAGCAGCCACACAATTGATTTTTCTTCTCCATTAATTCGCAGCTGTGCAACGATGAATACATGTGTCTGTTCTGTCACAGGACATGTGAAATGTTTTTTTTATACCCAGAATTGAATTTGTCTGGTCCATATGGGAAGTGAATAAGATTGTTCAGCCCCACGGAGGATTTCTATTTGGATTCCTAGCTACACTGAACAGCTCTATGCTTTGTCTGCTTCCGGTGGCAACACAGGTTTTAAAAATAGCCGTTATTTGTGCCAGTAAAGCTTTCCATAGGCTACAGATACTATAAATAGATTTTTTTGTATTGAGCAGAAATGTGTGCAGGAACACTTTCACAGACACACAACACACATTATTTATGGATCCATTTATGGATAAGATCAGCTGCGCGTCTTTCTGCATGACAGCAGCGACGTCGCAGAGACTTTAGAGTAAATGTAATCTTCTTTTGCGTTGCTTACTTCCGATAAGAAACAAATGACAAAAAGAAACGTCTCTCTTCCAAACTGTCACCTGTAACTGAGTAGTAAAGAACCGTCGCTTAATCACTCTTACAACATGACGAACACCTGAGGGACATTTCAGGGCGTCTGCCTGATGAGGTGCAGCCAGGGAGAGGGTAGTTACAGCAGCTCCGAGGGCAGCTGTGAGATCTTGTGACAGGATGATTGAGAAAAATCACCTCCTCCGTCTCCCTGATCGCCTTTCGCTACAAGAGAATGGGTTAAGCAGTGAATAAGAGCCATTACAAATGTAACGAGGCACCTGGCACGCACCTTAACTGCACATTATATCCAAATTGGCCAAAGCTGGCACTGGCACAACAAAACCGAGAGGTGGCTCATCCTCTACCGAGGGAGCTCGAGGGCTTTTAGTTGGTCGTCTCTGTGCTTTGTTAATATAACGACTGAGAGGTGGTTCGGTTTTTATATGTTCTTTGTCAAAAATCTTTAACTTGTAGAGAAGAAAAATGGATCAGCTAACTGCAAGACAAACAGCTCGAGACACTGAGCTGTTGCCACATTAGAAACGTTCTTCTCCATCATAAAATCCATAACAGAAAATGCTCCACTGGCTCATTAATAAAGTTGATGAAAGATGACAACAAGATGAAAACGGTCATCAGTTGTTGGATCCTAAATATTATTATCAAATAGTTAACTACATATAGGATACAGGAACAGTGAGAGACAGAACGATTAAAACAAAAGCAACAAAGGTATGGAATGGGCAACAAGTCCGAAGCTGAGAAGGTGTCACCAGCCGGTGCACATTATTCGCAAATGAAAAAAAACATAAAAGGCCACAGTGCTAAACTCTTCACCACTGTGTGACACAGACTTACAAATAACTAGATTACAGTCAGCCCAACACTTTTATTTTTTAATTTTTCAAAATCTTTTGCACAAGGACTACATGGATCATTGCAGCCCGACTGTCAGAAAATAATGACCTTGGTTTCTTTTAATCACATTTGTTCTCTTCAGTTTTCTGTCTCTTTTCATTTATTGGTAAATACACAGAGGTGCTGGTGCCGAGTTTATAGTTACAGTGGCTGATAACTATACTTTTCATATTATTATTTGCTACGAGCTGCCACTGAGACAATAACCCCACATGCCAAAGCTGTCTTCAACACTTACATTTGTTGCGGTGTACTTTGGAGTTTTGGCATGCGGCTGTACTTCACCCTCATTTTCGCTTGCCTGTCTGGCTGCCAGTGAGGTGGACAAACGAGCTAGCCAAGCATGCATAACAGTGGCAGGAGGAACAGGAGCCTGGTGTTGCATTTCCTGCTGATATTCTCTTTATTTTTTAGCCAAAACCTGCAAATTCCTTTATAACATTGATTAAAATAATCCATAATTTAGTGAGTGAATCCATACAGATCACACATGTTAACCTCCTGTCAAATATACAGAAGCAGAGATACAGCCTAGGGCAAAGGTCAAAAGGTGGTGGCATCAGCCTCTAGCAGCCTGAAGCTCTGCGTTCTGCACAGACTGACACTACAGGGGGCTTCTACATTGTGTAGTGTGGGACTTAGCATGTGTAATCTCAGAAATGTAACTAGTCTCTGTAAATAGAAAACACACTTTATAATTAAAGCCAGTACTGACCTACACATTGCTGCTATTGACTAATTGTCAATTACAATTCCAGGATCAACAGCAGCTGAGCAGAACATCAGGACATGATTTGACATTTAGGGAAACATTGTACACTTATTCGTTTGCTGAGAGTTAGACGAGAAGATCAATACCAACATTGATTTCCGGTGCATGTGAAGGAAGCGTTTCCATTCATACAGACTTATTTTAGTTCATCTTTCCTCCTCCCAAATTCACATTTGTCTGTCCTCCCTCTCTGCCACCACCAACTGTGGGAGAAGCAAGGCTGTCTGCTGCTCCTGTGTTATGCTGTTGCCCTTGTGTCATCCTCCTAGACCAGACACCAGCCATCTGGCTGTGCTGCCGTTGGTATGCATTAATAGTGACCTCCAGGAGAAACATGAGTCATTCTGCAGGCTTTTAAAGCCTGGATATGGAGACTAACAGACTCGGGGAAGAAATAATAAAGGATTTGTGAGGAAGAGTGGGAGGCTGGGGAGGAGACGTTATGAATGGATGGAGGGAGGATAAGAGTGATGGGGGATACAGTAATGACTTAGGAAGACTGGAGATGACAAATTAGCATGTTCTGTTGGGCATCTACGTGGAACCAGGGAAGAGGTGAGACAGCCGGGGGTGAAAAAACCCGTAGTCCCAGGATGAGTCACCAGCCCCTCAGTGTGCTTCATATCAGGCAGTTAGAAATTCAGTGGAAGTATTGGAAAACTGAGTACCTTTGATGTGAGGCAAGCGCAGCTGCCAGGTGACACAGTCCCTGTAATAATCATAGAAAATAATCAGAAATGCTGCAAAGCAACGCTGCTGCCAGGCAAACAAACGGCGAAGCCACCATCATTTGGAAAGTGACTTTAATTCTTAACTGTACTGTTTGAGCAATAATCATTTGTACAAATTGCACCAACGCAGCACATGTTTTCGCAGATCTGGCTCACATCAAATTTAAATTGGCCATAAAGATTCTGCAGACAGCACATAAATGGTAAATCAACAGTAATATCAGCCTGTAGCCACGAGGTTGATCAGTGAATGCTAAGAAAGAGCCAGAAAGATGCTCCAGTACCGTGGAGGGTACGGGGTATTTATTGGTGTTTAGTGCAGATGATCGTTTCAAAACAGGAAGTCGGGTGTCACACACGTAGTGAAATGTAATGCAGAGTGTAGGTGCTGCAATATGAGATAGAAACGATAACCCTGAAGCTGCCACACACAGTTTGGATCTAACATTATATTTGTGTCTGGTTCTGAGCTCTGTTATATGCAGGAGTCGGGACGATAAGTCCAGTGACGTAGTAAGTTGAGACAGCTGAGAGAATTCAGAAGAGACCACGTCTGTGTCTAAACTGCAGGCGTAGCCAAAAAAAGAAAATGAAAAACCAAGAAATTTGCTTTTAACGTGTCTGGTGTTACATGCTGCTTATTTTGATGTCTGGGAATAGAAAGACAGTTTGAAACAAATCACATCACTCAAAATCACTGAATTACACCTGCTGCGACCTTCACAACAGCAGAAAATGGAGCGACATCGACCGGGCGCTCGCGCGTGTGTGTGTAAGAGACGGCCCCAAATAGCTAAATATACACGCAGCTAGACTTTTACAATGTTGTTCCGTAACTAATGTCGGTTATTTGATGAAACTTTTATTCTTACACACGTTGCGTAATGTCTAATCATATCACTGGAGAGCTCATGGGTGAGATAATTAGTTAAAGTTCGTTTTCTTATTCATATGAGAGAGGAGACGAAAGACTAGAGACGGGATTTTGCAGGCAGCAGGTTTGTCAGTGTTACAGAGCAGGTGTGTTGTGTGACACGCAGAACAGAGCACAAAAAACGTCTTAACAGACTTTACACGGAGTGATTTGAGATACTGTGGTTGATTCAGCGAGACCAGTACCAGTCACCCAGTATTTAATAAAAAAGACTGGCACTACACTATCCAACATGTTTCTGGACCCTCGACATGTAGCTGAGAGAAGGATGCTGTTCATAAGAATCCTGCTGTTCAAACAACAATTTTCCCAAGGGATCAATAAAGTATTCATCAATATTATTAAAGAATTATATGTATTTGTGTTGGCTCTTTTCTGTCCTTTTGAACTGAGAGTGGCAATAACAAGGCAAAACAGGGATTAAGTTTTGAATTATTGTTTATTGTTAGAGTGAATTCTCACTTTTTATGACTCATCCAGAAATATTCACTGTTATAGAGAGGTCAGAACTAATTGGGTTTTTTTTGCCACTTCTGGTCTAGATCTTGCCTACATAGCTGCAACTCGCTATTAAATGGCTATTAACTGTTATCACACCTGTAATCATGGTTTTTAATTGCACCTAGCAGTGGGCCAGAATGTGCAAAGACGCATCAAATAGTTTAAATGGATTTATAAATGATACTTTAACACATGAAAAATGTACGACAGAAGTAATTATTCTAAACGTCTGACCTTTTTAAAATGTAACACCAAATTTAAAAAGAAGGGCCCGTTTCTGTTTAAAATGTATAAATGCAACAGAGGTGTCTGTTTCACTGGTATGAATGGAGGCCATCTGATCTGCTGTAGGGGATTAAATATGCAGGGTGTAACATGTTGCATGCATGGAATCAGATTAATAGCACATTAATCATTCATATAGAGGGAGAGTATTGCCTCCTTTCGCAAAGAAGCATTTTAAAGCAAATATGTCCCATTTCCTGTTTCTTTTGTTGTCTGGAGATCACAAAGAAGTTCACTTCGCAGCTGTGTACGTTCTAGTGACCAGACAACCACAGTCAGTGCTTTCACCGGAGCTACGAGACAAACGACATTTCACCCTCTGGCTTCAAAGGATGGTGGTTCATGAATTTTTCAGCAAATGTACACACAACCAACAAAGAGCTGATGAAAAGTTTTACCTAGTTAAATTGAATTGAATCTATTTCCAGACAGTTTGATGCTTAAGTGTCACAAGAACAGACAGGTTGTCTCAGGTCCATCTCCTTTGACTGCTGCTAGTGTTTTTAGGCCAGATCACAGGCAACGAGTAAACCCACACGCATCAGGTGCAAGAACACAATGACCATCTCTGATCCCATGGCTGAGTTCACACTCTCATAGGGCATTAGACTAAGATAGAGGAGAGGCTAGCAGATGTATGCAGCTATTTCCCTCCTCTACTCACACACCACACATTACGTTGAATTATTAATGACATCTGGTAAATGACACACAGTGGGGAAAAAAAGAAAATCTGTGAATGAGACAAAAACCACGAAGCCAATTTGTCCATCAGCTGCAGCCTCTGTATGAGTCATCGATCTCCGCCAATTGCTGTCTCTCTCTGCAACTCACACACACACACACACACACACAGCGAACATTTTCTCTTTCATTTGCTTTGTTTCTCTTTCCAGGAGAGATCTGTTCCCCAAATCACTTTGTGCCTCAGACAAAATAAGGACGTTAATAAGAGCAAGAAGCTGTGGCTGCGGTGACCAGCAACAGAAGAAAAACGACACTATTTGTGCATTTATGCATGTTAGGAACAGAAAGTCATGACATATCAACTCACATGTATAATCCTCGGTTTTTTCTTATACAGCATATTCCTTCCTTTTAACGTTTGCAAACCAGCAGCCAGATATTTATCTCAGGTGGTGGAGACCAAAACAGAGTTGGGCAAACATTTTAATCCACTAAATATCTTTGTGTCTCTACTAGAGGTTGTTTTCATAGTTTAGTTTAGTGTCACCATGGAAGAACACGGTGCCCACACAGGCCCTCACAACTGCAGTAAACCCAAAACATTGCTGTGTTTCCACATGCGCGAGAGCCTAGCTGAGCTGATGACTACCTCGAGTGCTAAGTGAAAAGCCACTAGAGACAGAGAGGGAGGGAGGAGGCTTCAGACAACGCATGGAAATGATGGAGAGAGGTGGAAGCGCCCGTGAGAGTCGCTGAACCTGGCTGCATATACATCCATCTCACTGACAGGAATTGTAACAAACAAGGTCACCTGATTTCTTCTCTTTCCAGCTCCTCTCCTCACCTGGAAGGACAGAGTCACCATTTGGATGCATCTTTATGCTGTTATTCACCAGTGTTTCTATGCACTTCTGGTTTATGGACAATTGTAGTTTTTTGAGGGGCAGAAAGTTCTAATGAATATCCAAATTAATGTTTTAAATATATGTCATATAAATAAAAGTGTGATGTATCACAGGGCATTCAAAAGACTGCTCGGTCTGTAACTAAACAATAGAAATGATCGGCTGAGGATCAGAGCGAGACCGTTTCTGAATCCTGTTTTAGTTACCTGTTGCACTTCCATCTGGAAGAATACATATAACGCACTTCAGCTTGTCCAGTAACCAGGAATACTTTTATTTTGGAATTTATTTAAATGACAGTGACAGAAAGATGGAAATCTTAAATAAATATTTTATCATCTTTTTTATTATAATTAGATTAATTCAGAAAAGTCACACTGTAAATTGTGAAGGTCCTACAAAGAAAGGAAAACATAATTGCAATTAGCAAGTCATCATAAAAAAAATTGGAAATTTTAATTGGCCAAGAAAATTGCATTTGGTACATTTACAGCAAACATCTGGCTGAAAGAAGTGTG
>JAUMHF010000011.1:2191158-2205610 GCA_032359275.1 Microctenopoma steveboyesi | reverse complement strand
AATTGTGTATCATCTGCATAACAGTGGAAATTAATTGAGTGTTTCCTTATAATGTTGCCTAAGGGAGTCATGTATAAACTGTTGTGACTGTCACAGTCTCTGGCTCTGCGCTGTATATGGTCATTTCCTGTTACTGCTCTCCCTCTCACTCTGCTCACGCCAATTAACCTGCAATCAGCTGTTTCCTCCCTTTAAAAGCAGCTCCGCCAGCTTCCCCGGCCACATTGTCTGCCCTCCTGGCTTCAGTCCAAGCAACTGTTCAGTACTTCTTTTAGGCTGGGCTGGGCTGGACTGGACTGGACGACCCTGTTTTTGCCTCTGAGCTCGTCAGTACTCGATTTCCTGGTTATCATCTGTGTTTGGATTCAGCCACCTGATCAACCTGTGTTTTTGGATTGTGGATGTGGCCTCTGTGTGTTCTTCGGCTTTGAAACCCTTACCTTGACCTGACTCTGCCTAATCACCCCCACCTGCCTCTCCGGGATCCCCCCTCCCTCTCTTGAAGGATTCATTCACCTACTCTTTTCTTTACTTTACTGGGCAGATGCTTTTGTCCAAAGCGACTTACGGGGAGCTAGCGCTGGGTGTCTGGCAGGCTCCCACTCCTCTCCACTCCCTCAATCCCCATCATCTCTTCAGCGAGGCATATATAAGTCTCTTACTCTCCTGTGAATGGACAGCAATATGCTGGTCCCAGTGATCCTGGTCTCAGCCCCTGACGTGAGCTGTTTTATTTCAGACAATCTCAAACTCCCCCGTTCTGTTGCTGTTGAAATGCAGAGAACTCATTCGAGACTATAAGTCCCAAACCAGCTCTTGAACTGCCTTGGTTGAGGACACACTTTTCTGTTTTTCTGCTCTGACGGCATGCAGCCAATCCAAGCAAGCGAAATAGCCACAGTGACTTAAAATAAAGGAGTTCTCGCCATGCTCCTGCGCGGCTCAGGGCCTTCCAGCGGAACGCCTGTTGGAAGGACAGGAAATCGGTTCTGCTGGGATGGACCTTGGCAGGTTGACTAGTGCCTTGAGGTTCATGCTGTCAAGTCCATCTGGCACCAACTGCTGCCAAATCACACCCTGTCAGCAGCGCTTATATTGCCACCCACCCACATTGTCACGATCACTTCGAACCTCCTCACTTTCTCCGTCTTTTCCATCTCTGTTTCTCTCCTGCGCCTCTTCACAGGCCAGTGATGTGGTTGCTGTCAGAAAATTGCAGTGTTCAGGTGTGCAAAGCTGGAAAGAGACCTGGTCACACCTGTTCTTCACCGGATGAATATAATAGTAATGTGACTTTCAGTTGATCACAGAAAGAAATGATGATTGAATGCTGCAAAAACAATCTGTATGTTGTCCTTGTTCGTCCTTTGTTTTGACTATTTACTACTACAAGGATTTTATTCCCTTCAGTGTTTTTCTGGCATTTGTTGTTGTAAAGTGACCTGACTTTTGAGCTCCTCGCGGCCACATGTCGAGGTGTCCGTGGACACGATACTGTACCCCACAGGTGTCAACAACAAAAATAAAAAACCCTGCCGCTGAGGTTTTACAGGCCGGTGGAATCTGAGTGCTGGTCCCAGGCCTGGTAAAAACTGGGCATGCAGAATGCTGCTGTGGAGACCCACACGGGACAAGCAGACACTGCACCACATCCAGGAGTTCTGAGAATCTACATTTAGTCATTTGCCTTTGTGCACAGGTTTTAGATTGAGACACTACACAGAAGATCAGTGTGAGGCATTCAGGGACAGTACACAGAAGAAGAAGAAGACCCATCCCTCCTTAGGGGGGAGCAGTGAGCGGCCACAAGCAGCGCTCGGCGAGCTGGCACCGGGTGTCTGCTATCTCTGTCTGCTATCTCTGCATCTCAGCCCTCTGCCTTAACCACTGAACTACCAGGACACAGTGTAGGTTAAAACAGGTTAAGTCTTAGATGTTAATCTCTCTGATGTAGGGAACACCTAATACAAAAAGCTAAATTAAGTCAAACACCCAGTTGCATCACAGTGCAGCCAACATAGTTTAAAGTGCAGGATCATAATGGCACTACATAAAGTATGTGCATTACCTCTATACTTTGTCTGAACCTGCCTCCTCTCTGTCGCCCACCGACGTTCACATGGGAACAATAGTTCTCTGCGACTCCCTCCGCCGACACACTTCATCAAGAACTTCAAATGTAGTGTTTAAGTGGTGAGACACAAATGACTCAAACAGCAAAAGGTGATGAGTTTCAAACTGTAAGAGGGGAAACAATAAAGTATACACAGGAATTAGACAGAGCCCAGAAGAGACCTAAGAGACCTGCAGCAGAAAAGATTAATATTTACAGGGAGGCTGTTGTTTTCAGTGAACTTCTGCCAGGAGACAAAGATTAAATGACAAGTGCAAGTAGGAGTTTGTGGGTGTCGTGTTACTAAGGAAAAAGAAGTTTCAATTAGGTGAAATCTATATATAATTTCATATTTTAAATTGCATCAGTGTCAGTAGAAATGGATTTTTTTTCCTGTATCCAGTAAAGTCAAACATTCATAGAGAAGAGAAGTGCCAACAACACCCACGACGTAGTTCTCACACAGCGCCTCTCTTCTGACGACCACACATCAGATCACATTTTTATGATGTTCTTTCCTGAAAGACATTTATGAGGTGCTGACATTTTTATTGGACTATTTATATTCTACGATGCTTTCCTTAGGGTAACGTTGTGCACTGTACTTTGTTACCGTGATCACACAATTGTTTCTTGATGGGGTAGTTTTGTGCAGGGCAAATACTCAGTACTTCAACTCAACTAAAGAATTGGAAGCAGTACTTCAACTTATAGTAGTTTTTAAACAATGATGTACTTTGTGTATCACTACTCCATTTTTGGTTTTAGTGCATTTAATTAGTTTAACAATAGAAGCAGACTTAATAAAAATAATACGATAAATCACTGTGGGTTTGGAGCAGTATTATATGCAATTAAGGACTTATATTTCAGTTGCTTTCATGTTAGTGTCATGCATTAATTTAAGGAGCGCTCCATCCGCCTCACGGCTCCACACACATCTGATGTTTATAAGTGTAATGATTTTTCTTCTCAGTGGACTTTTTTTATGCTCCATGTTTGTCGACATGTTTCTATTACCCTTTGCCATGTTTTATTTGTATTTCTATCAGTGATATTTGAACGTTTTCACAACACAACAATAATGTGCATAAAATACAGTAAGCACTTTTATGTCTAGTGATTTTCAACCAGCATCACCTCACGTTATTAACTTACGTTTTAATTAGAAAAATAATCCACTACAAATTAAAGTACCCTTTAATTTTCATGGATGACATTTAACAGACTTAACAGAATGTATATAAGACAATAAAAAATCTCTAGCGGTTACAGAGACACAACTCACACACATTTTTCTCTCACTTCTTTCTTCCGCTTGCTTTGAACAGTGCTGTTCACAGTGCAGCAGAAATTCCACATATTTATCTTCAGCATTCTGTGTTAGAGCAATTAGATCATGATGGACTGGTTGTGCTGCTTTCTTTTGATGAAAGCTTTACTTATTGTTGCATTACGTATTATCATTTGCACTTTGAAATGAGGGT
This sequence comes from Microctenopoma steveboyesi, assembly GCA_032359275.1. Lineage (NCBI taxonomy): Eukaryota > Metazoa > Chordata > Actinopteri > Anabantiformes > Anabantidae > Microctenopoma > Microctenopoma steveboyesi. Next base: position 2,202,010 of record JAUMHF010000011.1, on the reverse strand, counting down.
CAAGCAAATTAAGCAAATATTACACGCTCTCATAAACATGAATCTCCGTTTCTCACACAAACGTATGCTCGCTGTGATTCATTCCTGAAAATAAAGTGGTCACGACTTGCAAAGGGAGACACCGATTGTGTGTAAGTCTGCTGCAAGAAATCAGGCACAAGTGTTCATGAAACTGCAGCATGTCCCTCCACCGCGCACCCGGGCCACACGGAGGTCACGCTGCCTGTGATCAGGTGATCATGCTGCTGCTGGTTTGCACTAATTGGCTGGGTTTTCTGTCTTATATTATAGGCAACAGATATCATAAGGTGCCAGAGCTGCGGCATGCTGATGGTTTTCCTCCTTATTAGACGATTATTTTAAATAAAAATAGTTCAAGCTGGGTGTTAATGGCACATTTATTGTGATTACTGTGATGTTGTGACTCAATGGTTGTAATATCATGTAATACTTTATTCACAAAGAGATGGTGTACAGTACATGAACCAGAGTTAGCCAAAGGGCAGTTTCAACCTGTTAAACGCGTGATCTGATTAATATCTACAGTCACTGTAGACATGTGTACACATACACGTACACGCACAGAGTCAGAGAAACAGAATATCTGGAGATTTCCTTCAAGCTGGATCTCCTGCTCTTTAAAAAATAACCTCACAGTAGAGTCCTAAAACTTAAAGTAAGTTCCACCTGAACCAGAATAACCACTTAAAGATACAGCATAGACACATTAATAAAATAACTCATACCATACCATACTCATAGAAGATCTGTGCTTCCTGTCCACACATTCACCTGCAGCTTCAGTGATGGCACGGGCTGAGAGCTGAGGACCTTTCGCCCAAACGCCCACTATCTCTGTCTGCACTTCCACATCCACGCTCACACACGCACTGCTAACACATACAGTTGTCTGCTGCTTTCTTTGTGCGTGCTGGTAAAAAAAAATACACAACACATACAGTAACTTTAATTTTCCTCCTGGTTAGGTTCATCAGATGGAAGTCCTCAGTGAGGGTGGCGCTGTAACGAACACAGCGACGTGACTCTGAGGTGAACTCTGATAATTACATGTGTGCTACCAAATCTAATTAGGTGTCACAGTGGATGCTTCAGGGGCTCGGCTGCATAATTAAAACTAAAAGTACTGGTTTTCTTCTTCTTCTTCTTTTTAAATGTTTTATTTCACAGACAAACGCCTGTGAAGTAAAATCAGTGGTAAAAAAAACAGGCAGTAGCCCATTTTGTAAAAGCAGCCATTACACCTGTCATGACACTTTTTCCATTAAAGAATCATGTGCTACAGTGGTTTGAACTCCTTTCCCTACATTCGCTGAAACATTACACACTTTTCTCCTAGAAACAGAAAAGCACTAAAATAGACCATAATCCACTATTTTATGCAGGATCAGCTGAGGCTGCAACTTATGCCAGAAAGCTCTGGACAAAGTGTGAAAACAGAAATCAGTCTGTCAGCACTAAGCTGCATGTTTGACATTAACACGGGTCCTTAAAAACAAGAACTTTGCAGCTGTCTTTTTTTTTCTTTTCTGTAAGAGCAGTAGTTGAGGAAACGAGGCCATTTGCTGCTGTTAATTCCTGCACAATGTTTATTATGGTTTAATCCTGTTCAGTGTTGCTTTTCTATATGAATCACACTCAAAGCTCTGCCAATGACAAAGGTAGACATGTGTCTCCCCAGCAACAGTGAGCCAACTCTTCCTGAGGAATCTGGAGATGTTCTGGGTCCATCCCAGGATCTGAAATGTGTATCACTCAGGCTGAGTCCAACCACTGTGAGGGGAACCGTTATTCCTTTAGGCCATTGTAAATGGAACTGACAACCTGTCAGCCTATGAAATACTGTAAACGCTCTGGTTAAACAGAAAGAGAACTCAGGACTTGAAACATACGAAGGAGATGTTCAACTCTTGAGCTGCGCCTGGAAACACTCCGTGTTCACTACCTTTCTTTCGCCTGCCTGCTGTCTGTATAGACATTGTACTGATAAAAAATGAATGTTGTAATTTAATAACATCCATCCAATAGCAACTGTAAAATATATATGTTAAAACCGTTAAAATAGAGAACTACATCCTTAACAACACATCACTGTGCAGACATTGGTCACTAGAGGGCGACAGATTTCTGTTTTTCTTCTGTCATTGGTCTTGGATGTTATTATTAAATATTTAAATCCAGCTCGTTTGATGGTCACACTGTAAAAACGACTCTGCTGCTCATGACTGTATTAGCTGATATTTGTGGTTGAAATAGGAGAATTAAGCTTAACTGAGTTGAAATGACATATCATATTGTTAGAACATGCTTAATTTGCAGTATGAGAATATAGATGTGTTAAAATTATGGTCTTTGTAATTTACCTTGCACTGTAATTATGGAATAATTTAATTCATCGATAAATGTTGGATTCTCACTTTTACACTGTGAAAACAAACAACTAAGCAGACCTGACTTCGTCGCAGATAAATGAACCAGCTTTCTGCCCTCACTAACACGCCCCTGCATTCCTGTCTGAGACTAGAAGAGACGTGAGGACGCAGCAAGGCGAGCTTTTTGCATTTTATGACTCACTCACTGTACAGCAGCACTGTTTTAAATAAAGTTGGATTGAACTGCACGAACAGCGGAGCGAAGTTCGCCTGCGGAAGCTGCGTGTGTGGAGCTGCTGTTAACGGTCGTTGCTCTTTTCCCTTTTCTGTCTTTAAACGATGACAGAGGCAGAGTTATACACTCTTTACAAAGGCGTGTATGTGCCTTCAAGTCTGCACCCTCCACAGAGCCTGAAATACTACGAGGAGTTCGCGTTTCGTCCGGATGACATCATCATCGCGACTTATCCAAAGTCAGGCAAGTTGCTGCTGAAGATGAGATGTGCACAGAGATTAGATTAGACTATTCTACGTCTCTGTTGAGCGACACTGCATGTTTACCACATGTTTTATCTAATTCTCTAATGTGTTTTTGCGAGGTTTGACACTTGTTGCCTGTTTGCACAGTCCCGGTGAAAACTTATGTAATTGTTTGGCACAAATGTCTGAAAGAGTGACTTGCATCTTCAATCATTACAAGATAGGAGCTGGTCTGCAACACGGAGGAATCCACATAAAGGCTGCTCATTGCACCTTGTGTTGAACATCTATATGTATGCATGTGTATCTGCTTATATCAGTCGCAGTCTTTAGTCAATTAAACACTATTTATTGATTTTAGCCGCCACATTTGCACCCTGCACTCGTGTGATTTAGCTTTTTGGACTGGTCTAGGTCAGGGCTCGGCAAACCTCAGGCATCCACCTTTTTCATCCACCTGTCACGGCTTTACAAAAAATACAGTTTATTTTTTCTAATTAAACCGATTCAAACCTGAGAGGTCTTTTTAGCGTTTTTAAATGTTTTGACATTCGGGTCATTACGTAACACGAAGCCGGTTATGCCACCTCTCTTAATTCATAAATATGTTTTTTTACGGAACGTGTCCATCCTGTTTCCCCTAGGTGTGACTTCATACAGTGAAGGGAACTAACAGCTCTTTCAGTAGAACTAATGCACAGAATGAGATTTTTCAGCAGAGCTCTTTTTCTTTGTGTAGGTACGACTTGGATGCAGGAGATTGTCCCTCTGATCATGAGTGGAGGAGATCCGGCCTCTGTTGAGACCCTTCCCAACTGGGACCGTGTTCCCTGGCTGGAGGAGAATCGGGCCTGCATCCTCAATCTAGACCAGAGGCCGTCTCCTCGCGTCTTTACTACTCACTTCCATTATAACATGATGCCAGCATCCTACTTTGAAGTAAAGCCAAAGGTATATTTACCATAAACTGTGCATAAAAGGTCACATACACCTTGATTACACCTGGTTTATAAAATGCAGACTTCTAGAGGCTGCTTGTTAATGCTGCATCGTGTCTGCTGAGAGGTCAAAAGTTCTTATGTCAGCCCACGTTGGCACGTTCTCACCAACACCACATCCTGCACTGACGATGCAGTTTCCTGTCACATCCCTGTCAGGGAGGCAGCATCAGTGAAGTGTAAACAGGGGTAAAACAAGTGAGGAGGATAGGTTTGCAGTTTTTTAAGCCTCTTACCATATGTACCCCTGTGTATCAAGCCTCACGTGACGGTGAGGCTTCAGACAAGTGCACTGAACACCTACAGCACATGCTGCGTAGCAGTCGATAAAATGATTAATGGTGGCTGCATCATCGTCACTGCAGATCATCTACGTCATGAGGAACCCCAAAGACGTGTTCACATCTGCCTTTCATTATTATGGCTGCACGTCCTTCCTGGTGAAACCGGGCCCACAGAGCGACTTCATGGACAAGTTCCTCAAAGGAAAAGGTTTTTTTCGTTGTTTTTCCTCTTTTTTTATACAGGATCTTTATGTAATACCAATTAGAAGCTAAAAAAAACTAAGCTTTACTCATGGTGATGGCACAGTCATGACTTTCTTTTCCCTCTAGTTATTTTTGGCTCGTGGTTTGAACACGTGAAGGGCTGGCTCGGTGCTGACAGTAACGAGAAAGTAATGTACATCAGCTATGAAGAGATGATCACGGTGAGTTTTACTAATACTTCTAAAAATCAGTCCACTATAATATTTCCTAAACGTTGTCTCGCCCTGTGGTGCAGAACCTGAAGGACTCTGTGGCCAGAATCGCCCAGTTCTTGGAGAAGCCTCTTGATGATGAGACAATAGAGAAGATAGCCGACCGATGTGTTTTCAAGAACATGAAGAAGAACAACATGTCCAACTATTCTGCAGTTCCCCAAGAATTCATGGACCAGACTAAGTCAGAATTCCTCAGGAAAGGTGTGTTTCTACTTGTTACAGATTACCCACAGGTATCTGATCTGATCTGATCTGGTGTGGTCTGGTCTGATCTAAACTCATCTGATCTGATCTGATGTAATCTGATCTAATCAAATCTAAACTGATCTGATCCAATCTGATTTAATCTGATCTTTTCTGATCTGATCTTTCCTTCAAATGTAAGATGGTCCCTCTTTTGTTTCAGGGGTTGCTGGAGATTGGAAAACTCTACTAACGGAGGCAGAAGCTGAACACTTCGATGCAGTTTACAAAGACAAAATGAAGGATGGCAAGTACAAATTTTCATGGGATTTAAATGAATCGAAGTGATCTGTACCTCATGACAAGATGCTGTTGATTGTAGAGTTAGTAGTTGTTAGTTACTAGTATGTTTTGAACTGAATAGCAACAAATGCAGATGCTACACATGGAATTATCACATTACTATCAAAGTACTGAAATTAAATGCACATTATTTACCTAAAGCACTGAAATGTTTATGTTAATGCTTAATTTCCTAGATATTACTACCAATGTACCGTGTTCTAGAGTGCAACTTTCAGATTATTCTTATGAAAAATAAAGCGGTATGCCACACAGAACCTGTAGTTTTGATTTAAAATCACATCACATGTTTACACGTTTTTTAGCCACTACAAAAATTATATTATATTATTTAATATTAACTGTGCAGTCTGTCCACCTGAAAGCACTCAAGCTAAAAACATCTCACAGATACATATAGACATGTTTTTACTGACATACTGTCTGCAAATGGTGACAGTTTCCTGTGTGTATACAGAGCATCTGACAGGAAACTGAATGTTTATGAAGGTCTCTTGGTGAATATGAGCCTGTGCTATAGAGGGAGCAGCTTTACATGTTCTGAGATCATCATGGAGTTTAAAGCAGATAATTATTAATGCGTGATATGTATATGTGAGGGAAGAGGTTCAAAATGTAAACATAGATAGAGACACATAAAGTCACTGACTGACGTCTTTACCAAGCAGTTCTCAAATAATTCTCTGATCAGCTGATTGTTTTGCACCAGATTACAATTGGAAGGAATCGTTAAGCGTGTGGGTGTGTGTGTGGAACTTTGTCTGAATTTAGAAAAGCACAAATGACTTGTCTCCAGTGGTGGATCTAGAAAATTTGGAAAGAGGTCTAGGCATGGTCGCAATGCTGAACCTCCTCAGTGAAGTATGTGAAAACCCCCTTTACGTAAATGGTGTCAACAAAATATGCACAAATACACTTTCATTTATTGTATCATTAACTCTGCTTAGAAAAAAGTGGGTATGTGTTATATTAGGTATTAGGTATAAATGAGAAAAAAATGGTTCCAGAGAATAAATAGAAAATAAATACAGAAAAAGAACTTAAATCACAGTACTGTCCTGTAGTTCATTTGTTTATGTTTTGAATTTTTTCATGGACCTAAAATTATATTTACAAATTATATCTGGAAATATGTTGGGATCTTTTTAGGAGGTGCCTTATTTTGTGCCAATATGAGTGTAGCTCATCACACTATACACTGGAATAATATCAATGATCACGTGAGACCTCCCGACAAAATCTGAGAGAGATTCACAGATAGATTCAAGTTCAAAACACTTTACTTTAATCCCAGAGGGAAATTGTTAAGATATTATATTAGAGATATTACTGTCATGCCCATATCTGTCACACAACTGCTTTAAGGGAGAAAGAGGAGAGTTGTTCAGCAGGAAGTAGCATCACACTAAGCTGATCTGTTCACTCAGTAACATGTCCGTTCATCTCAGCGTCGTGCTCTTCTTCACTGGACTCACAGGTCAGTGATTTATGTGTAGTTTTCTATATTTACAATCAATCTGATTCACTTTACCTGTTGCTCTAATGTTGGCAGCTACGTGGTTCTTGTTGCAGGACTTCACAGCATAACTACAGTCAGTGAAGTGTCAGTGAAGGCTGGAGGCTCCATCTCAATCCCATGTCTCTATGAGTCAAAGTACACGCATCATGTCAAATACTTGTGTAAAGGATATGGTTGGGTGAGCTGCTTATACGCAGTTAGAACCGATGGACCAGCATCTTCACAAAGATTCTCCATCTCTGATGACACAGACCAAAGAATCTTCACTGTCACTATTAATAATCTGACGCATGATGATTCTGATTACTGGTGTGCTGTGGAGATAAAAGATGGTTCAGATGTTGGGAAATATTTCAAGCTGTCAGTGACCAGAGGTAAGAATCTTCACATATTTAATTGAATGACAGTAACTCTGAATATTGTTGATGGACGACATCGTTGATCTACTAGATGTCACTAAATGCACCAGTGATATGTCAGCCTTGTTTTTTGATCTCCCTCGAGTTTCATTTGGACTCTATGTGGATCATCAGGAGATCACAGGATTTCATGGAGGTGATGTAACTGTTACTCCAGCGTCTCTGGAGAAGTTGGGTGGTGCAGGCTAGGAGGCTCCTGTGTGACGGAGTCGTCTGGATCAATAGATGGAACCAACGTGTCCATCAGTAAAAACGTCTCCGGTGTTTTCACTGTGACTATGAGGGGACTGAGGACACAGAGCAGCGGCTGGTATTTATGTGTCAGAGGAGACAGACAGATGCCGGTGCACCTCACTGTACTAGTAAGACCCAGTACTAGTAAGTGTCATAGAGACGAGAGGTTTAAAGGAAAATTCCACATTAAATATTGCCTTTTTTCATTAAAAAATGTTCATATGACATAGAAAAAGTGATCATTGTGCTTGTTATCTAGTAATCATTGTGTTTTTTCATACAGCAACAAGATGTTTAACCACTACTATTTTGGCTCCAGTAAAAAGTGAATACCACGGGTACGTAGCATTTACTGCAGGCACACATTATTTATACCACATGTGGTAACTGCCAACAGAGCAGAGCAGGCATCTTCTATCTCTCAACCCTATGTTTGAGAGTTTTCTTCTATTTGACGCAATAATACTTTTACTGGTCGTCTGTAGTTGCTCAATACACTCAGACAGAGATAAGAGGACCACCTCGAGGCAGCAGGGGGAATGAAACCCTCGGCTCTGTGCAAACTTGCTGCGACAGTGAGAATGACTGGATGTTGAACAAAATGTGTTCAGCTAGTTATGCAATGCAAGTTAATGCCTGAGCTTGTTGGCGTGTCTACGAGTGGCCAGAACAGCTGCGACGCAACACTCCCACAGAACTACATCTTTGTAGAAAGCTGCAAAAAAAATGCTATGATTCAGCTTCAGATTAATGGAATGCACAGTGAGAGCACCGCCCAACCAAACACAGTGTCTTCTCCAAACACTCCCCACTCCGAAGAATGAGAACAAATAGTTTTAAAGTGAATTCAAGTGGTTTCTATCTGCAGCGACTAGTAGGAGAAAAATAAAGAAACATCCAAATTGCAAATTCCACGAGACGATGAAGATGTGGAAAATCTCATTTCTATGTGTGTGCTTGCAGCCTTTCTGTTTACCTGCTGAGTTTGGTTCTGTCTCTGTCGGTCTGTGTCATAGTGGCCACGGTTATCTGGGTTTCGTTGAAAAGACACAGTAAGTCTATTCTGTGCTTTTGTAAATGAAGCGTATGATTATTTAGCTGTTAATAGAGTTGTAGACGTGTGAAAGTGAGTAACAGGAGCCTTAACGTTTCCCTTTTAGGTCAGAACCTCGCGCTGTCGTCACCTGCAGCAGTGGTAAGTGTGTGTTTTATCCTCAGTGTCAGAGTCGTGTTCTCTTGTGTCATTTCTTACGTGTTTTCAGGTCCTCCCTCAATTCAGTCACACCCCCCCCTCCCTCCACCCTTACTCCCTGATCGTCCTCAGCTGGAGTCAGTTCTTCCTCAGTATCTGGTCTTTCACTCGTGATCTCACTTCATCATGTCAGTAGTTTGGTTTGGGTTTAGTTCTGTTGTCCCCTGGTCTCCATGTTACTGTTTAGTTTCCATTTCCTCACTTACCCTGCACCTCGTCTGCCTCCGTGTTTTGTAGTTTTTGCCTCCTACTGGACTGACTTTCTGTTCAGTTGTGTTTTGTTGTGTACCTCTTTTTTATTAAACCCTGTCTTGCCCTGTTCTGCATTTGGGTTGTGTGCATTTAGCGCACATTCTGTGGTTTAACACTGCTGCATCACAGCAAGATGCTTCTGCGTTTGAAGCTGCCAACCAGCAGGCCCTTTCTGTGGGGAGTTTCCTGTGTGTGTGTGTGTGTGTGTGTGTGTGTGTGTGTGTGTGTGTGTGTGCACTTTGTTTATTCTATCACGGTCTGGGAACATGTAGATTAGGGCTGATGTCTGAGGTGTCTCGCATCACTTGCACTATAATTAGTAGATCCAGGTAATTTACTTAAGGGTAAAGGAGGAAACTCAGTGCTGCTTTCTTTTTGAACATGTGCTATGTTATGTCCTGAGAAAGCGTATTTGTGGGCAACATGCCTAAAATACTAAGAATTGGGTATGGGCCATATGAGCAGTATATTCTCATCCTCTATCTCTCCCCTTCCCCTCACGTAGGCACCAGTCTGTAATGTAGACGTCACATATAGGTCTGTGGTGACCAGAAATCCCCGAGCTCGCCAAATGGTAAATATTAAGAGTCGTTAGTTTGATGGTAGTTAATAATAACCATTATCACCTTTGTTCTAATCTTTTTTCTTATGCTTCTGTCCTCCAGCAGGGTCCAGATGAGGTTGTTATATATAGCGCACTGGCTCCACAATAATCACACGGAAAAGTTTTGTCTTTGTTTTAACTGTATTTATGAAAAGTCCAAAAATATGCTGTCTGCTGTTCTTTATCTTTGAAAGTTTGGCCTTTTTGGTGTTTGCGACCACTCAGCTCCCTGTGAACCTGTTGATGTTGTACCGTAAATGCACAAACATGAAAATGGACAAACACTGCACTTCCAGCAAATGAGTCAGAGTCCTTCTTATTTACTGTTTGACTGATGTTTGGTTCTGTGTTGTTATGCTTCCTTGTGCATAAAATGAGACTTAAGGAAACTTGAGTTTGAATGCATTTATCCAATAAAGAACCTAATTCTAACCAACTGTAAATAATTTTAAAAGTTATCTTTTTCTTTAATGCAACATTAACACTTTAAGTGATTTACTTTCTAAGAATATGTCACATATAAAGTATATTAATAAAAATGTACTGTTACTTTATCATATTAAGTTATTCGATTTAGTTCCAGTGAAATTTAGTGACTTGATGAAAAACACACATCATACAATGCTAAATCAGTGTCAGTGGTTCAGAACAGCCCCAGGTCGATTCTGTGTGAAAAAGCACTTCAGTGTATGTATTCTTCAGCTAAAATTTTGTTTGTATGCAGACGTTTTTATTTTTATTAACTATTATTTTTAATAGGAAGGGAGATGGTGGGGGTTGTCAAAGCATAAAATAGGGGTCCCTTGAGAAAAATAGTCCCTCTTTACCACCACCAAAGCAGCCCCTCACCATCCCAAGAACCTGAGGCTAGTCACATCAATTTCTATTTGCTGACAAGTGTGATGAAATTGTCAGTCTGTAGACATAAAGGTAAAAGAGAAAATATGGTGACATCTGCTGGCAGATGGAGGAAATGACATACATACAACTTACAGTTTATACTTGATATGAATACAGTATATTATAATAACTTATTTTCCTATTTGATCTCCCTCGAGGTTCACCTGAGCTCTCTGTGGATCATCAGGAGGATCACAGGATTTCATGGAGGTGATGTAACTGTTACTCCAGCGTCTCTGGAGAAGTTGGGTGGTGCAGGCTGGGAGGCTCCTGTGTGACGGAGTCGTCTGGATCCATAGATGGAACCAACGTGTCCATCAGTAAAAACGTCTCCGGTGTTTTCACTGTGACTATGAGGGGACTGAGGACACAGAGCAGCGGCTGGTATTTATGTGTCAGAGGAGACAGACAGATGCCGGTGCACCTAAATAAAGTGACCCAGTGCTGGTAGGTTTCACACATCTGTATGTGTTTGACATGTTTTAGTTCATATTA
>JAUMHF010000011.1:2180215-2191058 GCA_032359275.1 Microctenopoma steveboyesi | reverse complement strand
ATCTTCTGCAGGTGTTTGGAGTTAACTAGTTGATTCAGATGATTAGGTTAAGAGCTCGTTTAGAGAACCTTTTCATGCTAATTTTTTGAGAAGGACCTGTATAGGCGCACTGACAGCTTCTGAAATGTTTTGTTGTTCAACATTGTCTTGTTATAATACTGCAGTTACTGCCTTTGGCCATTTGAGGGCAGGTGTGAAGGAAGATAAACATTGGTTTAGAAACATGTTCTATGAATCTCACCCACACACTGTGTGTTCTTTGTTTGTCTCTGGAGATAGCAGTAAACTGCATATTAAAATCATAATCAATTAAAGGGCTACTTCACAGTTTTCAACTTGCTTATTATGTTAGTGTAGGGAGTACATGTACGTTTTACCTGACCTGTAATACACTGCTTAGAAAATTAAAGGAACACTTTTTAATAAGAGGATTGTAGTAGCTGTAGTAGCAGTAGTAGTAGTATAGTAGAGTATCAAAACCACTTAATAACAGTGGTCTCTCCTTCCCTCGTAGTATTATGCAAGATGGAGAAGATGGTTCTGGAAGATATAGTGTCCATGGTGAAGCAGCAGCCTGCTGGGATCCCACTCAAAAAGCTTGCTGTAGTCTACAGCCAGACATACCACAAGAACCTGATACTATCCTCTTTAGGTTTTGACTCCGTGACTAGCCTGGTTGACTTTCTGCATAAAGATCTAGTTGTAGAGAGAGAAGTGGTGTTTCATAAATCCCACATTCGTGCAAAGCGGGCCGGAGAAGCAGCTGGGGCAAGAGCACAGGCTTCAGAGGATGACATGACCGCAGACAGGGTTCTTGAAGAAATAGTGTCCATGGTGAAGCAGCACCCAGCTGGGATCCCACTTAAGAAGCTGGCTGTGTTGTACAGCCAGACGTACCACAGAAACCTGATTCTATCACTGCTTGGTTTTGACTCCATGACTAGCCTGGTTGACTCTTTGAGAAGAGATGTGGTTGTAGAGGGGCAAATGGTGTTTCACAAAACACACCGCCATGCAGGACCTGATAAAGCTACAGTGGGATCGTCAAGAGAAGCTAAAAAGGACCATGTGAATACGGAGAAGGTTCTTAAAAATATAGTGTCCATTGTGAAGAAACTCCAAGATGGGATCTCCCTTCAAAATTTGTCTGTGTGCTACAGCCAGACATACCATAAAAACCTGACTTTGTCCACACTGGGCTTTGACTCCATGGCTAGCCTGGTGGATGCTCTGGCTGAAGATCTGGTCGTAGAGGGGGAACTGGTGTTTCACAGGGACCGTCGACACAAAAGTCCGGCGGAAGTGGTCACTGGAGCATTATCATCAGCAAAAACTACTGAAGACAGTGAGAATGTTAAAAAGGTTTTGGAAAACATTGAGGCAATGGTGAGAGAACACCCAGAAGGCATTCCTCTGAGTATGATTACTGGACTCTACAGCCAGGTATACCACAAAAACCTGACTGTAGCCTCTTTGGGCTTCAAAAGTATTTCCAGCCTGATGGAGTCTTTGAAAGGATCTCTAGTTGTGAGAGGAGACGTGGTGTTTCATACCATTTACCAGCCTCAAGGTCAACCTGGAGCTGGGACACCAAAAGAAGCTACAGCGAACAGCAGGCCGGCAACTCCAAGAAGGACTGAACCACTGGAAGGAGATAAAACAACCCCTACTGTACCACTGGTGGATCTTAGCTCTTTTTATGGGCCTCCCATTCAGGCAGGAATTAGCTTTCTGGGTCCCTCATTGTTTTCCACCCCGTCTTTCCTCCCCACTCAGTGTTCTTCGGTTAGCCCACTTTTTACTGCATCCGAGCCAGCTGAGAAGTTGACTCAGCAGCAGCTGTACCAGAGGGTTTTAAAGGTCAGTTGTGTAATTAAATATTTCCACCACTACTACTTAGATTTAAACTACTCTATTACCAAGGCACAGTCATAATCCAAATCTTATCTAATCTAAAGAAGAAAGGGGGGTTTGAATATGGTTTCCCTCGGGCCCCATTGGACAGTTAATTTGGATGTGGAGTAATTCATGCATGTGAGCAATGTAAATGAACAGAGAGCAAATCATTTTGCTGACATAAGTGAGACCCAATCATTGACTGGTTGTGTTGGTTGGTTGTGTTCTTACAGCAGCTCTAATGTCTCAACTCAGACGTACGACCGTGTAACCTGGAAGTCGGTTCACGGTTAAACAGGCACATGATAGCATCTAACTCGTGAATTTGATATAAAAACTTTACAGCACACTTTAAATCATCTGGTTCTTGTACAATAAGTTTATTGATGTCTTCCAGGTAATAAAGACGTATAAGCTGACGGCTCCATCAATGAACCAGCTCCAAAACTGTTATTTACAACAGTTTGGTGAAGAACTTCCTCTCACTCAGTACATGTCTCTGTATGACAGCTGGGAAGCATCTTCTTCTAAGAAGCTGCCAACTCATTCTGAACCAGCAGCTGATTCCAACACTGCTGTACTGCAGACACCTGCAGGTAGCGAAACATTCCTCAGTGTTTTCAACAAAGTCAAACTCTGTCTCCTGCCCAGACTTTAAAACCCATCTGTGTTGGCATTTCATTTCACAGCAGCTCAGGGTCTCGCAAAAGAAGCTGAAGAAAAGCAGAAGCAACCGACTGTTGTGTCCAACATGCTCAGTGATTCAGATTTTCCAGCGCTTGGGTCGAACGTGAATTTGACCAAAGAGCAGAAGAGTAAAGCGAGAGCCGTAACTCCAAGAGAGACCAGTGTCCCCTTCTTTAGGGAGCCCTATAATGCCCAGCTCAGAGAGGTCCATGGAGCTAACATGCGGGCAGTGGAGGCCATGGGGGAGGACGAGGAGGAGCTCACGGGGAGGAGGAGGAACAGGACTGTCGATCAGGACTCAATTAACAGTCTGGTGGAGGACGTGATACGAGAAATCGCTAAAGAGGGAGAGCTGGTCACTAATGAGAAGGTGAGGAGGAACAGTGGAGTTGAAAGGTTGTCCACATATTTCATTCTCTGCAAAATGTGAAGCCTGAAGCAGAAGAGTTAGCGTAACGTTTAGAGGCAGAGCGAATCGACAGCATTTTATCTATCCGTGTTTTTGTATATAACTAACCAACAACATTTCGTTTCCTCCTACATCCAGGTGATCTCCAAGGTGTGTGTGCTCATGCAGCTTCCTTCTTTGGAATCTGCGAGGATGAAACCCAGCAATATTCCAGCTTTAAAAAACCTCCAGTACATCACAAGAGAGATCAACACTTTCATACAGGTTGAGGGCTCGTGTGTTTGCTAACAGGTTGTTCGCATCTGACTGTTTGACTGCTGCTGAAGCTTCCTCGCTCTTCGTGTCAGTCCACAGAAGCCGTTTCATCCATCTGTACTCTGTACGAGCTGGGCCAGTCACTGGCTGCGCTGAAGGACAAGAGGCGCTTTGAGGAGCTAAACCTGGGGCCTCTCTGCAAAGTGCCGCTCATCCACCGCATGTTTAAGATTGACAGTAACACCAAGGATGACGACATCCCCCAGATAGAGACAGTAGACATCCTAAAGGTACCACTCAATAACAAATCACACGTCTTGATGCTCGAGCTTGTGTGACATGTTTAAATCAGCGGTAAGATGTAAATAAGAGATTTCTGTTTTTCATTTGTAATTTTTTTTTTCAGAATAAATTTAAATCTCTGTTTTCCTTCTTCAGCAACTTCGGAATTTTCGAAAGAAGCAAAACAAGCCCAGAGTAGACCTGGCTGAGTTTATGAAGCATTTGGCCGATCATTACAACTGTGACTCTCCCTACGAGCTGGGAATCAGGATACACGGTGTTGCACTGCCCATATCGGTAAGAGACAGAACCCACAGGGTTTCAGTATTTCTCCCCTCAATCACGGGTGAAACAATGAACACAGATTAAGGTGTTGTCATAAAAAATAAAGTTCGAGCTCTGACTGTACAGGATATCAGTATATTTGGTACCATTGAGATTAAACAGGTTTTGCTTTGCAGACCGTAATGAAGGTGAGTCGCTGTGAGCACGCCATTTTGGATCGAGCCAGCGAGGTCATCCAGAAGGAACTGGAGGAGGAAACCCAGGAGCGGCTGAGAAAGATCAAGAAGAGCGCGTTGGAGCCGGTGAAGGGAGCAGGTGCCTTCACCACAGACAACTTGGACCTGAGGAAAAAGTATGCATCCATGGCTGCGGCCGAGGTGGTGCTGGCAGTGTTCACAAACGCAGCGGGGGTGTTCAGCCCCAGGATGACCAAGGTGCGTGCCGACACTGACACATGCCACATACACTCTATTAAGGACTCTTGGTGAATTTGTTTGCTCCTTTTTGAAGAGCAGGGGCTTGTTTGAGTTGCTCCTTTCCTTCACACTGCTGCGTTTTAATTCCACTAAGCCTCACGCCACGAGCATCGAGGGGATGACAAGTTACAGAGCTGCTCTCCAGTTCTGAGCTCATTACCAAAATGTCACCCTCTATAATTTGCTAATCCTTAAAGAAGGCAGAAGAAGAACGTTTGCTTTAACTGGTGAACACTGACTAGACACGACACTCTAAACTCTTCCTGACTGGTACGTGATCTTTGCTCTGCAGACTTCATCCTGCTCATCTGCTGCCTGAGACATTACAGGCATCATCAAAGTAATATTCACTACACACATTACACACAACCCTCTGAGCCTGTCATATTCAGAAGTAGAACGTGAACTACTGTCTAAATGTCTGCATTTAGATCTTCCATAATGTGTAATAGGGAAAAAAATCCCAGATCAAAAGTCCTCAAAATATGTATCAGGGATGTTAAAGGATGTGAAGGATCGACAGCATGCAGGCGAAGTGTTGCTTAGTGGCTGTAGATCGCCCGGTAACTCCCAGTATGAGGAGGTCCGCAGCTGGAACTCTGTTTTCTAACCGCTCGGTTCTGTAAGTGGTTTCTAACGTCTGTCCATTTCCAACACAGCACGTGCAGACGTTCCTGCTGCAGGTGTCGGGTGACCGGTTGGCAACAGCTCTGTTTCAGCTGGCCATCTGCGGCGGCTCCTTAGCCGTGCCACAGGACCTGGTGCTCAAAGACAAGGTGTCCAAACCCACAGAACAGTCCAAGAAGGAGGACAAATCTACCACGTCCCTCCCCAGTGAAGGTATTGGTGTTTCCATCTGCAGCAGTAGCCTCTGCGATAGTGTCTGCTAATGTTGTTATGATGTGGTAATGTGTCCGCTTTTTGTCTCCAGCCAGAGTGAAGCAGTATGTGAAGGACAGTCTGTCCTCACTAAACTCAGCCATCACTCTGGCCCACATCGCGTCTCTGGAGACGAAGTTGACCAAACACTTCCAGGTCAAAGATTTCCTCTCCTTAGAGAAAGGCAACTTCCTGGACTTCCTGGTTAAGAACAGTCAGGTAGGCGTTGTTGTCCACACGGTTCATCTCCTCATGCAGCAGTGTTTTCATCCTGTCTGTCTCTGCCTGTGTGCAGCTTCTGCAGGACACCGTGGGATCCACCCTGACTCTGTGTAGCAACAGCACGGGACTGGCGAGCGGTGGTTTCAGACCCACCAGACAAGACATGTTTGAGTTCATCAAACAGTGTGGTGCCACCACCGACCCTGATGAAGTGAGCCATCTACAGACGGCACATTAAAGCATTTAAAAACTTTTCTCTCAGTACAAAATAGTTTTTTCTTTTCTTTTTTCCAGCTCTTCCACATCGAGTCAGCGCTGCGGTCCCACTACAAGGTCCGGGACAGTCGTGACCTGGGCTACGGCACTCTGCACATGCTGGCTGGCCTGGTTCAGCGGCAGAAAGAGATGGTTGGAGGAGGATCCACCCAGGTCTTTTATGAGTCTGCTCTGTTTGCTGAACACAGCAAACTAAGGTGAGACATTGCTGAAGCAGATTCAGTGATGCACCTCCTCAAAGTTAGAGTACAACATGATCTCTGATTGTCACAAGCTCACTCAGGTATCTAAGACTTAATCCGTTTCCAGTTCTTCCATGAACAGCGCTGAAAGTGGATGCGAGGCAGTCGGGGTCCTCGGTGAGATGTCCAAGGCCCAGGCCCTGGCCAGTCTGCTGTCCTGTCCTCTGCTGGAGGATTTGAGCGAGTGGAGCCAGTGGGAGCTGATCTTTAAACCCTGTCATGGCTCCCTCAAGGATTTCATCGAAAGGAACGCCGGTGAGAGTCCAGCACGCTGAGCCTGTGTGTCGCTGGACGAGGTAGTGAATGTGTGAACGTGGTGAGTGGCCTTTTAATAACACTGAATTGTATTTGTGCCACAGCTGACACGGGTCTGGCAGCGTTGGAGGTGGCGCCGGGATTGTTGCTCAGGATCACCACTCACACAGGAGACAAGTATTTCTCTAGTGCCGCCATGGTCCTCGACCCCGTCGGCACAGCTGGTCACCTGGTGTCCATGGTGGCAGCCGATGGGATTGCCAACGCTCCCACTGCTCTACTGGCCAATCACATGCAGAGCTGCCTGGCTGCCGCCGTGGCTAAAGAAGGTGCTGATGAGGAGGAATGATGGCGTTTGAAATGCAGCTTGATTGTGTCATCACTACTAATATAAAACGCGTGTCTGTTAGATTTGTCTCAGGCTGAGGAGGACGTGTCATGTTACAGCAGAGTGGGCAACTTCCTGCTGGCGTGTTTGACAAGGATCCCCACAAAAAGCTGCCAGGCTCTCCTACAGCAGGTCAGTGTCCCCGTGCTGCCTGTGCAGATAACGGCATCCATACGCTTTACAGGGTTTCCTCTGACTTGTGTGGAGGTGGATATTATCAGGAGACACGGCTGTCATGGCTTCCTGGATCTATGTTTTTTTATACTTTCATTTGTTTTGTTAAAATATTAAGATGCAACGTTTTACTGTGTTGTTTCATAAGTTGCCAAAAGGCGAGTTGGTGCATTTCTGCTGCAGTTCTAATGAGGAACTCGTCATGTGTGTTCTTGCAGGTGTTTTTGGAGCCGTTCTCCCGCGTCCTGGGGGGACAAGCCAAGTCTAAACAGGTGCTCATCGCCGTGGCCCAGTCTGAGCCGAGACACATGAACCGCCTGCACCGAATGGGGATCCTCCTGGGCATCACTGAGTGGGTCAAAGACTATCACAAGAAGCTGGACCCGTCACAGAGCCAAAACCACATGTGCACAGCACCCGTGGAACCAGCCAAGGTCAGAATAATATAAGAACTGTACTATGATGGGCTCACAGCAGCTTTATATGAACCCAGTGCACATGACACGATTCAGATATATCCTGTTTTACATGTTAGCATCAGGGCCATGATAATAAACCAGAAGATACATATACATAAATCTGAGGAGCAGATTCTGGTGAAAACGAGAACTGATTACGCCATGAACCACTGGCTACAGGCGGAGAAAGGAACCGATTTCTCCCAGTTATTTATAACTTTAAAAGATGAACACTAAGGAGGATTTGCAAAGATTAGAATAATCCAGTTCTGATCAATGAGATATTATGTGCTGAAAACTCAGACTCTTATTTATTACTTTCAGTGCATATTTGGATAACTGTGTTCTATCGTGAGCGATGTAGTAATTTGTCATGCTCCTCTACCGTCAGTCCAACTTGATCGACTCTGAGAGCAGCAGTCTGTCAGCTCTGAACATGAGTGAAGACGACGATGACAACATCATGGACGTCAGCTTCACGTCCTCCCTGAACCAGAGCCTGCAGCACGGTAGAGTCGTATTCAACCGCATTCACGTTCTGTTTCATAACATCGCTCCACTTTTTAGGAACTAAATGTTTTCTTCTAGTCAACGACGAGTGTGACGTAGAGATTGAGGAAGAAGAGGATGAGGAGGAGCTGTATGAGTTGGCCTCCGTGCCTAACGGAGGGACATCAGATGCCAGCAGTGAAGCTGAAGGCGGTCAGGGTGACGAGCAGGCAGAAGTGTCTGGTTCCAATAAAGGGGACGCTGCCAGCAGCTGCTCGGAGACGACGTCAGATCCCCACAGAGCCATCGTTGAGGACATCAGGTTGGCACTTAGCACCAGCGTTATTCCGTTTGAATGTGGCTCGTACAGAGGAAGCTGATCCGTGTTTCCCGTCTCGTGTCGTTCTCCAACAGGAAGAGTGAGTTTGGTATCGGTGTGGAGCTGACGCCGGAAAGTCAGAAGCTGATTCAGACTCACCAGAACAGGCTGGGCCGCAGCCTGGAGCGCCTCTCCACTGAGCTCTACAGCAAGGACACGCACTTTGTGTTGGAACTCATTCAGGTGGCAGCTGTTATATTCACACACTGCTGCACTTTATCTCCTAAATCCTCATTATGTCATTAATGTGACATAAACCCACACAAAACCACAAACTGCCACAGACTCTGTTTTAATTTGTTGGCCTTTCTTCAGAACGCTGATGACAACAGTTATCCAGCAGAGGCGGGTCTTGTTCCAGCGCTCGCCTTTGTGGTAGAGAGAGACTGCATCACTATTCTCAACAATGAGAGCGGCTTCCAGGAGAAGAACGTCAGGGCGATCTGCGACGTGGGCAGCAGCACCAAAGGAAAACACAAATACGGATACATAGGTGAGTCCGTGGCGCAGGTCGCTGAGCACCGTCTGTTCGGTGGTAGAAACATAAATACACCTCTACTCTACTCCACACAGGGCAAAAAGGAATCGGCTTCAAGTCTGTGTTTAAAGTCACCGACTGTCCCGAGATTCACTCCAACGGCTTCCACCTGCGCTTCGACAAGACGTGTGGCTCGATGGGATACATCCTGCCTCACTGGGCTGAAGACGAGAGGCCTCTGGACACACAGCTGACGCCTCTCAAACAGCTGAGGTCAGAACACGCAACCACGACGCAGGAAGGTTTGAGTGAGTCGAAGAGAGACAGAAATACCCAACAACATTTGTTCTGTTTTCAGCTGGACCACCAAGATCTGCCTCCCTCTGCGCTCTGAGAACTATCAGACCAGGAACCTGTTTCATGACGTGCACCCCTCCCTGCTGCTCTTTCTGCACCGCCTGCGCTCCATTGTCATCTACAATCAGGTAACCAGTGCTCTCTGAAAGGAAGGGAGGCTGCACTCCTCTCTCCTCTCTCACCTGCTGCACCTCTCTCGTCCGGCAGAGCGAGAATCGTCTCCTGACGATGACGCGTAAAGACCTGAGTCACAACGTGCTGGAGGTGGAGCACACAGACGGCATTGAGCGCTGGCTAGTGGTCAAAACTACACTGCAGCCCAAGAAGGTAACGCACAAACGGCGTCAGACACGTTTACCACAACAACAAGTTAACATGTGCTTTACCGTGTTGCTCCTGGGGAGTGAATAAAATACCATCCAGCATTTCTCTGTGTTTGTGCGTCATAACTTCTCTAACAGCTCCCTCATTAGACAGGATGTTGGTTCCAGCATCCAGCAGGAATATAAGACAGAAACACACACACACAACGAGAAACGCCACCAAACAGATTTCAAGGATCTGTCCGCCTGAAACAATGCTGTTATCATTTCTTCTTCTCTGTCCCTCAGGCAGCTTCCTGTTACCTGCACTTGTGTTGCACAAGCTGACGGAGAGAAACTATGTCCAGGCTTTCTCTGCTTCAGTTCACAGCTCTGTAAGACGTTGGTGAGCCAGCGCATCCATATTGATCTACCTGTTTCTCCTACAGATCAAAGAGGACGTTGAGTCGACGGAGCTCGCCTTGGCCTTCCAGCTCGGCGGCGACACAGCAGGGAGCGAGATTGTGTGCCAGCCTCAGAAACAGCCCGTGTTCGCCTACCTGCCCCTTCGTAGCTTTGGCTTCCGTTTCATCATCCAAGGTGGGAACGGAGATTCAGATCCCAGAGCAGTTTGTCTGTAGACACGGTCTCCCTCAGTGACTGAATCTGCCTTTTCTCCTCCAGGTGACTTTGACATCCCGTCCTCTCGTGAAGATGTGGACAGAGACAGCCCCTGGAACCAGTGGCTTCGCTCTGAGATACCACAGCTTTTTCTCCAGGCCATGGACGTGTTCGTTGTAAGACGATGCAGCATCTGCACATTTCAGTGGAATTAATCTTCACAATAATATGTTGTATGGAAAATGCTAGAGTTAAATAAAGGCGAAATGTGTAGCAACCGAGTGTACGAGGAGAATGTCTGAACTCCAACTGAACTGTTTTCTTCCTGCAGAGCCACCCAGAGTTCAGGGGGCTGAAAGGTCTCTGCCAGTTCATGCAGTATATCCCACTGCCCGACGAGGTGCTGGACTTCTTCAAGCCTGTTGCCGGGCAGATTATTCAGCTACTCAAGGGCAAAGACTTCCTGCCTACGCTCAGCTCAGGTTGTTCCTCTCTCCTGCAAGATGTGGAAGCTTAAAAAACACCGTGTGAAATATTTCTCGTACACTTAACTACTGGAGGTCTGTAAATGTCCCTTTTCATGCTCGCTCTCCCAGACGCCAAGGTTGTGTACAAGCTGCCTTCCCAAGTGGCTGTCTGTCAGGACGCCGTGATCCGCGATGTGATTGGCAGAGACGAGCTCGAAAGGCATCTGTCTCTGTTCTATCTTCACCCGGGTTTGAGCCCCGCACCACCCACTTCCCTTCTCAAACACCTGGGAGTCCGATACCTGCGGGGATCAGATGTTACCACGGTAACCACGGCCATGGCGAAGGAGCTGATGAAAGTGAAAGGCATCCATTCAGGTGTGTGCGCCGGAGAGAGTCTGCGTTTGATTGATAGTCAAAGCTGTAGTCTTTGAATGTATGATCTGACATCTTCAGTGCGCGTATGATGCTGTTTGGACAACTGTCACGGTACAGACAGATTTAGTATCACATGATAATCATCATGGGTAAACAGATTTCTGTGAGCACGGTGACTCAGGAGTAAA